>JAOXOE010000702.1:4954875-4988424 GCA_028565055.1 Phoeniculus purpureus
ATGGTCTAGCCTTGAGCTCTGTGGTAACGGGTTGGACTTGATGATCTATGAGGTCTCTTCCAACCTTGGTAATACTGAGATACTGTGATATTTCAGGCAGGTTTTTTCACTAATTTTTTCAATATTTCAAAATATAGAGAAATAGATATTCCATATATATTAATTATATATTTATATTTACACAATATGATATATAAATACCTATCAATAATATATAAATATTAAATAGAAATACATATAAATAAATATTAAATATTTCCCTATATATTTAAATACAGGTGAAGTTCAGCATTGAAGTCCTTACCCCTTTGTCTAATGGTTCACAAGTCTTCTAGCTGTATTTTATTTCTCCAAAACCTGTTGCAACTTCATTCATAAACTTCTCTTGCAGGGGTTGTACAGCACTTGCGGAACGGGCAGTTATTACGGGAGATTTATATAAACAAACATAAACTGCTCCTGGGCAACTGGACAGCCAAACAGCTCTACTTGGAGACGACAGGTAAAAGCCGGACGCTGCAGAGTGCCTTGGCGCTGCTCTACACCTTTTTGCCAGATTTTGACTGGAAGAAGATTAACATGAGGCACCAGTGGAGCACCATCTTTTGCTCGGGAAGCTGTGACTGCCCGATGCGGAACCACTACCTGGAAGAGGAACAGCGCAGGCAGTACAGCCTCAGGGTGAAAGACAACGAATTGGAGAAGATATATGTGGATATGGCCAAGATTGTTGGCGTTCCCACCCGGCAGCTGAGGGCTTCCAACCCCATCGATTCTCTCCTGTGCTATTTTTGCCACAACGTCAGCTTTCCGTGCACCAAAGCTGGCTGCATCAGCATGGAGCACTTCCGCACGATCAAGAGACATCAGCTGGAGGATGAGAAGGAAAGGCAGGAAAAGAAGCTGTATTTCTTGTATGCACTTCTGGCTACTCATCCCCTCCTCAACCAGACTGTTAACCGGCTGCAGCATATTGCAGAAGGCAAGAAGGAGGAAGTGTTTGTGCTATACTCGGCCCATGACGTCACACTGTCACCCGTTCTCAGTGCCTTGGGCATTACAGAAGCCAGATTTCCAAGATTTGCTGCCCGATTAGTTTTTGAGCTGTGGCAAGATGGGAAGAAACCCAAAGAACACTTCATCCGCATCCTGTACAACGGCGCCGACGTCACGTTCCAGACCTCGTTTTGCAAGGATCATTACAAACGTTCCAGCAAGCCCATGTGCCCGCTGGAGAAATTTGTGAGCTTTGTCAAGAGGGATATGTTCTTGATCTTTAACAGCACGAGTTACTTTGATGCGTGTCGCAGGAGGCCGCTGTAGGGAAGCATGAAGGAAGCGTTCCCGTGGAATCCCAGTTGAGGCGCAGTTGGGTTTTGCTGTTGTTTCTTGTCCTTAGAGGTGTCGGTACAAAAGGATGTTGCTTCAAACATTCTGAAGATTGTTTTGTTTTTGTTCAGACTGCAGCGGGTCTCCAACAGAAGAACAGATGCTGGGGGAGTGTTGTGTATACGTGTGGGCTCACATGTGCTGTGTTACTGTAAGGATAAATCGCAGGGGCTGCTGTACCCTGGGTAAATAGTGAGCGAGTGGAGACATCATGTCTCTGTATTCCAGAGCAATACTTGGGTACCCTGAGTTTAAAACAAAACCCTTTCTTCTGTTTGTTTCACCATCACCTCACAGTCTTTCTGAGCAGCTTGTGGCAAGGTCTTTATGAATCCCAGACACCAGCTGTAAGGAATTCCTGAAGCTCTCTACTCAGAAAGAAGCCTTTAACATTTAGGGGCAGGTGTTTAAAGCAGAGTACCCACCTGTATCTGTGCATAGGTACTCTGGCGTGTGCCTTCCCGACCTCACGGACCCACTGACACTTGGCGGCTGTTGCCAGAGACGTGTGTACTGGAAAATGGGTACAAACTCTACTCTTTGATCGCACTTTCAGCACTTTGAATAGTTCAGACGCAGTCTAGAAATACGTAAAGGTCTCGTGTCATTTGCAGTAGGTAGCAAACACTAAGGTGGCCACTACGCCTGAGTGGGAAATGTAGGGTTAGAAATGCGTTTTCTGGTGAAGTGTTGGGCTCTTTGGCCCATTGTGAACATGTTCAAGCTGCTGTGCTGTGGAGCAAACCAGTGTGCTAGGAGTTTGATGTAGTGACTGCTCGAGACAGCTTCATGAAACACTATGGAAGTTTTGTAGTTAGTGTTTTTATGGACTAGGAAGCTCTTATTTTGTAGGGTCAGCCTTGTACATAGTGTGCTGTGTCTGTTTGTGACACAGGAGATCTTTCGTACTTGTTTAGTTTGTAAAGACTTGCAAAGGTCACTTTTAGACAATTTTTCCTCCCTCCTCATCCAGGATGTTTAGACTTAAGAATAAACTGTCTTTTATGGATAACTTGAACAACGAGTAGATATACAACCATGTCTTTCAGACTGCTTTCCTCTCTCTTTAGGAGTAGTGATCCGGGAACCAGATTTTGATAGAACTTGTAGAGATTTTATAATGGCAGAGAGGTTTTTTTACACCTCCACAAACAATGTAGTCTGTGACTCGTGATTCAATGGTGCTAGAATATCCAAGGAAACGTACCCCAGCCTGAGTTGTCTGACTGTCACCATTCCACGTGCGCTCCGTTTTCAAGGCTGCATTTGAACATGTTTCTCTAAATAAACCTTTGGGGACTCTTTGTACACCTGTGTGTTCAGTCTGTTGTGCCTCCCGCCGCTGTTTGCAGGAACAAGGTGAGTGTGTATGTGTGTGTGTGTGTGGTTAAGCCCCTTGTTCCATGAGTGACTTCTGCACTTGGTACATTCTGGTTCCTGGTCTAAGAAGGTAAACATCTCATGAAAATGGAATTAGAAGCTGTGATGGAACATTTGGGGCTTTGGAAACATGTTAGTGTTTCAAGTACGTTATCTAGAAATTTTGAACCCTGAATAGCTCCTGCAGATGCCAGTCTTGGCGTCTTCAAAAGCACCACTTCAAAAGAGTGGTGGTTAATGGTGCAGAGTCTAGCTACAGACTTGTAGCCAGTCTAGGTCCAGTTTTGTTCTATATTGTTATTGATGAACTTGATGATGGGACAGAGTGTCTCCTCTGCAAGTTTGCTGATGACGCTAAGCTAAGTGGTCTGGCCAATTCACTCCAATCAGTGAATCACTATGCAGCCATTCAGGAAGACTTGGACAGTCTGGAGGGATGGGCTAAGAAGACTTCAATGAGGTTTCATAAGAATCAGTGCAGAGTCCTTCACCTAGGAAGAAGTGATGCAATGCATCAATACGGGTTGGGGGACAATCTACTGGAGAGCACTTCTGTAGACAGGGACTTTGTGGACAAGTTCTCCATGGAACAGCATTTGGCTCTTGTGGCCAAGAAGGCAAATGGAATCCTGGGGGGTTGAATGTGATAACCTCTGGAGGTCCCTTCCAACCCCTAATGATCTATGTATCTGTCTGTATGTATCTAGCCCTGCATCTTCTGAAAACAGACTATTGAAGTGTTTTAGGTTTCTTTGTGCAGAACGATCCCTTTGTCTGTTGTACATGCAACTGGGCAAGACAGATGCAGAACAATCACATTCTGTTAGTAGCTGCAGTTCCTCAGATGGCCCCAGATGCCACGTTTGTCCTCTGTGGATATGTAACAGCAGTCAGTGCTGCTATGTTGCAGGATGTTCCAGGTTAATGGTAAATGAAGTGTAGCCAGAGCTCTCTTTACACTTAGGGATATGATTTGGGGGTGATCTGGAGACATGGAGGTGGCAGGGACTGGGATGGTGATATGATGCCAGGCGGGATATATGGGGGACAAGGATGGCACTGGGGGCATTAATTCTAGAATGGAGACATGGAGGTGGCAGGGACTGGGGTGGTGATGTGGGCACAATCCCAGCTAGGGATATGGGGATGGGGGGACAACGGTGTGTGAGCAACACATGAAGAACAGTTGTTGTTTATTTGCCAGGGCAAAGGCGAGGAGCTTGTAGTTGTCCCCTCCTCACAGGCTTAGTGCTGTCAGTGCACACAGGCCTATAAATCCTTTTGCAGTCCCTGGCAGTGCTGGGTCGAAGGTTGGACCTGATGATCTTAAAGGTCTTTCTTTAAGAGATTCTGTGGTTTGGCTACAGAGACAAAATGAGAAGACAAGACAACTGCATTATCAAGCCAAATTAATTCTTATGATGACTAAGACAATGAATTTAATTACCTGAAGAACAGTGGCAAGAAGAAATGGTGGAAATTTATCCTGGAATAGATAAATTCTCTTTCTGTAGGGATGTGCTGATGAATTCCTACCACGGGAAACATGGACACAGGTTAATCCAACGATAAAGCAGATGGCAAGACTTCTGCCTTGAGGAATGTTGTTGTTTGAGGTCTCATTGACTTGAAGCTGATGTACGAGTGGGATTATTTGTTTGTGTGCTGGATATAAGATTTAGAGAACTACGTTTATAAGCAAGTTGAGTGCATGTAGTGCCAGAGAGATGCTTCCTCACACAAGTAATATTACTCTTCAGTGCAGTGCTGATGTCCCCTTCCCAGCTGTACAGTCCTTTGCAAGCGCTGCCTGAGCCCGGGAGGTTTGGAGAAAGCAAGGAAGAAATCGGCTGCCCTCTCGTGGTGGTTTGTCTTGACAGGAATGAATTTGTGTGCATTAAACCGGGGGAAAACCTCCACCTCTGCTCTGAAATGCAAAACACTGAAAAGTGGTGTTCAACTGGAAAATGGTCATTGGAGAACGTGGTGAGGAAAAGCTGTTGCTGTGGAAGATCCCTGCAAACCAGGACACACAAAGTAGAAGGAAAAAAACCCAGGTAACAAATAGAAAATGGGGTCTCATTTGCAAATTCTTGTTTGTGTCTTCCCCAGTGCAGGTGTAAACTGGCAGCTGTTTTAAGCTGGAGACCGAAGATCCAGGACCAGCTGTGGGACAGAATGGATGTGTGGGGCTGCTAGATTTGGCAGCTCCAACCAGAACTGAATTGATCTAAATTCATTTTCCTTTGTGAACTGGTCATATACTTAATGATCTCCTTTGACAATGCTGGTTATAACAGGCTTTTGACTAATTCAGTGCCTCTTTCATTAAAGAAACCTCAACTTCTAACAGGTAACAGCCTGTAGAGCTTCTGTGCTATGCTCCTTCATGCACAGTTGAGGCATCAAAAGGGTAACTGATGTTTACTGACATTATTAGCCGTCAAGCAAGCAACACCGATGTCTTGAGCATGTTCTTATTCCTATCTCAAGTGCCAGAGAGGTGTCTTTTTGCTTAAACCTCTTCCGCAGGGGTGTAAATGATGTCCATTAGTATGTGACAGATGACATTTGTTGGCAATTACTGCTCTGTTAGCTCTGGGCCTCTCCCTTTAGATGTGAACCCATGGTCAAGTGGCTTTATGGAAAGTTTTGCCTGCTAATAACTTCTCCTGCAGTGTGCAATGTGGTAATTGGGATTTTTTAGCTAAGACAGGGCACTGAAATTGCAGAGGAGCGATAAAAATGTTTTTAATAGGGGGCAGGACCCAGGCAGTGGTGCCCTGAAGCAGTGGTGATAGGGAAGAAGGCTCAGACATGACAGGGGCTCATTAGCCATTGGGGTTTGTTGTTGCTGCTTCTGACAGCACCTGCTTGGACTGGCATGGGATGGGAGTTAATTGTCACAGCAGTGTCCGGGTGTCCTCGCATCCGTGTTGGAGGGTGGATGGGTGGGCAGACTGCTGTCAGGGAAACGTCAATTTCTACCTGCCAGAAGGAGAAACCACTGCAAATCCTGGAGGCACCTGGCAGGAGGGCATAGGGAAGCCTTTCCCGGTGCTCGACAGCCCCCTAGCAGGGCGGATGTTCCCCTGCTGTGGCCATTGGGATCGGGATGGGGAGATGGAGCCCTCAGCACCTCCACTCCCTCCAGCTGCGCAGCTGCCTTCGTGCTCGGGTAAAATCCAGTGGAGCTCTAGGGAACTCCCTCGTATTGTGGCCCGGCCGGTACCTCCGGCCCCGCAGGTGTCGGTTCGGAGGGGAAACCGGAGCAGAGGAAGAGGCGGGAGCTGCAGCGGCCCAGGGGGCTGCAACGACCCGCCCTCCCCACCCACCGCCGTGAGGGTGCGAAGCCGCCCGGAGAGCGGTTGTGGGCGCGCAGACGGAGCCGCCGGCCCTGCGGGGTGAGAGGCCGGAGGTGACAGCGAGGGTGACGGAACATGGGAGGTTCTTGCTGCGGGTAAGGTGGACCTGCCCGTGGAGGGAATGGGGACTGGGTGGTCCAGAGGTCTCCTGGAGCCTTCTGTGCAGATGGGGTTTCTCCGTCAACAGCCCCTGTGGGGGCTCGGCCCAGCTTCCGCCGGTGCGGTGGTGGGCTGGAGGGCCTGGAACCAGCGGGGTGAGGGAGTCGTGGAAGCAGAAATAAGCGGGGTTGTGTGTGAGAGCTGATGGAGCTGCACCATCATGCGTGTTCACAACTTCCCAGTTCGAAATGGTTGGGCGCAGGAGGGCCAGGCCTGCAGCCGGCTGTGGGACCTCCATCGAGGTGTTGCACATCCAAGTGTGAAGTGGGATTGTGGATGGGAAGGGCATGGGTTAATGGCTGCTTCGTTCTGAGTGCTCCCAGGAGAGCAAACCTTGTGTGAGCTGCTGAGGGAGATGGGGCTGGTTAGGCTGGAGAAAAGGAGGCTCAGGGGAGACCTTACTGCCATCTGCCACTACCCTCAAGGAGGGTGTAGAGAGGTGGGGGTTGGACTCTTCTCACAAGGAACAAGCAAAAGGCCAAGAGACAACGGCCTCTGGTTGCAGCAGGGAAGTTTAGGTTGTCCATGAGGGAAAACTTCCTGAAAAGGGCCATCAGGCCTTAGGCTGCCCAAGGAGAGAGTTCAGTTGCTGTCCCTGGCCATGTTTCACAGTCTTGGAGATCTGGAGCTAAGGGGCAGGGTTTAGTGGTGGCCTTGGGACAGTTGGGTTAATTTTTGGACTCAGTGAGCTTAAAGGTCTTTTCCAGTGTAAATGACTCTGTGATGCTATTGTGTACAATATCCTTGCTGCTGGAGGCTGTAGTGTTGTTTCACTTTTCAAAAGGATTTTCGGTTTCATCAGTATAGAACCCACGTCACATTTTCTCACTCCTATGTGCTTTTAAGCAACAAATGCAGATAAAACTACAGCTATGCTTTATTCTACTTCTATTCTCGGTTTATCACGGAAATAATTTTTCTTGTGGCTCTCAAACATTTAAATGTCTGATTTTATCAGTGTGAAATGGTGTTAAAGTAGCTGGTCCAAGGTGTGGGAATTTTCTCTCATCCCTATCTATGAAAAATAAATCTAAAGACTAAGATGATGCAAAACAAAAAGTATCAGTAAAATGGACAGGAAAGGACAGTTTAGGAGGAAGAGAGGTCTTTAGCAGAGCAGGGATGGGGCAGTGTTCTTGAGGCCCCTAAGAGTTGTGAGGGAGAAAGAGAACCTGAGTCATCTTATGAGTGATCTTTTATGTTCCCAATTTAGGATTGACTTTTTTAACGTATTTGGGGTTTTTCTTAGTTGTGACACTGCCTGGGGAGATGAGATGCTGCTGCTCCAATGCCTTACGGTTGTAGACAGAACCCCTCATTCTTAGCCCAGCACTTACACAAAGACATGCTGAAAACTCCTGCTATTATGTTTCTTTTGTAGAAACACCCAATTGTAATTGAATATCAAGCCATTTGAAGTGACTGGAAGGCAGGTGCTGGGTTTAATCAGGATTTTAAGAAAGGAGATTTATATTAATGTAGAACATACATGAAAGTATTCAGTATTCTATTTGAGCTTGTGTAAAAAACCACTCTGTGTGTGTTGAGGGGTAGAGTAGATGTTTTGAGTAGACCTGATGCCACAGGATGCTGTTCGGTGTGAAGCAACAGCTTCAGCCCGCAGGTGATGCTTTAGTGTGCAGGTAACTCCAGGAGGGGAATATTTCCCTGTTTGCCTTGTGCATTGAGAACCTTTGTGCTTAATGCATCTTAGAAATGTTCTCTGCAGACTTCCTAAGGGCTGCAGGGACCTCTCAGGGGTAGGTAGCAGACCCTTGCTATTCATTCCTGTCTGGAGGTGAGCAGTGACCAAATGCTCCTTATGCCAAGAAGAGTGAGCTGAGAGAGGTACCAAGGGTTTGATCATTTGTATCATATTAAAACCTTGTGGTAGCATGGCAGGCCATTGATTAGAAGCTCTCCAGATGGAAGAAGTGTACTATCAATACCAAAAGAAATTCAGAACCCACATCAGTGATCACACTGAGCTGGGACATCTTGTCTTCCTCCTCCCACTCTTTGTTTGCACCTAATTAAGATAAAACTCAGCAGTATCCAGGTCAGAGGTTTCACCAAGGGAGCCGTCAGCCTTGGGGGTTGGAAATGTATCGCCTGGGTGTGTGTTCCCTGGTATCCTACAAGAGATTGTTGCCAGTGGAAGTCTTTCATGTTGGAGGCTGTGCTGCGTCTGGGAGCTCTGTAAGTGTAGAGCTCTTTCATTTTGAAGGCATAATTAATCAGAAACTGATGGGAGTAGCAGAATTGAACTGATGGGAATCCTCAGACAGGAATTGCAGTTAATTCATTTCACCAGTGATTTCCTCTGGAGAGTTTGCTAAAGACTCCTGAGTCTACCAGTGACTTTGCTAGTGCTGGAAAGAATGTTGTGTCTATCAAGGGGAACTACTCCTAGTGGTTAGATTAAGATTTGATTTGGCCCTTTGGCTCCAGATTCCAGGTGTATTACTAGTTCCCTATTCTTAAACTGATGGAGCAGGGATCGTATGTCTCTTTCTCCAAGGGAGGGGGTCCCATCACTGCTGGCCGCAAAGATCTTAATGGGAGGTCTGCTTTTCCCTGTGTGCTACTCATCTCTCTGCCAAAAACAGTGCATAGAAGTGCAGAGACAGTAAATCCCAGTGAGAGAACAGCATGTGTGTAAAGCTTGATAGAAGGACTGTATGTGCAGCTCTTTCCCTTCCCTATCACAGAATCGCAGAATGATTGAGCGTGGAAAAGCCCTCTGAGCTCATCTAGCCCAGCTCATGAACTAATATCACTGCATCAGTCAGACCAGGGCACTAAGGGCCAAAGCCAGTCTGTCCTTCAACGACTCCACCACTGCCCGGGGCACTCCGTTCCAGGGTCTGATCCCTCTTTCCATGAGGAAGGGCTTCCTAACATCCAACCTATCCAGGCCCTGGCAGCCTCGTCCTGGCACTGGTTACCTGGGAAAAGAGCCTGACCCCCACCTGACTACAACCTCCCTTCAGGGAGTTGTAGAGAGGGAGGAGGTCCCCCCGAGTCTGCTCTTCTCCAGGCTAAACACCCTCAGCTCCCTCAGCCTCTCCTATCAGACTCTCCTTCCAGTCCCTTCTCCAGCCTCGTTGCTCCTCTGAACCCCCTCCAGCCCCTCCATCATTTTCTGAAAGTGAGTGGCCCAGAACTGCCCCAGTACTGGAGGGGAGGCCTCCCCAGTGCCCAGTATAGAGAGAGAGAATGACATCTCTAGTCCTCCTGGCCACACTATTGCTGATCCAAGCCAGGATGTCATTGGCTTTCTGGGCCACCTGGGCACACTGCTGGCTTCTGTTCAACAGGGTAATCCATAGCAATGAGACCTGCTAATGAGGGCCAAATGTAGTGTAAATGCAATGGGGGCAACTGGTCCATCACAGTTCTTTTTTCTCTGTGGGGCCTTACCAAAACCTAGCTGTTGAACTGTGCAGTCATGGTCCTGTCCTTTCGATTTCTCTTCAAGGTGACAGTAGGATGTCTTGTTTGTTTTCTCTTCTCTCTTTGAACAGTGACTGATTACTCAGATGCACAGGGACTTTGATGAAATTCTGCATGAAGTGGTACAAGTTGAGAGTAGCCAGACCAGCTGGTGGCTGTGTGCAGAATTTATTTGGACTTGGCCTTTCTTTGTCCTAGTTATTGCTTTTCAAAAATCCCAGCAGCTGAAGAATGAGAAAAAGAATAAGTGGAGAGAGGATCGATAGCAGGAAAATTAACTTGTAGTGTAAAATGACAGCTTGACAGTGCACATATTTGGCAGGAATTGCAAAAGCAACGAAGACTAGGAGCCCTAATCTGATTTTTCTCTCTTTTCCTGATTCTCTATCATTCTTTTATGGAATGTTTTATATGTACTAATACCATTTGTGTCACGAGCACCTTAATATAACTGATGCTGTATTGCAAAAGCATTCTCCAGGCAGAAGTGTCTCCTGCCTCCTCAGGGGCATCTACAATTAATTTCTGCAGTAGTAAATGTTTGTTTTGGGGGACTCTGCCTCACTTCTAAATCAGGGAAGGCTCCTGAACTAGACTGAGTCACCCCATACGACTAGATAATCTCAGGACTTCTCTTCTTTGGTGCTCGGATGTCAGGGAAGTAACTTAAATTGGTGTGATTAGAACTGAAGCAAAGTGCTAGCCCTGGCTTGGCTAATCAACTGTGGCTGCAATCAAATTCAAACTCAGTTCTGCTGATTTAAAGGATGGTTGGGGGCAGCATGCATGTCCTGTTCAGTTCCAGCACTTGGCAATGGTGTTGCACTTGTTTCTTCAAGTGTCCCATCTCATGTTTGAGTTTTTCTCCAGAAGTTGAGGTTGTGTCTGAGGGAAAACTTTGTAGTGAGGTGGGTTTTAACCTCTTTTCCCTGGGGACTAGCGATAGGACAAGAGGAAATGGGTTCAGATTGGATCTGAGGAAAACTTCTTCCCAGAAGGAGTGGGGAGGCCTTGGAACAAGCTGCCCATGTAGGGGGTGGAGGCACCAACCTTGGAGGGGTTCAATAACTGGCTAAACAGGGTGTTTCAGGAGACGGGCTAGTGTTCAGGGGTTGTAGGGCAGACGGTTGGCCTTGATGATCTTGAAAATCTCTTCCAACCTTGATGATTCTGTGATTCTGAGGTAAGGGTTGGAACCAGTTGTGGTTCTAACCATGAGCCTATTTTAGATCTGAAGCCTCATGTTTAGTAGAAGGCAGAGCTGAGATACCTTGCCATGGTGGCAAACACTGTCCTGTGCTTCCATACGTCCAGTGGAAGAGATGACCTTGGAGGAAAATCAGTGCTTGGTTGTGGTCACTGACATCTCTGTAAGGGGACTTAGTGCTGGCTTTTGGAGAATGACTTGCACATCCTGTGTGCTGCAATGCTTCCGATCTCTAATTGCAGCTAAACCAGCCCCAACCGTTACAATGCTGCGTCTTCAGACAACTTGTTATTCCCTCTGCTCCCTGCTGGGCTCTTGGATATGGAACAGAGCTCCTGTGCTGGGGCTTGCTTTAATTTCTTGGTGTTAGTGGGACTGAAAGATCATCAGCCAACTCATAATGAGCACAGCAGTGGTGTCTCTTCCAGGGCTTCGTTAGCACTCAGCCTGTGAGGTTGCCCAGTGCTGCCGTCTTCTTTGGAAGGAGCAGCCAGATTGCACGTAAGTGTGTAGTAAGTGTGTCAGCAACACCAGTCAGGCCTGAACAGTTGGGATTGTTCTCTGTGAAGAATGAGTAGGAGATTCCATTGCTGCTTTGTGTCACACACACGTCATGGCACTGGCTCCACTTGCTGCACGTGAGCAGTGTGTGCACAGGCTCCTCCACTTGCTGAAACAGCCTGAAATGAGATGGTGCTAGAGCCTGCTCATGTCCACAGTTATGCTGCGTACCATGCCAAGTTAGAGATGCGGATGTCAAGCCATTCCACCAGCCTAGAAAGGGCTATAAAAAATTTCTGAATGTTACAGCTCTAACTGCTGCCTTGTTTTAAGACCTCTACACATTGGACTGATTTACAACTTTAAAAAGCCAAGAAGAAAATTAAAATCAAAACATATAACATACAAAAGAAATAAAGGAAGCCAGAAGCTCTGCATTCAAAGAACTATCTAAAAATAAGAAGTACAGCTATAAACTTTAATATCCCACTGCGCAAAGGAGAAGGTTTTTCTTGTCTGGCCACAGGACTGTGTGTAATACTGCTGAAATGCAGTTCTCGTTTGGCCTCTCACAGTGGCAGTGACTGCTGGTTTTACTTTAGATATAACCCATTTATTTGCCTTATTTCTGTTTTCTTGCTCTTCTTACGGGGTGCGTTGTAACTGTTCTCTGCATTCTGCATGTTTTCTCTAAACTCTGACATGCTGCAGCCCTGGGTTGAGCTGGAGATTCAGTACAGCTGATCTGCAGCCCCCAAGTCTGTAAAGGAGATTGAACAGCACAAAGACAAATTTCAGCACAGAGTGAATGGCAAATAGTGTTTGTAGGGAGCAGCAAGTGTTGTACTGGACTTACATCGTCACTCTTCTCCGTCAGTATCTCCATGCTGAGTGTTTCTGTGCAGTGTTGGCTCTCAGCTGGATTTCACAGTACAGCAGAGATGTCAGGATGTGGAAGGCTCCTGGCAGTGCAGGGTGAATGTGCAGGACTGTCCTTGAGTGCCAGAAGTGTGTGTGAAATGCCCCTTTTGGCAGCCTAGCAAACAATCCCAATGAGGTGGCTCTGGAAATCCATCAGAAGAGTAAAGTAGTAGAGTGAGAAACTACATGTTCCCCTCCAACATGTTTTTGCTGATTCTCCTGAAGCAGTTTCCATCTCAAAAAGGAAATTCATGTTGTTCTATGAAGTCTCTAGCAGCAGCATGAGGAAAACCCAATGATATTTTGCTTGTCTTTAGAAACCTGCTTGGTTAAATTACTCAAGATGTGTTGATAATTGTGTAAGCAGTGGCCTGGGGGAGGAGAAGTGGGAGATTTAGTAGTGATGTTGTTGGACACAGACTGCAGAAGGCAATGGAGGGATTTTGGCTGGTCAAGATGTTCTGGTGCTTCTGAGTGGCTTTCAGAGAGAGCCAAGACTGACCCACTGAGATGAGATGTTGCAGATACAGTGAATGGTGTGTATATGGTTCAAGTTAGGATCCTGGTCCTGCAGCTTTACCCTAATGTGTGAATTAAATAATATATTTAAATGATTGTATTGATGGCCTGTAAGAGATGAAATTCTTTTGGCCATGCACAGAAGAGGCAGCTCTGAGAAGGTACCCATGCTTGCTGGTTTAGTGTGACAGTTTTATTTCTAGCATTGCTTTGTAGTTGCCATGTGTTCCGAAGTGAGTACCTGGGTCTCCTGGAGAGACACATTGTCAGCCACCCTCTGCAGCACCCTGAGGCTCTTCTGGTGGCAACCAGTGGTGGAACAGTTGTGGGTGTGTCTTCAGAAACACGAGTCAAGCTCTATTTCTAGGGCAGAGCTGTGTCCAAGGCGTGCATCGACAAATAAAGTGAGGTGTATCCCCTGTGGAAATGATGGATTTGAAATGCTCAGGTAATGCAGTGGTAAATCCTATATAAACCTTGTTTGTGTAACCAGGATGGAGCAGGGGATGAGATACAGGCCTGCTGCTGTAGGGTATTTCTAAAGCCTGACAACATCTCATGTTCTTATCGTTAGTCAACATTGCCTTGGCCTCCTTTCATCCCCTTATTCCATCTGTCACATGCAGCAGGAGAAACCTGAGACTGGTTTCCAAACATAATTCTCTGAAAGTGTCTCCCCCTCAGCTTCTGCAGTGAAATGCAGCACAAAAGAACATTTTTAATGAGACATCAATTATAGAATACGTGCTAAAAATGAAATGCCAGGGACCTTGTGGAGTGGCTTGCAGACATCTGTTCCTGCTCTAATGGAAAGTGACAAGACTCCAAGTTGGCAGAAGCTTTGAGAGAAGTGTGCCAGGACCTTCTTCTCTCAAAATCTTCTTCTTTCAAAAATCCTCTTTTCTGAAAAGAAAAAGCTTTAAACTAACAACAAACAAACAAGTTCTACTGCAGCATAAACTGGGACACTTTGCTTTTTAAATAAACAGCATTTGTGATTCTTGAGTCAGCCGGGATGTTAGTAAGGGTTTGTATTTGAGTGATCATGTTCTCCAGTTCTCCCTTCTGCCATGCTTGTGGAAGGTGGAACCTGTGCCTGGTTTAACTCATTTCAGCTTTTTTTTTTTTTTGGAGCACAGAACACCTCTACTGGTCCACCTTGGTCTCTCAGGTTTATTAATTTCTCTGTTTGTTTTTGCCCTGTTTAAGTTTCCCAGCTCTATGATGTGACTGTTTCACTGAGAAATACACTTGCAGGTGGCTAAGAAGCATCTGTGGTGACTATGAGCTCGTAGGATGCTTGTGGAGAAGTGATTCCCACCTGCATGGGCCTTCATACAGCTTCTACTCCTGATGTTTTGATCTTTCTTTAGAAACCTGCTTATATCTTGGGTGATGCCCATCACAGCTTTGCAATACTTTTATTTCCGCTTATTCCAGAGTGCAACCAGAACAGAACTGGGTATTCCCCAGTAAAAGTTGACGGCAATGTTGTTCAGATGTTCAGCTGCATCGGGCAAGTGCAGTGATTCTGTAACCTCTGAAAGATTTAGTCCATAAAACAACCCCGAAAAATTTAAATGATGCTTAAACCCCTTCTCCCCACCCCTGTTGGTGGTCTCCTGGAGAAGGCAATGTGATCAAAACCATATGAAGCCTTTGGAGAGGGGAAAGACACTGAGCCCCTCAGAACTGAGCCTGGAGTGTTGTTATGGGCTCCCTGGAACTGCTGATTATCAGCGAAAGCTGAGCCTTGTACCACCAACTTGTTAAAGGTACTTCTAAGCTATTAACACATCATCATAGTTCTATGGGAGTCTGAACAGGACGAAATAACCCACAAAAATAGTTTTCCTTGACTGTAACTTGAGAGGGTGAGTGACAGCACATTCTGAATGTTGTTTGTGTAGCTCCCATTATGTTTGTGGCCTGGGATAATTGGTTAATTAACAAGGCTATGGTGGAGCCTGTGCCACTGCTTTCATCATAAGCAGCAAGTACTGCAGAGGTCAGGAATGAATGACAGAGTCAATGAGGTTGCTTTGAACTCATTTGCCCCTTCCTTCTCCCCTGATCTCGAAATCTGCGTTCCATTACCTCCAAAACGTTTGCTCTGCAGGACGGTGTCTTGGTTAAGATACATACTCCTGGGTTCAAATAACCTTCTCTGCTCCCTCTTCCTCTCTCTGGCCTCTGGTGAGTTTCCACTTCAGTGCGTTCCACGCTTTCCAAGATGTGACAGATTTGTGGAGGAAAAATGGAGCTTGTTTCTCTTTTAGAGATGATGACTGGTTTCTTGGGTGCTCTCTGACTGCCTGTGATCTTGGTGTTGCCTCATTTAGTTTTTCTAAACCTGTGGTTCCTTTTGGGGTGTAGGCTTTGTGTTCCCTTCCTCCTTGGATTTTCATTTGCTGTTGCTCCCATTTGAGTTGCACTGTCTGATGGCCTTTGCTTACACTCCCACTGGACCTCTGCCTGCCCCTTCAAAAGATCTTTTATCCTCCTTTCTGTCAGGGTGGCACACAGAACCTTCCCTCTTCTTTACACATTTTCCAGAAATAATCTTCTCCCTGGTTAATGTTATTGATACAAAGGGAATTCAGTGACTATCCTTATGCAGAAGACTTCTAGATTGGCCTATTCCAGGTCCAATTCTTTAGGTCCAAATTAAATCTTCATCTGGTCTTTTAGATCTTGTGGAAGCCTGGTCCATCTGCTTGCTTTGCCAAGCTCACTCCTGTGTTTGTATGTAGGGAGGTTCTGTCTCTCCTTTTCATGCCTTCCCTGGGGGGCATTGATCTCTTCTCCCAAGGAATAAGTGACCAGACAAGAGGAAATGGCCTTAAGTTTTACCAGGGGAAGTTTAGGATGAACATTAGGATAAATGTGTTCACAGAAAGGGTCATCAGGCCTTGGAACAGGCTGCCCAGGGAGGGGGTTGAATTGCTATCCTTGAATGTGTTTAAAGGTTAGACCTGTGTAGACCTGGAGCTTAGGGACAGGGCTTAGTGGTGGCCTTGGGACAGTTGGGGTAGTGGTTGTATTCTTGAAGTTCTTTTCCACCCTGGACGGTTCTGTGATTCTGTGACTGCTGGCAGAGCATCATCTGTGCAGGTAACAGAAGGTCTCAGTGTTGCTTCTGTTCTTCACTGTTTCCATGGATCCTCACGTGTGTTATGAGCTCTGTGCCTGCTAGTTCCATTAGTTGGGGTGCTTGTGTATGAATTTTGGGAGGGCACACTGTGGAGTCAGTTGTATTTGTACTGGATATGGTACAAACATTTAATGTGTGTTTCTCATGTACTATGTACTCAGCAGGACACGCTTCATTGTATTGGGCTCTCTGGGAATAACCAATGTGAGCTCAGGGCAAGTTTCTTTATGATACTTCTGCTAAGAGTCAACGATCCTCCAGTTTTCTAGGGTCTTTCATTCTCTACAAAAGATCAGTTGCTGGGTTTTGAGTTACTCAAATTCCTTCTTAGCCCTTTAATTCTGCTGTTAGTGGTAGAAAATAGTTCTTTTTCATCTTACTTAAACTAATTTTACACCTGCATATTCCCACTGGCATTGCTTTAATTTACTGTGAAGTGAATGAAATCAGGATCGGGACCACTGAATGTCTAAAACATGTTTAGATTTGTGGGGCTGATTAGCTGTGAAATGTTCTGTGGTGATGTGGAGTGCGGGATGGTGTACAATGACACCTTGTTTGGTGCTTGGGGAGCCCGGCCGGGAGACGGGCAGTAGAACTCTGTAAAAATCAGAGAGGTGACAGAACAGCAAGTGAGAAGAAGAGGAGAGAGGGAGAACGTGAGGACGGATAGGAGAATGTGTAAATGGACTGACGAATGATGAGCGAATGTGCAGCAGAATTAAAGAATGTGTGAGCTGATGGATGGGAGATGGGGCATGCAAACAGCAGAACCAAGTGCATTTACCCTATTAATAAATGTTCCAAAGGGAAGGAGGGCGAGTGGATATAAAGATTAAAGGACTCAAAAGACAAAGGCTTTCACCACTGGGCTGGTAAGCACTGGAGAGGGATGAGCCTTTCCAGAACATTATGGAGCAATTAAGGAAAGGACAGAAACGGCAGTGGCTTATGTGGAAAGACTTGAAAAAGACCATCAGATCTCCTAATAGAGCTTTGAATCATAAAGGTCTTTTCTAACCTAAGTGTTACTAAGATTGTTGAGCCCAACCATTAACTCCAGATCTCCATGACTTTGGAATATGTCCAGGGCTGGCGATGCAACCCCTTCCCTGGGCAGCCTGTTCCAAAGTCTGATGGCCCTTCCCAGGAAGATGTTTTTCCTCATGGCCAACCTAAACTTCCCCTGGTGCAACTTGAGGCCATTTCCTCTTGTCCTATCACTTGTCCCTTGTGAGAAAGACCAACCAGTCTCCTCTCTACATTTTCCTTTTAGGTACTTGTAGACAGCAATAAGGTTTCTACAACTTCTAGAGAAGCTACCTTTTCTTCTGGTGTTTTCTAGGGTGGTTTTTCAGGCTGGTCACTGTTGCTGTAAAGCACATGTTAACTCAGAAGAGTGTTCATATTTATTCGTGGTCACTGTCACTGAGTTGGGGGGCTCTCTGTTCTATTGAAGTGCAGAATTTTCAGAGTTTGTTGTGTGTACTCGCAGAATCCCTGAAGTAACTCTGGAGGCTGCGATTCAAGACAGGGCACTTAATTAACAGTGGGTATCTGTGTATTTTTGTTTCTTCCTGGTCCCCTTCCTTCCTTTGGCAAGCCTTGTCTCATGAGAAACACTCATCAGAAGAGCCCATGTCTTGTTTATATGTTTTGGCTAGGAGAAAGCTGAGGCTGATATTTCACACAGTGCTTTTAGCTGGAATTTACCAGTGGGAACTAGTCTGGGTTAAAATGAAGTGCTGTTTGTGACTGGTCAGGTTTTGTTTTGTCTTTCTTATCCAGTCTGTTGGACAGGTTGCTGTATAACTGCTTTAACTGGGAAGAGAAATGGGATGCTGAGGGACAGGAAGAAGCAGCTGTTGAGTCAGACTGCTCTTGGTGAGGGCACTGCTGCCCCCTGAAGCGTGTGTTAATCCATGGCCAAAGAGTCTCCTTACAGTGATCTAAAAAAACCTACTGATTTTTAAATGGTGTAGCAACAGAACTCCCTCTGAAAGGAGGAGAATTGTAGATACCTTTTGGAATCTTCCTATATGATGACATAAACCAGCAATGACATGGGATGGATGCTGGTGAGGCACTTTGGGCTGGTTTCTGCATGGTAGTGCAGGATGTAACCCACTGTCTGCTCCTCAGCGGGAGGACGTTGCTGCATTAACTCATTGCGAAGCAAATTCATGGTAGCACTGCACATCCTCAATGCATTAAGATTTGCAATCAATGCACATTTATCACTGAAAACATCATTTGTAGTTCCCTGTTTCCTGCAGGTACTGCCCTTCAAAAGAATCCATCTAATAAAGAGGCACAAATAAAACTTGTGCTCCTTTATTTAAACTTTGCTCAGTGTCAGGATGTTAAGCAGCCTTTGATCATCTCAGCTAGGAGCTGGCCACCACCAAATGTGGTTCAGTTTGAATGTGATGAACAGACTGTGCACCGCGGAGACGCGTGACTTGAATGATGGAGGCATCATAGAGGTCACATGTGAGTTGTGTTAGTGAAGGGCATTTGTTTCGGTACGGTGCTTAATGCTACATTCACTTCTAAGTAGGAAATATAGGAATTTTGGTAAACTCCAAATCTTCTTTCCAACTTCAGAGAGGACTGGTATTGCCACACCTTCTGTGACTTCCTGTGGGAGTTAAAATAGCTGGAAGAGATGAGAAAAAGTTCAGTGCTGAGATGTCTTTGCTGAGCTGATTGGGGTGAGGGTTTGATGTTAGAGACACTGGGGTTAATACTCTATACATCTTCACTTGTCATGCAAACTTCTACAGTCATGAGAGATTAAAGGTCCTGCTGAGGTTAATGGCCCCAGGTCCTTGGTCAGTTTTTCTCCAGTCTGCTGACTGAGAAGGATTTGTAAGGAGTTCACTGACACAATGACAAGTCAATGTAGCTCTGAGATTTAGAGTTAAGTGGTGGGGAAAAAGCAGTGTGAACTCAAACATGCCAAACCCTTAGTGTGTGTTTCCTTTCTCAAAGAGAAGCAACTTGTGCTGTCTGTATGACCTTGTTTAGGATTTTGTGTGAAATAAAATTGCAGGGGTAGAGGGATGTCTTGCTGTGTCTTACTGTTCTTCTGTGTTGCTTTTACTGGGGCTGCCCTTTTATTGTGGCAGCATCACATCCTCAGAACTTTAGAATGACCTGGTGAGACTTTCACCCCTTTTCTGACCACTTAAAACTGGGTAAGTTCCCCCGAGTTACAAGTTTTAATGGTTAGTGCAGTGTTTAGTGAAGTGTTCCAGGAAACACCACACTCATTGTCTTGAGAAGCTCTTTCCAGGCTCTGGGTAGAAGTGCACTGATGCTACTGTTTCAGAGCAAAGCTTTGCAGAAATCGTTTGAGAAGCTATGCAGGTCATAGAAGGATATAAGGAAACCAGTGACTGAAGGCTGATCGCTCAGTGTGTTACAACTTTCATGGTGTGTCTATACTGGGTGCACAAGTGATAGGACAAGATGAAATGGCCTCAAGTTGCACCAGGGGAAGTTTAGGTTGGCCATGAGGAAAAACTTCTTCCTGGGAAGGGCCATCAGGCCTTGGAACAGGCTGCCCAGGAGAGGGGTTTGAATTGCCATCTCTGACTGTGTCATGGAGATCTAGAGCTCAGGGCAGGGTTTAACAGTGCCTTGGGACAGTTGGGTGGACTTGATGATCTTAAAAGTCTTTTCGAACCTAACTGATTCCATGGTTCTGTAACATGCAGAAAGAGATAGATAATGGTCAAATAGACTCAGTTGTGAAAACAACCTGTCTGTCTGTTAGGAACTGTTGTGATCACTGTGCCACATGATGTTTATCTCATTTATGCTCCGTTTTGCCTGTAAGGCTTCCTTTAAGGTACTACTGAAGAGTAGCTCTGCTGCTCCCTGCCAAGCCAGATGTGAACCCATCTCACGTGGTAGCCCTGCATTTCTTCCCCACACCTGCAAAGCAAGGCCCGGAGTCAGTAGCTAAAAAAAAAATTATGATGGATAGCAGCAATTATAAACCAATAACATACGGGAAACAGAAAAGATTGCAAAGAATTTCCTGCCATGTGCATTTAGGAGGCATCTGGACTACATCTGGGAAAGCACGTGCCCGGGGACCTGCCATGTGCAGGAGGTGCGTGTCCGTGCGATCAAGAGTAATGACAAACCGGGGCTCTCCGTGTTTACCTCTTATGTGTCGAGAGGAGGCGTAAGGAGCTCCAAGCAGATGTTGGATGTTGGAGAGATCACCTTGTGAGCAGTTACTGGTGTTACTGCTTCATCGTATTCAAGATGATTGATAACATTCTTCATGTGTTGGGCTGCTGGGATTGCTATTAGCATAAGTGGTGACATGCAAATATGACCCACCTTAGCATTTACATCTTGGCTTGTTTGCCTTGGGGACAGGCTGAAGCGGAGGAATGTGCCTTGCTAAGGAGTCATTAGAAAAGGAGGAGGAATGGATCCCATCTGAAAGGTGTTCCCACTGATACACCAGTGATTTCTAGAAAAGATTTGGATGACTGCAGGGAAAATTGCGGAAGGGAAAAATTGGATGTCTTAAGAGTATTTTCTGACGTGTGGAGAGTTGTTAGATGGGTATTTCTTGCTGTATTTTGTCTCCTTTCTTCTCCTGATGAAATTAAAATTGTTCCTTCAGGTTACTGAGCTGATTTTCTTAAGGATTCCTGTAAGATTTGAGTCCATCAGTGTCTGTAGTTTATACACACACGTTCTCAAAAAGACTGAAACAACTGGTAGTTGTCTTTAAAAAGAAATAAAGCCAGAGTTCCTCATTCTACTGAAATTCTCATTCAAACAAACAGTTTTCAACTGACTGGACAATGGGGTTTTGTCCTGACCCATTTGCCTCCTCTGTCAAAAGAGGAAGCTTGACAATCACTCCACGCTTGGCTACCAGTTAAGACTCTTCAAAAGCTTCAGTGCGTCTGACTTCTGGTTGCCTGGAAGGTCATGGTAAGGTGCTTCTCTAACAGCCTTTAAAGTTGTAACCTTCAGCTAATGAAGTTGACTTCATGAGTAGAGTGGGGGGACAGTCGTGCCTTGCCTTGTATCTTTTACACAAGCCCAGGGCTGAGCCTTTGTTCCATCAAAAGCTTCTCTGTTCTGGAGGGGACTGAAAACTACTTTGCTAGAACTCTCCTGTTTCCCTTTGTAAGTCTAACCGCACAGAGACTGATGCGTGCAAGAAGGAAAATGCTTGTTGGAAAGCAGATTAATTTTACTGGAGATGATGGGCTGTAATCTGCATCTGATGGATGTGTTGCATGATGGATTATTGCAGAGCTCCAGACAGGCCTCATGGGGGTCTGAAACACCCGGATGGGATAGGGGCACAGTGCTGCACATAATCCATTGCTGTCAGGAAATACCAGTGACTGCTTGGCACAGGTCAACTGCTGGATCCCTTAATAACTGAGGTGTTACATCAACACTCATTAGAGCCTTTCTACTGGGCAAGTGTCTGTCCCTGCAGGGGATTTACAGTAATTACAGACCAAACAACCATTGTGAAGCTGAAAGGCTTTCTGCTATAAGAGAAATTTTTTTACTAGATCTCCTTCAGGAAAAAATTACATCTTTTGCTTCTGAAATCTCTCTTTCGTGGTTTAGAAGGTGAAGTTACTGGATTTTCTTCTTGCCAGACCTGCATCCTAAACACAACTGATTTTTTAGTTGGGGTTGGTGCTGCTTTTTAGTAGCCTGGTTGTGGGGTAGCACAGTTGAGGTGGGATGGTGGATCTGCCTCATTACAGGCCTCATGTAATAAGACCCTTGGGAAAAGGTGTTTAAAAGCTTTCCTTTTCTTTTTGTTCCCCTGGCTTCTCTGTGGTGTTCCAATTCGGATTCTGTAGCCAGTTCCTACTGAGTGCTCCAGGCTTTTCCAACTGTTTTGATTATGGAGGTTGATTTTCTGCTTATTTTGGGTCTTTATGTCCACATTCTCATGCCTTTCAGCTGTAGAACTGATCAGCAAAGTCTTCTCCGAGTTCTTCAGGCTATCCTGTGTAAGCCCCTTATACTGCTACAGGCAAGAGTTCCTCCTCTGCATGGAGTGATTTCCTTCCCTTTGTGTTCCATGTATTTGTTGAAAAATCATAAATACTTGTGACTGCATGGAAATAATTCATAGTTTTCTCAGATATTCGAGATAACTACCTGTAGTGTTGGGAGACTGAAGTGTTAGAGTTGGACCTGGAAGAATTCCATCTCTGATTCATGCAGCTGATTCATTTCTGTTTTGGAGAGTTTCTGATGCATCTGCAGACCATAGGGGGTCCAGTGAGACTGGTGTGAGAATGTCGACATTGGATGGAAATATCCAGAAAAGGAATTTTGAGGTCTCACAGAAAACTAACCTCATCCTGTATCACTGTGCATATATGGTTGGGAAGAAAGGAGCTAAGAAGTGTGGTTTGATTCTAGACCGAGACTTCGGGATGATGCATGTAATTGCTGCATTTTAAACAAGAAGGGAGGCTCTTCCCTGAGTGGGTTTTCATCACATTGTTTTCACCAAACATGGATCTGTTTGTTTGGTTGGTTTTTAACATGAGCTGTGGGTGGCCTTAAACCATCTCTGGACCTTGTGCAGAGGGTTTGTCATGGCTCCAGTGCTGGAGCACGTTGTTGCCTGGTGATTCTTTCTTTGCAACTATCAGTTCCTGGCTGCTCTCCTCTGTCGTCCTGATAGAGGTGCCACAACATCCCAGAACAATGATTTTTTTTTTTTTTTGTGTTAGCTCAGCCTTTAATAGCTATGGTGGCGCTAGAACTGCAGCTCTCTGTGATGATGACTGAGCTCTGAATTGCCAAATCAACTGTTCATAGTGCTCCAGCAGAAGAAGCTGGTTTCTTAGTGGTTTCTAGGTCCAGGGACAGTGCTATGTTTTCAGGCTGCCCAGATGCAGTATCCTTTCTGCCAGAGACCAGCCTTCAGGGGCTTTCTGATGTGCCTCTGTTCCAGTGTTCTTCCTGCAGCTCTCTCCTCCAGCACCTAAGTTCTGATCAGCTTTTTCCCGGTTCTTGTTTTCATTCCCCATCCTCACTCTGCTCCCTCTTGGGCAAGAGATGAGATGAGATCTCATCAACCCACTACTGGAACTGGCCTAGCAGAAAGTCCTGATGGCTGTGTAAGATGGAGGGCAGTGGAAATCCACCATTCTTCTAGAAATTGCCATCCATGAGGGTGCTGAGGTCCTGGAACAGTCTGCCCAGGGAGGTTGTGGCTGCTCCATCATCCCTGAAAGTGTTCAAGGCCAGGTTGGATGGGGCTCTGGGAAACCTGGTCATGGGAAACCCCATGGCAAGGGGTTGGCACTGAGTGAGCTCTGAGGTCCCTTCCAACTGAAACGATTCAGTGATTCTGTGATCAGTAGAGCTAAAGAGCAAGGAGTAAGCTTATTCTGTTCCAGGTCCTCCTCTAGCAGCAGGTCTCACAAGCAGGCTCAGATGTGACTAATTTCTCACTGCTCTTGGGAATGACCTTTACTGCTGTTTCCCCACCATGTGCTGTGAGAAGCCCCAGCCCCAACCTAAAGGGTGGGATCACTCCAAAAAGCAAACCAAGTGGTGTGTTTTCCTACTAGGAAATACATGATACACTCTTATATTGCTGCTCCCTTAAGTCTCCCATGAGAGAGACTTGATTGATTTCCTATCGTATATCTTACATTGATGAACTATAGTCATGCTGACCATGAGAGTCTTGGCTGCCTTGATGAAGTCCATGCAAAAATCTCTGCTAATCTCAGTGGATCCAGGCCATCACCCTATTTTTTTATTTGGAATTATCAAAGATTAGCATAAGCATTCCCCAAACATGCATTTTTCTATCCCAGTGCTCTGTGCTGTCATGAGAATGAGCTCTTCAGAGCTGTTGGTGGTCCTCATGGCACCAGTCATACCTTGAGCAGCTAGTGGAGCAGCCTGGAGTTGTTGTTGGTTTTACAGAGAAAGTGTAAACAGACCCAGCAGGGATCTGCACAGGGGGTTTGTGGTCTGTCAGGGAATCATAAAGAGCTCTGCTGCCTTGCCCTGACCCTGCAGAAGTCTCAGAGCCTGGGCCAAGAAGCTGTCTAAAGCCATAGTTAATGTGGTAACATCAGGGTTTAAAACAAAACAAGGCTCAAGATACCATCAATGGAGAATGTGGTGTGAATGGTGGCTTGCAGCTGAGGAGCTCAGAAGGGCCTCATGTCCCCATCCTTCTAAAAAACTTTGCAGCACATAACATCCCCTTCAAGCAAGTGCTGCACAACAGCCATGAGAAATTTTGGGGATGTTGTAACTTGGAGACTGCTCCTTCTCCTCTTCCTTCATAAGCTCTATTAGAGTTATTTATGTTGGCTTCTGGAATAATAAACTAAAGCACCACATGCACCACTCTGTTTTCTTTTGAGGCCCTGATTTTGATTTCCCTGGAGCCAAACAGTTCAGTGAAGGAGTTGCCAGCTGTTTGGTTTAGCCTGAACCCCAGCATGGAGAACCGTGGCAGTGGAGGGCTCTCACTCTGCTTGTCCTTCTTTGGAGCTGCTGATCAAACCCTTACCTGAGCTTTGAGCTTGTGACCGTCTCTGTCTGAAGCTGTCATTACAAGCCCATGACACTTTTCAAAATGCTTTGGCACATGAACAGGCTGTTGGGCCAGCACAGGTGTTGAGGGCTACATTTTAGGACAAGCCTCTGTGATTTGGTTCAACCATCATGTTGATGGTTCCCACACTTGGGGTTCTGCTGCTCTTCATTTTGTGGTGAAGATGAAGCTTTACAGACCCCATATTTGTGCTGTGATGAAATTGAGATGGTTTTCTCCTCCCTGTCCCTCTGATCCTAAATGATGAGCACTGATTTCATGGCCAGGTATGCCAGATACACTAATATCTGCTATCTCAGTGCATGCCTTGATTTATGTCACATTGTCCTGAAGAATTACAGCATGAGGGAGTGAAAAGCAATAAAAATAGAAGGTCTGGAACAGGACGGGTGGAGTGTGTGACACGGCCATTCAGCAGAGCCTATATATTTTGTCTTTTTGATACAGATACTGAACTAGATCAAATACCGTGTCATTTTTAGGAAGTGGTTGATAAGTTACACGATTTCTGTCTGGTTTCAGCATGGCACGGTGTTGACATTGCTTGGTGTTAAACTTGGGACCACACAGAAGACAAATGTTTCTCTCATCTGCTGTCCATTTTTTTACTTTTATTTTTTAATAACTTTTTTTTACTTTTCCAGACTGAGAGTTTAGTGGGCTGAGCTATGTAAGCTTAAATTCTAGTTTCTGCTCCCGTGTTGGCAGACCATTTATATTATCCAGAGTGGCCAAGGTGGTAGTTGGGCACTGCCAGTGCCGAACAGTGAAGGCAGAGCACTCACATGAACACATCTCTTTCTACCTGAGGGGAGAATTCTAGAAGAGAACAAACTTCTTCACATTCACTGATTTCCTGTGTATAAAATGTGTTTGGAATTTTGCTAGATTGGTTGTATTGAGATGCTTTTCTTCTGTATTTGAGATTTGCAAGCACTGTTTTCTCAGTGCTTTCCCAAGATTTCCCTTGACTCCCATAAACTTGAGGAAACAGTTCAATTCTAGGAATTAAACACCTTGAAAATTCATGGATCTCTGACTGAACTGCAGACTCTTCAGCAAGTTGTATGGAAACAAAGCAAATCCCCAACAGATTAATAAATACACAAACAAGAAAACAATTTCATTAATTCCATGTTTAAAATGACAATTGATAGACAAGACGTGGTCCAGCCTGTATGTCAGATGGCTGCTAATTGTGTTAGCACACAGTTTCTCTGTCTTTTATGGACTAGCTGAGCTTGAAAGGTTCCCTTCATACCCCAGATTTCGTGTGATTCCTTGATTTCAGTGAAAATGGGAACAGGCAACAGGTCGTCCACGAAGGACACCCGTTTGCAGTGTCCTTCAGGTACTGCAGATGGGCACATTGTGTTTAAAAACACTGTTTTCCCCCTTGCTGGAAGAAGCCCTTCCTCATGGAAAGGGTGCTCAGACACTGGAATGGACAGCACAGGGCAGTGGTGGAGTCCCCATCCCTGAAGATGTTTAAGGACAGACTGGCTGTGGCCTTTAGTGCCCTTGTTTGACTGATGTGGTGATGTTAGTTCGTGGGCTGAGCTAGATGAGCTCAGAGGGTGAGCCTAAAAAATTCAATGATTCTGTGAAGTCTGTGGCTGTTTGAGGTGATCTCCTTGATACTAATGTCCAACCTCTGTGACAGTTAATAAAACTTTAAGGAAAAATCCTTCTGATTGGGAATCCTTGGTGCCATAGAAAGAACTGGAATGCTCAAATCATGAAAGAGCTGTTAATGCAAGCGAGATGACAGGCAAAGCGGTTCCTATAAGCTGCAGAGCTGATTAAACATAATTTTCTCAAGGTTTATGTCCTGCATGGGACAACTAGGGTAGAGGATGTGATATCTCACAGTGGGCTACAATCCCATTTGTATTGTTCTTCCCCCCAGAATGCTAGATCTGTGTCTCATCATTCCAGCTGTTTGAGGTGGTTTTGGATGTAATGTAAAGAAATTATAATTGTTTGGGTTAATTTGATTCGTAGCTTTTTGTCAAATCATCAGCCAGCCAGTAAGTTCCGCGCTTAGTAGCAGAAAGACTGGTAAATCTCAAATATGATAATAGAAACTCTGTTTTTTTTATTTTGTAAGGTTTTTTAAGACAATCAGGCCATGACTCCTTTAGTTTTGAACAAACCAGAACTGTTGGGAGCAGGAAAAAATTGCCACAGGATCTGCTTTGGACATGTCTGGAGGAGGTGGAAACACATAAGCTGAAAAAGGAGGCTGAAAAGAGCCCTGTGGACTACGGACTGTAGCTGTTGGTTCCACCAAGTGAGTGGTTTTTACTCCTAGTTGTACATTAATCTCAGATCACCTCCCAGTAATGTAAACTGGCTTTTCTGAATCACCTGCAGGTAGGGTATAACACAGGGCACTTCTCTGCAGGCTTCCTGGTTCATGCTTTGTGCAGGGTGCTGGATGGTGGCAGTCAGTTTAAGGACATTGCAGCTCTGGAAGGAGCTTAGAAATACATTTTCAAGCATATTTTTTTTATCCCTGTGTTTGTCCAGTCTCAGGCTTGGGAATTCTATATATTTCTGTGTATTCAAGTAGATAAAACCCTCTTTTATGCTATTCACAGCAAAGGAAAACCTAATTTTGCTCATAAAAACTCTTTCATGGCAGAAAATGCCTTCAAGCCAACTGATTTTACTGGTGAACAAAAGCTTGTGGCAGACCCCAAAGGCTTTATGCTGACATGGCAATGCAACTCTTAAACCACTAAATATTTCCATTTCAGAATATTCCTTATTTTCCTCCCACTGTCCAAACAAACAGCAATACCCTGCTCTCCTCTTCTTCCACCCTGTTGGCTTTTATTTCTACTTGCATCTTGTAATTTTCAATTAAGAATTCTTTAGTGAATAAGGAGCTGGACTAAAGCCAGTTAAAAGCCCTTTCATTGACTGGGCTTTGGATCAGCCTGTGAGTGTATTAAGCAATATTTATGGTAGGCTGTGTGCATGGCACAGTCCTCCAGCACAATAAATCCAGTGGTCGCCTTGTCCAAATGGGACCCAAATCTGCGTTAGGAACCAAAGGGAAGCTCCACTGGCTGTGGGAAATAGTGTCCCTCCTCCAACAGAAAAAGCTTTTCTTGTTAACATTGGCGTGGTAAATCCCGAAACATCGTATTGGCAGTTTAATTACCTTGGCACAACAGGACCTTTATCCACCAATCCCCATCACAGCAACCTACTGCATCTGCTGAATGCTAGACGCTTGTGCCGGCATCAAACCATTTGCCGGCTAACACTGAAATTACTACCTGTCACGAGATGAAACCCATTAACCCTCTTGTAAATCAAATGGTAAATGACAATAATAGGTTCAGCTGTTTAGGGAAAAGATAACATTAATCCACCACACAATGGAACCTTTTATTTGTAGGTTTTATGAAAAAACAAAGGTATAGGGGATAAATTCTGAGATGTGATGCTGGTTAGCAGCTGTTTTAGGGTGATTGTGCATGAGGTTCACTAGATGGCAGAACAAGATAACCTTGCTCTAAGGCGAAGGGAGGGAGTGGGGTGCTTTCTAGGGATTGAAACAAAAAAAAAAAACCACCAAGTGAAACAGAACAATTTGGAATGAAAGAGACTGAAGAAGAGAAAGTTTATTTCCCCCAGATAAAAAGCAAAATTAACAAATTTCAACTCTTAAACTGCCGTTCCAGCAAGTACAATATGGTAATGGATAAATTGCAGGTGCTCGCGGGTGGAGAAGTGGGAGCTTATTTCTGAGAGACAATGGAGCAGGTTATAAAGCAAAGAGCTTGACAGTAATTTCTCCTTGTCTGTTCTTGGTGAAGACCCACGTGTTTGAATAAGAACTTTCTTCATTGTCTCTAGCAGCTTCTCTTGCGGTTGACTCCCTGTATTCATAACCTTGAAGCTCTGTTACGAGAA
The DNA here is from genome assembly GCA_028565055.1 of Phoeniculus purpureus. NCBI lineage: Eukaryota > Metazoa > Chordata > Aves > Bucerotiformes > Phoeniculidae > Phoeniculus > Phoeniculus purpureus. The sequence goes on from JAOXOE010000702.1 coordinate 4,983,465, forward strand.
AATGGATCATGAGAGGGAGAGATGGAAATGGTCCTCAGGGTCAAATTTTTACCTAAGCAGCACCAGTGATAATCCAGAGTAAGTGTGAGCAGAATCTACCCCACCGTGCCGCACAGTTCTTTCCCTTGTCAATAGAACATCATTTCCTGCAGTGGATTTTCCAGCCGTTTGTCTAGTGCAGCTTTAAATGTCACTAAACAACTCATTCTCTGGCACTTCCTCTGGAAGACTCGTCTACAAAGAAAATGGCTGTGACATCTGTGACTTCCCTTCAGGATCAAGTACCAGTCAGATCTGCTTTCTACAAAAGGTGTTTTCTTCCCCTCGGTCCACAAACATGCCATCACGTCTGTATCCCTCTCCACACCTTGTCACCAGAACTGCTGAGAGGAACATAACTGCCTAAACAGCGATGAGCTGAGTGGGGTTGGTGTTGTCCAGCACAGCAGAGCACTGACCTCAGGCTCACAGGGACATAATGAGACCAGGAGCATCTTTGGCTTTTTGACATTGAAAAATTAACTGCATTACAAGGTTTCCACAGGATTCCCGATTGTGTGTTGTTGTACACTCTGACAAACCTGAGAGAGTTAGGGTTGTTCAGCCTGAAGAGGAGAAGACTCCAGTGGGATGTGATGGCACCCTTCCAGCCCCTGAGACGGGCCTGTCGGAAGGCTGGGGAAGACTGTTCACAAGGGCAGGGAATGGTAGGATGAGAGGTCATGGTTTGAAGCTGGAAAAGGGGAGGTTGAGGCTGGACATGAGGAAAAAGCTTTTTAATCTGAGGGTGGTAGGTCCCTGGAACAGGGTACCCCGAGAGGTGGTGGAGGCCCCGTCCCTGGAGCTATTCAAGGTCAGGCAGAATGGAGCTCTGGGCAATCTCATCTGGTGAGTGATGTCCCTGCTTGTTGTAGGTGGGTTGGACTAGATGACCTATGGTGGTCCCTTTAAACTCTATGATTCTGTGATTCTATGAAATGTGTGATCTGCTCCAGTCCAGTCTGGCTTCAGATAAGCAGGTAGAAAATTAGAGAGGATTTATTTCTCATAAAAAGTCTGGAAGTGGTATAGATGAGACAGAAAAGACACCAGTTAAACACTGAGATGTGAAGCTGGACGTGTCAACCTGCTTTCGGGCCAATAACCTACATTCCATACCTTCTGTGTTCCTGGAACATCTGTTATGAAGTGGAATTGGTGAAGCCGCATCAGGGATATGAATTCTTGATTCCTTCCCATAGGAATAAAGGGGAAGTCAAGTATCACCATTCTTTACCAAGTATTTTTCAGAGATGCTCATAATGTTGAGTGTCACCCTAGTCCTGATGGTTTCTGTTCCACTTGGAAATGTGACATTTGCAGTTTGTATTGATTTATTTTTACAGGTAAACAATATAGGAATGAAGTAAAAAACACCCCGTAATTTCCAAGCAGACTTTCTCTACAAGCAGATAGAGAGTGCTGTGCTGTTTGTGAAAATCTCCTTTGTGTTCATACACTAATGCTACCACAGAATTTACATGGAAAAAGCAGGAGATTTGCATTTAAATTGCTATTTTTCATAATGCATTCAAGTTTTCTGGGCTGTGCAGAAGGTAAGATTTAGACCACAGGTAGGAACAAGAGCAGTGCAGAGACAAAGCTACAGAAAGCAAGGGTGAATTAGAAATAAGAAAGTAAATACTGTTGGAGGCTTTTTCCTGCAAACTGGCTTGTGACAGTTCTGCTCAACCTGTCTGGTTTGAATCCCTGAAGGACCAAGCTGCCAGCAGGATTGGACTGGAGGCTGTCAAACGCTGTTTTGTTCCTCCACTGGCTAAGGTAGCCTTCTCTATGCCAGTAACTCCTCACTTCTGCAGGGGCTAATAACTACATCCATTAATTCAACATCTGGTTCAATGCTCCTAATACTTGGTAAACCTGTTAGTCTAACAGAATTGTCATAGTCAGTGCTGATCTGTTTTATAGGTTGTAAACTCTGAGAAGATCTCCCAAATTTCTAATGACAGGACGAGGTGAAATGGCCTCAAGTTGCAACAGGAGAGGTTTAGATTGGATCTTAGAAGAAGTTCTTTACTGAGAGAGTGGTTTGGTACTGGAACAGGCTGACCAGGGAGGTGGTGGAGTCACCGTTCCAGGAGTGTTTAAAAAACTAATAGATAGAGCACTTGAGGCCATGGTTAGGAAGATGCTGGGATGTGGGCTGGACTTGATGATCTTGGAGGTCCTTTAAAGCCATGACGATTCTACGATTCTCTTACTCTGACTAAACTTTATTGTTGGGAAGATAATGGTTTTTGTCATTTGAATAAAATGTAATTGAGTGGAGCTAAAGGAGATCCTGGAGTAAAGACAAACACCCCCAAGTAAAGACAAATACACCGCACACCTCCCCAAGGGTGGCCAAGAGGATCATCATGGCAGGAGAGTCCTCCATGGTTTTGGGGAGATATAGCTGTGTTTTTTGTTTGGCTATCTAGTGCATGTAGAAATAACATAAAATATTGTAAAGGACATAAAAGCCTCAGAATAATCCAACTCTGAGTAGAAAAAAACCACTTTAGTAATTTGAGAGAATTTGATGAGGTAACGGCAGTCACAGCCCTGAGCTAAGACAGGTTGCTTGAGGTGGGATTTGTACACCTCGTGGGCTGTTCTGTTGGGTGTGTGAATGGGAGTAGATTTCTCCTCGTGTAGAGGAGTGGAAGAAGAAAAGAAAGACTAGAACATGTCTGAAATGAGAATTTCACGTGTCCCATTTGAATACCAGTATTGCTTGTAAGCTCCAGGCTTAATGCTCTGAGGAAAGTCTCACAGAGAGAGTTTCTCAACTACTGATACTTATCTTTATTTATGGTCAAATGGTTCCATGGAGGTCAGGGTCTGAGTTCAGAATGCTGGCCCTGCATGGGAAGGCTTAACTCTACACAAAATCACCAGTTGCTTCTATTTCTCTTGAGCTGAAAAGTGTTCTGATTACTTCATCTGTGATGGGAGATTGTGCCTACCATTTCTAATAGAAATAATGCTTGAGCCACCCTTGCTTGAGCCACTGGCAGATAATGATGCTGTAACTGTTCTGTCACCCTTGCATCGCAGTGTTTTCATGAGTGTTTATGAATCAGTGTGAGTGTTGGAACAAAGTACATTGCTGGTCAGGATGTGGCACATTGCAGCAGGTTATTCTCTTGATTTAGCTATGCAGCTTCAAGGGCAACAGGCAATTTTTAAAAGTTCATAAAAAGCAGTCAGAAGTCCTAAAAATAGCTGCAGTGCTGAGCTGGGAATGATTTTGCTGTGTGGAAATTGACAGGAGCTATAGGAGAAACAGCATGGAGTGTTTGCTACAGAATGCACTATGTGAGAGCTGGTGTTAGGTTCTGTGGAAGTTCAGTAGTTGTTTATTTACGTCCAAAGGCCTTCAAACGCTCCCGTTTCCTCAGCTTTCTTAACACACAAGGGAGTTCAGCCTCTGTTACACATCTTTAGCAACAGACTGGTTTTGGTTTATGGAAGTGACGATGGAGAATTGGGGAAACTTTTAGTGAAACTAATACAGAGGATCCCAGATTGGTGGGGTTTGGAAGGAACCTCTCAAGATCATATAGTCTAATGCTCCTGCCAAAGCAGGTTGTCCCAAAGAAGATCCCACAGGAATAGGAACACACCAAGGCTGGTTTTGAATGTGTTCAGAGCAGTAGGCTCCACCTCCTCTCTGGGCAGGCTGTCCTAGTGCTCTATTACCCTCACCATAAACTCAGTACCTGTCTCCAGTTCCCTCTGCTATGAGGAAGCCACTTTACCTACTTGTTTCCATTTGTAAAACAGCAATAATGGCTGTGATGTCCTTTGTAAACATTTTAGTTATTGCTACTCCTTTATAAGCAGTAAATATTATTGTATTACTCATAGACAAGGCAATGGAGCTCCATCCAGCTGGATCTGTAGCCTTGGAGAGGTGAAGAGACACATTGTGTGAATGTGGGCACATGTTTTGGAAGCTGCAAGAGGCCGCAGCCCCAGCACTGATGTCCAAGACTACTTCTTGAAAGAAAGATCAGAAGCTGCTGCAATGGCTCTTATTAGCATATTACACGTTGCTGCTGTTCACAGCTTGGCGATGGATTTGGTGTTTCCACACCTAGGAAACTTCCCAGTCTATGTCTTCATAAGGCAACGTGATCTCCGGGTGAGGGAAGAGGTGGGACAGCATTTCCATCTCTGCAACCTCTCAGGAGTTTCCGATTCCCCTTTGTTACCCACTCCGCAGGAGGTCACACGGTTGGAAAGCGAGGAGGAGAGTTCTCACAGCTCTATTTAACCCTCAGCCTGGTTAGCAGGAATAGCAGTGCTCACAGTTGCAGGATAATGTAACGTCATAAATATAGCTATCAAGATTGTCAGGCAGCCTTTATGGCTGTCAGAGCAGTGATGTTAGAAGAAAAAGGGTGGATTTTTTGTTGTTGTTGTTGTGTGGTTGAGGTTTTTTTTCTTCTTCTTTTTTCCTAACTAGCTTTCCTCAAACTGTCAGGAGAGCACCTGGTGAAATGAAGCCTGGCTTCTACGGCGCTGCTTTTGTTCTCTGGGATGAGTTGAGTAAAAAAAAAAAGATGATGAATTAATCACATAGAAAAATAACAACTTCATTTCCATCACAACATGAAGTGGGTGGTGGTGATTCTTCGGAATGTCTTGAACACTTGAGGTTATAATTGCAGCTGGGCTAATCTGTGCAAGGTTGGACTTAATGGTAGGTCTCCTCCAACCAGAGATGCTGTGTTCCTGTATCTCAGTACCTGTGGGTATTAGGGGCTGTGCAGTAGTACCTGTAAAAGCAGGGAGATGGTCGGATGCTCATGCTAATGGAAGCCCTGGTGAGACCCCATCTGGAATATTGTGCCCAGTTCTGGGACCCTCAGTTCCAGAAGGACACAGAACTGCTGGAGAGAGTCCAGCACAG
>JAOXOE010000702.1:4988524-5010239 GCA_028565055.1 Phoeniculus purpureus
TCACTGATATAGAGGGCAATGCCTCCTCCTCTCCTTCCCTGCCTATCCTTCCTAAAGAGCTTGTACCCATCTATCCCCTATATTCCAGTCATGGGAATCATCCCAAGTAATATCCACTATGTCATGGCATTCCAGCAGCACAGTGGCCCTTAATTCATCCTGTTTGTTGCCCAAGCTCTGTGTATTTGCATAGAGGGACTTCAGCTGGGCTGGCCCTGTCCTCCTCTTGTGCCAATTCCCCTTGATATCCTCAGATTGCCTGCCTTTAGCAGCCAGAGGAAAAACAACAACAGCAGTTTTCTGTAGGAAACTGTATTTGTGGACAGCGAGAGGAGTAACAACAGGATAAATATGCAGTTATTTCTAGAGGATAAGGAAAATACCCCAATTTCTTCCCCAGGCTGCCTTGCTCCTGGATATGGCTATGGGAATGATGAGGTAAATCCACTGACTCCCCACAGTTCCTGCAAAAGACTTCAGAAGTCAAGTACTTGTAGTATTCACCACCAGCCCAAGCAATTCCCATTACAAAACAATTTCTCTTTAGCCAAGATTATACCCAAGTTGAAGTAAACTAAGCGTTTCCTTTGTGTCTCCACAAAAAGCCGCATAGATTGCATGTACTGCATTTACTTAATGTGGCAGCATCCTGTTGGCATCAGGGCCTGGAAACCAAGAGGAGCATCTGTCTTTGGAACCAACTCTATTTTAGTATTAAGTGCGTTGTCCAATTCTTTTGTAAGAGATCACTTAAATACTCACATGCTTTTAGGTTGCACCTATGTCAAACTACACCACTGCATTAAAGCCAGGCTGTAAATCATCTTCATTTTATATTGGGCTTTTTGTCCAGGGTGAGCTCAGCACAGCCCCTCCAGCAGAAAGGGTTGTAAAGCAGCAGAGTCTCAAAAAGAATGTCCCCAAGCACTTAACCTGAGCTCTGCCCTGCCAGAGTACCTCTTTCGAGAAGCTGAGGATCAATTACAGTTATGCCAGTTAGAGGCATAGTTGCAGAGGTGTCCATGATAAGGATTCTGGTTGCTGGTTCCAGAAGATTAATCACCTCAAAGCCTGGCTGACCTGGAAGCTGGAAAGTCTCAGAAGCAGAGCAAGGTAGGTAGAGTCACATAGCACCTACTGAAAGAAAAGGAAAAAAGCCATCACAGATGTACTGATTTATTGCAAGTGTTGAAATAGTTCTGAAGAACTGAAAACAGAGACATTAAGGCCAGCTCCATCTTTAAGGCTATGAGCAGTGGTTTGCACAGACTGGTACTTTAAATGGACACGAGTTTTTGATCACTAACTACCACCCATCAGTTGACAGACAGCAACACTTAGTTCTGCAGAAGTAACTATTCATTTTGAACTGCAAAAACACATCTAACTAGTTTAGGTCATCCATGATGCTCTCCAAGGAGGACATACTACAGTTTTTTTTTTCCCAACTGCTATAAAGTGGGACAAGATAAAAATGATTCACTGAAATCTCCTAGTGAATTGCTCATTTTTAATCACAACTGTCCAGGCACTGGTATAGATCAATAATTTTTAAAAAGTTTAAAATCACATACAGTTTTAGCACAGAAGGCAATTTTTGAACAGAACCACATAATTTTAATTTGCTTTGAATTTTAAAGCAATCCAAACAAAAGAAAGTTAACTATATAAATACAGCATTAAAAGCACAGTTTACAGCCAACTACATGTATGCAAGAACAACAAACCTCGAAGGAACACTGAAATATTCTCCATCTGTCCTTTGTGAGCATATTGCTGTAACTGAGGGCATCATTATGTTCACATCTGTAGGGTAGGCGGAATTTGGAACATAAGACCTGAAAACTTACACAAATGAGTGTGGACAGAAAGTTGAAGAAAGCAGGACTGAAGCTAGGAACACTTCAGCCTTCAGCTTGCTTCCCCAAAACTAAACAGGAAGCAACATTTATAAAGGCTCTGCAGTGTTTGTCACTGGAAGCATTCATTTAAGAGGTGACAGGCTGGGGAATGGTACAAGTGTCATTACAGGAACAAAAGAAAAAAGCCTTCCTTCCTTAGCAAACATCTCAACCAAAGGAGACCCATGGAGTGCATTCTGTAAACAGGGAACTGGGCAGGTGCACTGTCAATGTACAGGTGGGCAGGCTGGTGTTTCAGTTACAGTTAAGGTAACCCAACCTCTCCATAAATCCCTAGTGTAAGTCTACTTTAAAACATCACAGGCAAGTGAATCAGAAATTCTGACGGAGCAGATTTATCAGCGTAACGGCCAGGCTCAGCACTCTGAATCACAAGTCACCTATTCTCACACAGCTTTACAGGGACCAAGTGGATAACAACAGAGGAGCTGGGAAATGTGGCTGCAATCACTGAGATCTATCTTATTATGGCTTTCCAAACTGGGAGCACCAGTGCTCTGAGACACATCAGGCACTTCTCACTCCAATGAGTCCGTGCTCCAGTGCCATCTCCTGACTGGTTCAGGAAACCGCAGCCTCAGTGTTTCCCCAACCTACACCGGTTGCCAAGTCAATTTCATAGCATTTCAGTTTCATCTAGGCAAGGGAAAGATGAGGAAGGTAATTAATGACAGAGCTTTTCAGACATCCAAGACCTCTGCCTCTAGCACAGCAAAGTGTGACAAGCATGAAATGAAAAAAACTGAGTTAAAGAGGTTAAATGCACTCTGCTTGGTTCTGTGGGTAAAGGTGTTAACTGAAGGTAGCATCTTCTCATACCCATTTGGCTTCTAATATAAATAGCAATCAAACTATATAAATAATTTAAAGGTCTTTGGGAAATAGTGCAGAGGTAACTTTGTATGAACTGGTAGTCTAAAAAGAAAACATCCCCTAGACTTTGAACTTACTGTTTATTTAGAACATGATTTACAGAAAGACATCACCCCTGAAATTTAAATCACCACTGAAAAGGTGAAATATTGTCTGGTTGTTTGGTTTCAGCTGTTGTCTCCCATCCTTGACTCTCCTTATCAACATTTTCTACGTAACTCCAGGGGATCTCTTTTGCCCCTGACAAAGCACACACCGTACCCAGAAAATTAACAGGAGACATGTAACCAAGGAGGACACAACCCACTGCACAGAGAGGAGCCTAGGCTAATCCAAGCGTTGACTGTATTCATGAACTCCAAAACTGAACATTCTCTTTGCCCATTTAAATTTTGGCTGCAACTGAATAATCTGTATACCATGTGGAATAATCCACTTCCTACAGAACAAGTTACAGTAAGTAGCTGTTACCACACTTAGGTATTGCAACAATGACAGCACAGCAAGATGCAGAGCCATGAACGCTCCAGTTTTCCTAGAGACCACTAGAAAAAGCTCACTTTAGATCACAGATTTAAGCACAACCATGACTCCTTTAAAAGTTCACCTCTGGTCACATCACAGACCACACTGTCTTTTTTTTTTTAAAGGCAGGGTAACATTTTCCAAGGAGAAGTCAGTGCAGTTGAGCCTCCACCATGAGGTTGCTGTACATACTAGAAGTGGCTTTTAGAAGGATGAGCAATTGATACAGACTTACGCAAAACACTTAAATACTTTGACACTGCATGGAAAACATGACAAGGACCAAAATAAAGGAAAGTGAGCAAAACAAACCCAGACTGATTGAGCACTCACCTACAGAACTACTGTGACACAGCTGCTGTGGATCTACAGCATAGAACGTTTTTCAAACCAGACAGTTTGATTAAAACCAAACTGCCTGTTTTGAACAGTTTGATTACAGATAAACCAGTAAGAGGACTAAAAGTCATAAGCCCTAAGAAGGCCACAAAGTGCATAAAATAAAGCCATTGCACACACCACACAGTTTAAGGTTACTGAAGTACCACACTGGAAGAGTCCTGTCCACGCAGTTCCATCCGCACCAGCGTAGCAGCATTTATATGTAGAAAGCTATTGTCCCTGATTTACAATGATCATTCTTGTGAAGATCATGGACACAGACTGGTAAGTATTCAAGGTACAGATAAAAGTTATCTGTTTAGAAAGCTCTACAGATTCTTGTAACATTAAGCTTCTGCTTTTGACACTCCAGTTGAATGGTTTTGGAAAACCTTGTAAAGTTATGACAGAAGTAGCTAAGCCTCACTGCTGGATGCAACAAATCTTAGAACTACAAAAAACAATGCTGGAATATTCAGACAATTTGGAGGACAAGGATACACATTCAGCTGCAGTTCAGTGCACAGGCAGAAGTGACGCAGCAGTGATCAAAATCTCCATTGCCATTTTCAATACGGAAGCTGCACCAAGAGCATGTACCACACCTTCAGCTGTTTTCTGGTCATCTTAGCTATGATGTGTTTTCCTGCACTGCCAACATAAATACTGGCAATCCAAGCCAGGATTTGCTAGACATTTTAGGGTAATGCACCTGGAATTATCTGAGTGAATCCTGGCTTCATTATCAGTAGGCTGGACTACTTTAGATTTCTCTTCAAAAGGTTATGAAATAGCATCCAGCAAGTTCTTCCTGATCTGTGCAAGTGACCTGACAGGTTGGGAAGGAAAAGTGATAAAACATAAGAATGTTTCATAGGTTTCTCTTAAGGAGAGTTCCAGAATAAAAAAAAAAGTGATGCAGAACTAAAAATCCACATACACCAATATTAACAGATTGAGAACTTGGAGTTCAACAATCAGACCTGTCACTAAATTACAACACTGCTCAAATTTTAAAAAAGCAAAGGAAAATAATAAAACCCAAAAACCAAAGATCCAGCTTTTGTAGTGAGGGAGTAACTCTGTTCTGGGTCCCTGCACCATATTTCATCTTGAGGTAGTGACATGGAACACTTGACACACTGATTACTACCTCAGTCTCTTTAGGACTCTTCAGAGCAACTTAAAGGAAGTTTCAGGTATTGAAAGGTATGAGAAACACTGTCTTACTCATTCTTCCAACAGGCTACCGTGCAATAAAACAGAACAAAAAGGATGTAGTTGAGAGCAATCATGAAGAGATGTGAGTAAGGCCGCAAGAGAATACATTTTGTATCCCTTCCCTCACCCATCAAGTCTTTGAAGATGACTGAATGGCCTTGTCTAGATTAACAAACAGAAAGTGATGATTTTGAATTGAGATGTATAAAGGCATTCCCTAAGGGGCAGTCCCCATTTGTCACACTGCCAACAGACCATACAATAAGGCAGAAAAATGATTCATTAGTTGCCCAACATCAACCTTCCATTTTGTCCACAGCTGCATGTTCCTGATACAACTCTCCTTTTGCCCACCACATTGGCATTGACATTCAGTGGTCCAGTCCAGTTTTTCAGTCTTCCCACCTTCTTCTCAGAAGCCTTGGCAGACTGTTATCCATCAAGCAAGTAAACTACCACCTCATAGGTCGACATCATGATAGCCGTGTTCGGAATCTGTCTGATCAGATGTGTGGTTAAACCTCGGTACAGGGATCCATACCCTTCTTCTTGGACAAGCAAAGAGAGTGTCTGGAAGAAAGCTCTGTATTTTGTTCCCTCTTCTCTTAGTCTTGTTCGTACAACCTCTATACAAAGAAAACCATAGGTGGTTATACTCACAGCTTCTCATTATCTTTCCCAGAAACCAAATAATGATTGTACTAAAACAACCCTTTCCCCTTCTCAAGTTCTCAATTTCAGAGGACCTTGTGAAAAAAGGACAGAGACAGAAGCAAACCAACTTTGATTAAGAGGAGAACAAGTTAAATTTTGGCAGTCAGATATCTAACACTAGAACTATAGAAGTTCACTTGCTTAAAATATAGCACTTGTTTGGGTTTATGTTTTAGTCGCCACTAATGAAGTACTAAAGCCTTTACCAAACTTGATGTAAATACAACTACTTTGCAGGACAATTAAGTGCAACTGAAAAACTAAACTGACAGCCTGTCTTTCTAGAAAGGAAAAAAAATGCTGGCAAGTAATGTGAAATTCTTGAGGGTGGAGAGATTTCCAGAGAAAAAGGACCTTCTCCTTACAGAAAAAATAAATACTGCCCCAGAGAAGGCTGTGCTAGACGTATGCCCTTCCATTTCTCACCACTATACTTGTGTTGACTTGCTGAATCTGATGTGAAATGCTTGAGGCAAAGCAACTGTTCTTGAGCACGTGAGCCAAAGTCTGCTACAAATACTACTGAAAAGGCTCCTTTTGATCACTTGGATTCAGGCTCTCAACTACACATGCCTCACTTACCATGAGGATATGCTATTGATGTTGCACAAGTTTTGGAAGTGGCAGCAGCCATCATCATCCCAACAAAGTCTGAAGCTTCTTTTGCTGATTCATCCTCATTGTCCATGGCAGCAGCAGTCTTATATTCCAGTAGTTTTCTCTTAATACTCTCATAAATAACAAAATGAATAACAGTTTCAGATATGCCTGCATAAGATGCCGACATCCCTCTGTAAAAGCCCTTAAGACCATCTGAGCGATAAACTTTGCTGACACATTCAAAAGCACTCATTCGCTTTTCTCCACGATTCCTAAAAGAGACAAAGCAGACATAAAACTGGTGCAACTTGCGACTGGAAAATAATTCAACAGTTGTACTTGAGTGACAAGAGGAAACATTCACTGATGCCAGGAGGCTTCAGCATAGCATCCCAGCTACCAGCTAACAAGACTACACTCAAAGGAGACTGCTAACCAGTATGTTAGTGGGCATGACGGTGTTGGGTTGATGGCTGGACTTCATGATATTGGAGGTCTTCTCTATACGTTAATGATTCTGTAATTCTGTGACTTGATTGTGCATAAAATACACTGCACTGCAGCAGCATGCAGGCCCTTGAAGCTCAGTGACTCCGCCAGCAGAGGTCTCAAATGAGCAAGTCACAATAAACCAGCAACCAACCTCGTAAAAAGTTAACTCATAGCAGGATTGACAGTCAGTCAGACATCAGTTCTCCTTACAGGCATTTCAGGAATATTTTTCTCAACAGCTAGAAACTAGAGACTGCATATGCTTGGTAGACCATTACTTTATTAAAGACTGTTAATTTGTTGGCCAGCCTGCAACAGTGCCTCAGGCACTCCTCAGAATCAAGATTAAACAGACAAAAAAGACAGTGTAACTTGTAGATAAATCAGCAAAAACTTTGTTATATGAAACACTGGATAGCTAAAGAATTATTTGAGTATGCAGAAAGATTCACAACATTTAAGTGCAAGTAGCGGATTTCACTTTACCTGGCATCAAGCTGTAACCGCGTCTTTACTAGCCAAATGGGATTAGTTGTTGTGATCGCAGTAAAACCTAAAACATTTTAAAAAAAATCAGTTAGATATGATGGTATCAAAGAGCAACTGCTCCTAAGTTTGAAAGACACACAGTAAGTACAGTGGATGCAAAAAACTCGGACTATACTAATCTTTGGGAAGTACCCATTGTAGCTCTTGACTAAGATTTGATTACTCAATATAGCCAATAAACATCTAACTTTTAAAAAATTTTACATCATTGTTGAGCAAGTTGGAAGCTTAGCAAGAAATATCCCATATAAAACAAGCCCAACTGTGGACATTTCTCTGCCTGTCATACCAACCCAGTTTCAACACCATAGGGATGCGCAGCAATTTGAAATGGTGTAAGAGACGGTCAATCGAATTTGCTCCCTGAAATACAATCCGAGTTTAACAGCATGCAGACTGAGTAAATAACTACTTGTGGTGCAGTTAAAAGGCACAGGTTAACTGGAAGTTAGGAGACCTTTTAATACTGAACTAAGAGCAGTTAAATTTGAGTGCTAATCATTTATTTAGCATTCAAAGCAGAGATTGTTGACTGGCCCAGAAATACTTTTAACAATTTAAACACTCATATGCTTGTTAAAGTAAATAGGATGGCTTCTAACTATCCAGACAGACAGCAGCTAGGCAGGCTTGCATAAGGGCTAAGGGTTAAAGCTTCGATTTTCAGTCTACTAAAGAAAAAAAAGCAAGAGAAAAAGAAAAGAAAGGAAAAAAGAAGTAAGAATCATTCTTACTTCTGCACAATTGTGGTGAGAAAGAGCAGAGTGAAAAGCAGCTCTGAAAAAAAAAGTAAAATAAGAAACATCTAGAATTATAAAACCACACATGCACCAGTAATGAGGTGTCATGTCTGAGGAGAGAAGAGGAAAAGAGAAGAGCTGGAACGTGGCCAGGCAAGAGATGATCAATTTAGACAGTCTGAGTGACACACATCACTTGTCTATCACTACAAAGACATGCTGCCCTCCTGCATGGGGCTGCCAGTACCTGGCTGAGTGCAGATGTGCAGCACAGCACTGTACAATGAACAGACTACTGATTAGGAGGAGCATCAACAGCTTGTAGAGACAAACGTATCTTCAGCAGAACAGCCTGCGTACATCACTTCTGTTCAGTCCCAATCCAGGTTTCCATTGCACACAAATGACTTAGATAGTCAGAAATGCCAGGGGATCTTAACTGTTCCAAGGTTTTCTTCTACTCCCACCCCCAAATGTCAAGTAGGTCGTTATGACTTCCAGTTACAGTTCTGAAGAATAACTATGAGGTTTAGCAGCTTCACAGGTTTTGCTGCATTTCTGTGCCAAAACAGCAAAAACACATTAAAGATTTCAGTCTAATCTTTTGATTAAGTAGATTTTAAAACATACACAAACCTGTTAACTTGCTGTGGTAGATAATACAGGTTTGGGGTTGGCTTTTCTTAATATACTAATTTGGTTTTTTTGTCTAGGTACAGCAATTCGTATGATGGAGCGAAACTACAGACCAAACATTGTATCTGTCCGCATTTCATGAAGGTAAATTATGTAAAAACACAGAGCTTCAAGGAACTACTCTGCATAACAAGACACAGGATGTTGTTAAAACATCCTACATCTTCAAAAAAAAGTTCTGCAGTTCTGCCAGCCAGAGTTCCTCTGACCTGTTGTTTAATGCCATCAGAATTTCACTGATCCAAACAGCACCTGAGCCTGGGGGGAACTAAACCAAAAAGAAACATTGTTATTGCATCTTTGCTTCATTCTAGCACTAAAATGCTTTAATTTTTCTCCACATCACAATCTTTTCATATCTGTAGTGCAGGGAAGGGCACTAAGACAGCAAAGGCTTTTTTCAAAGAAGGTGAGGAAAATGTACTTGTTTTCCAGGCAAGACTTCTCTGTAATCCACAATTATTTTAAGTCCCTCATAGCTTTTAATTACAAGTGAACAAGACCAAAAAACTGCTTTTTGAATTCCTATTTTAGTTGTATGATTAGGAATAAAAGCTTAGAAGGTCAGAATTTATCTTCAAAGATCTCTTCCAACCAAAGGTATTATGTGGATGTTGTTGCAGTTAAATCTCAATGCCAAAAAATCCTTCCTATTCAATCTAAAAAAAAGTGCTCTCTGTGGATCCTAACATTGGCACAGTAATCACACAGACTGGCTCAGAGGCAGAGTCTGAGTGGCAGGAGTGACTGTATGCCCCAACAGCCACAGGCAGGCAGGGAAGTATGCTAGAAACAGCCAGTGGAGGGAGGTGGGCATAGGACACATGCAGCCTGTTCTGTCCAGAACTGCACTCATGTGTTGCTCTAAGCATTATTTAATCATAGCTCCTCTTAAGGCAGGATCAGGCACTGGGTGACACAGCCAACGTTTATTCCCAGGGCAGTCATAAGCTTCATCTGTGACCAGACCAAACCAAAGCTTTCAAATCAAAGATGAAACGACTACATTTCAAGTCTTGCAGCTAATGTAGTAAATACAGTTAGTGGAAGAAAAATTCGAGTGCTGCTGACACCAAAGTGTGGAACAATACTTTTTAGCAGTTTTTTCCTTTTAGCAGTTCTGGTGACCTTTATGCTTCCCAGTGCATATTCAGGTGTGGTATCCTCCAGAAAGGTTCCAGATTCATTAGTTCAGATCAACTTGGCAAAAGCAGAAACTCCTGTATTTTTCTATGGTTTATTTTCCTCTACAAAATTGTGTCCCACTTTCAGACAGAATTCTCTCAACCTACTTTTCCAGCTGTAGCACTACTGACAGGTAAGATCCCAGGTATTCCTATTATGCATCAGATTTCAAACGTTAGGGTGGAGTTTTTTTAATCAATAAGCCAATGATTGATACAGACACATGTGACTATGGAATGCAAAATTAAAAACCCAAAGGAGCAAAACAAAAACCAAACGAGAAAACAGAAAAGAGACAGAAAGGAGATTATATACATATTGAAAAAGGAAAGAGGTCTTTGAAATAATGTTACAAAGAATACCGGCTGCAACATTTTAAGGGCAGCTCTGGGACACTAAAAAACAAAAAGCAACCCAAAAAACGCCGAGAGGCCTCATCTAACCCAGTAGGGACTTAAAATTGGCCAGAGCCAAGTAGCAGCTATAAGTGAAAGGTATTTTCCACCTTTCCCTGAACTGCTTATAATTTCAAAAAAACCCCCATAAATAACTCTTTGACTACAGTTAAGAAGTGATGTCTTTGCACAGTGCACATCATCCGAGTTCAAGATAAGCAAAGTGAATTCCCCTTATGTCGTTTATCTAATAGATACTACAAACCCAACGTGTGGTTCTTACACTAGAGGCTGCAAGAGAAGCTCGGTTCAGTACTCACGAGGTTTAAGTTAGTCCATATTTCTGCAGGAAGTGACCTGCGGATGGGGAGCATGAGATGACACGATCTCACTCTTTTCACAGGAGAAATGTACAGTAAATGCCTAAAATAGACACAGGCTTTTCTGTATCATAACAACAAGCAGTGACCTCATCAGACACATGTGTACAAATCGAATCCCATTGGAAGGGTTTGTGAATTAAGTTATTGTGAGATCTAACTGTTTTCAGGTTTAAGTTTAGGAAAAAAAATAAAAATGAGAACAGGCCACAGATATTAAAATTGTTGTGTAAAATGCACTGAGTACTGAAATTTCTGCTCATTTGCAGCAGTCCAATTTTAGATCTCCAAATACTTACCTATATATCAAATTTACAAGTGAACCCTCCTCCTTCCCCATGCCCTTCCAAGCATTATTAAAAAAAGTAGCCTGCCTTGTCTTTGGACTGAAAAGATAAGATGCCTTATGAAATCAAACTTTCTACATTAATGAACTACATATAATTATATGTATGTACTACTAAAATGTTTAAGTAATGTCTAAATTGTCTCTAAAGTTCTATAAGTAATAAAATGGTCCCAATTAAAAAAACCAAAACCACAAAATCTACATTTGGGCTGATTTGCCAGTAGGGTTCTAGAAAGAACAGCCAGAGCACAACAAGGCAAAGTGGTCTTGCAGCAGATTTGTAATTATGTTGTCCGAATGAGGTGATGAATCATTCAAAAGGCAAATCATAAAGCTGTATAGGAATCAAGTACCTCATTCAGTTTTCTACAGATTTTATTCTCTAGAAGGCACAGTTCATAATGGATGTGAGGATTTAGCCCAACTTTGAGATGTACAAAGATAAACTATCTTCAGCCAAGCAAATCCTCTTATTGTTGGTAGGATGCTTCAGATGCAGTCACTGCCCAAGTTCACAAAGAGAACAGTGATACACAAAGTAGTACACAAAACAGATTGTCAAGTGCTTCTTCACGCCAATACACAGATATCCTGGATATGAAGGTGATGTGTGTTATGTGCTGGGAGCTAGCACACAGCAACACATTAATTTCTAATTGCATAAGGCATCGGTTACTAATTTGTAGCACAAATCTTCCTGGGGAAAAAACAAGTGACTAAACAAATCTTCATAAAACCAAAAAAAAAAAATATGATGTTTTATCTTGAGAAGGAACAAACACACACTTGAGCTTCTCACCACCCCAAAAAGCCATGTGCATGAAATACACCTTGTTTAACAACAGTCTAGCCTGAGATACTTAAGCATTAACATTAAATACTGGTTACTTGTATCGTAAGTTCACAAAGTTAGATTTTAATTGCATTTTTGCATCATTATAAAGCTTTTCCTATGGGTTGCAGAAAATTAAGTACAAACATCGCCTCATATTCATTAGGTACTAGAGGCCTGTATGTAATAAAAGTCATATCCAAACAAAAAAAAAACCCTCATTTAAGACTGAGTCACTGAAATCCTTACTGAAACCAACGGCAGCTGCAAAAGAAAAAAACCAATACTGATTATTTTTTTGCTAATTATTAGAAGTGTTTACCCACATTGCCAATTTTGAAATCCTAAGTTCTAAAGCAAGTATTACGGTGATGATCTGCTGTGTTACCCTCTTAAATAGTTAAGAAAGAGCTCACGTTCAACCTTGTCCCTGTTTCTTTGCCATTTCCTTAAGTTGTGCATCATACAGCAATACAAACCTTCCCGGTAAAACTTAATAGGTGGTTTAAGTGCATTTTCTGAAACATACTAGAATTACAAAAAACAAAGTTAGCACCAAGAAAGCACAGCTCATGTCAACTCCAGTCCTTTGTGTATCGGTGAGAACCCAGCCAGCACTGGAAATCCAGACATTGTCAAAGAACCTGACTTCAAGGGCCCTTCAGAGACCTGGTGGTTGGGGACATGGTTTAGGGGTGACCTGGCAGTACTGTGATGAAGCTTGGATTTGATAAGTTTTAAAGTTCTCTTCCAACGACTCAGTGGCAAGACATTTCAAAAGAGAAAGCAGTGACCTGCAGCATGAACCTGCCCTCAACATTCACCTTCACCCCCTGCACGATTTTGAAATGCAACTGCAGAACTAGCTAAATGTGAGAAAAAAAGAAGTCGTAGAAGTGTTTAACACTAGAATTGTATTCAAAATGGCACCTGGATTCCAACACATCTACTCTAGTAGTACATGCAAAGTTGTAAAACCAACCTTCAGGAAGAGAAGCAGGTCAGTAATCAGACCTTGAACTCCTTAAGCAACTACAGTCTGTGTCTGCAAGCACTTAGGGAAGTCACTACAGCACACCTCCAGAAACACTCCTCATTCCAGACCGAGGGCAATAACTCCCAAAGAAAAGGAACACTCTGAAGCTTCATCTGTCTGCAGCACTGTGTAAATGACATAGCCTGTCTTCAACTGAGGATGGACCTATTTCTGTTACCCAGGCTCAACTTTAAGTATTTTTTAAATTGACAAGGAGATGATTATCTTTCTTGAAGCAACTAGCTGATTAGAATGAAGTTTTCATGACTTCAGTTCCATCCCCTTCACCTACAAATATAACACCCATTTCCAGGTGATAAACCGCATCATCTGAGCATCTTATTTTGCCCATTTAAAACAAAATGGCTCTATTTAAAATGTTAACACTGTTATCTCATATCACACATAGTTGAGATGAGCTTTGATGAGCTTTAATGTGTTATTTAAGTTTAAAGCCCATAGCACTTTTAGTGCTATGGCAATATAGCCATTTTGCATGGTATTATGAGCAAGTATTAAAAGCAAACTAAGGCTACTCACTATCCTGCCATCCTCGCTGGCAGACCATGCTAATGCTCACATTATACATACTGCTTGTAAAATGTGACACAAATTAAAGACTCACTAGGCCACCAAATTCACCTGCAGAGAGTGTACAGCCTACACAAAAACAACTTCTGAAAAAAGACACTGCAAATGGTGGGTAAAGGGTTGTCACAGCCTAAGTTTTGATTTCCGCAGCACAATCTTATGACTGACTCAGCTCCACTGCCTTAACTTCTCTTTGTTAATGATGCCAAAGCACAGAGCATACAAATCAAGTAACAAATACTAGTAGCTGCTCAAATACACCAAAACTGCACTGCAGATATGAAACAGAAAACCATTTCCAGAGATGAAAATATACAAGAGCTACAGAAATGTGCTCTTCTACATCACCTCACTGGCAGAGCCAACTTCACCCAAACTAATACTTGAACAAAGGAGGAGGGAGTATCACACAATTTACACAAATAGCTACAGAAACATTGCAGAAAGGCAAAACTAAACAAAGCTGTAACAGAGCGATGGTGAAAAAATCAGATTGAAGAAGCATTAAACCAGAGTTCAGTGCAAACAAGGTTGTTCACAGCTTGCAGAGCTGAAAGTTACTGTTTTTATAAGTTTCCACAGTACATTTCACCATCTACAATTGAAAATGCAGCATGTAAGTGTTCCTAGGAACCACACATAAGAGTTAGAAGACCTTCATTGAAGGGCAAGTTTCATGCACATACTCTCCAGACAGCTTGTTCAATGAGCAGTCAAAAAAGGTAACAGGACAATCACTGTACATTTCCCATTCTATGTTCCACATCTACTGCCACCTCTCACTTGCAGAGAAGACTCTAGAACAAAGCTAAAAAGTTACAGGTCCTTACCTGCCACACCAGCTGAAATCATGTGTACCTGGGTGGAATTTGGATTGAAAATATTGTTCAGCTTCTCCTTGCAGTTCGAGTAAGCAGCAAAATATATTGCTCTGAAACGAGAGCAAAAATCAGAGTAAAGTTACATTTTATGGGTTGATACTTCAAGATTTGCTTCCTCAGCAGAAAAACTACTCCTCAAAAAACAACTCTTGGAATGTGGTAGGGCTGTTTTAGGAATGGAATAGACAGTACCCAACAACTTTCTTCCACAAGAGCTCCAAATAATGGGAATGACAGATAATTAGAACTAGTGCAGTGGTTTTTTGCGACACTAAGGAGTTTAGCCAGGGAAGCAAAACACCGCTGAGCTAAGAACTGAAGTTAGTGTTTTGTATTTTTTTTTAACAGATCTAATTTATTCTCATGAATCTAAACACATTTCAACTGCATTACAACTTTCAGAGGACTAACAAGTATGGGGCTTTTTTCCAATCTTAATGTATTTTAAATACTCATATCATCCAGTATTTAAGATAGAAATATTGATGACCTGTGGTTATATATTTATAGCTACAGGTCAATGTATTTCAAATGCTAGAACAGCAGTGAAGCTGGGATCCACATTTTGCTTTTTTAGTTCTGTGTTTTGAATAGATACAGATGATTTTTTTCCTCTGAATATACTACAACAAGTCTTAAATTTATGCCACATTCCAGTCTGTGAGCTGGTATCAAAACCAGACACAGAAGCATTCAATTTATTAAGCAAAATGCTTGTTTTCATTCATTAAAGCTAAAAAGCTTATTTTAAGTCCATCTAAAACAAACATCAAGTTGTAATTGGGGTTCTTTTAAACAAGAGGAGAAAATGAACATTCAAGTTTCCACGAAGAGTGCATTAACCTCATTAGCTGTGCAAACATGTTTTTCTTCATTAAGGGGAAGAAAAGACTGTTTGCTTCATGGGTGTGATTTCTAAAATGGAAGCTGAACTCAGTTAAGTATCCTGGATGTGTTATGAAACACACAGCTTGACAGCTTATTTAAACAAAGAGCTGCTGTTACAGCCACTTAGCTAATGCTTAATTCAAGCAAAGTACCGGGTGAAGACCGAGTG
Organism: Phoeniculus purpureus; assembly: GCA_028565055.1. Classification (NCBI taxonomy): domain Eukaryota; kingdom Metazoa; phylum Chordata; class Aves; order Bucerotiformes; family Phoeniculidae; genus Phoeniculus; species Phoeniculus purpureus. Next base: position 5,003,944 of record JAOXOE010000702.1, read on the forward strand.
AGCCAGGAGGAATGAGCATAGGCTTATTTATAAAGACCTCATGTATTTTATCAGGTTGACATTTTTAGTATTGGGGGAGGGGAAACAAATCAAGTATTTTACCCCAGGGGAAAAGAATCAGATTTAAGAAAAGTTACTGAAAATAAATGTGCTTTTCACCATTGAGGGCATTTTTCATTGAGGACAGGACACCTACAAAAAACAGAATCACAGAAAACTTAGGATGGAAGTGACCTCAGATTATTCAGTTCCAAACAACCTGCCATGGGCAGGGACACCTCTCACCAGATCAGGTTGTCCAGAGCCCCATCCAACCAGGCCTTGAACACTTCCACAGATGGAGCAGCCACAACCTCCCTGGGCACCTCTTGTCCTGTCACTGTATACAAACAGCTGTTAAACTAGTATTGACGTTGAACACTCAGACCAGACTGGACTATCTGAAATACAGACTCTTCAGAGTTGGAAGTGCTGATACCCTATAGGTGTCAAGAATACCTGCCTATGGCACGGAGGTTGGAACTACATCTCTGAGGTCACTTCCAACCTAAACCATTCTATGATACTGAAATTACTTCAACTTCTCCAAACAGCAACACTAATTCAGGAATCAAAAAACCTCAGGTAACTCCAAATTCTTTAATAGTTCTAATGAAAGCATTCAAATTCCTGAATTTTGTGTTTCTCTTCTTCATGCAGAAGATCTACAGATCAATGCTTAATGGCATGTCCAGCTTAATAACATTTTCCAGAAACATCACAAGACTTGAAACCAGAACAGTTAAGACAGTCTCTAGCTGAATAAGCACAAAGCAGGAATGCCTCTCCTGCAGACTAAAAATACAGAAACTGGGCACTAAGTCAAGGGAAGAATAAAATCTTTGCGAAATATATCCCTCTGCATAAAGGCTCTTCTCTTAAACAGAAGGGAATAAAAATGGCCTCGTATTTTTGGACTGAACTTAGGCTAACACGTATGTATGGATCAGTTCAAACCCTGGTATGACCTGTACCTCCCTCTGACTGCCAACAGCAGCCAAGTCGCTCAGGATTTCTGCTAATGCAGAGGAACTGAGTTGCAGTGATACCACTGCCAACCAGACCAGCCCCTGCCCCGGTGCCCTCTGGAGTTCAGCCCACTTCTGGGTTTTCTTTTTCCAGGAAAACTGTGCGGTGCATCATCCTACCCAGTCTTGACTTCTGTGTTTCAGAAATGGTTCCTGGCTGTAAGGGAAAAGCAGTCAGCAAAAGTTCTGGTGTTCCAAGTCCAGACACAATAGCTTCCTGAAGACTTAACTTTCAGCAAGTCCATCGTCTATCTTTGTCATTTCAAAGATACAAAGTTCTTGCCTACGCATGCAACGCCTTAAGCATTTTCTGTCTTAAGGGGACAAAACTCATCATAAAGGAGAGTAACAGTATGCATACACAAGAGTAACAGTAGTAGCATATAGGACAATAAATGCTGAGACATTTGCTGTGAACATTGTAACGTCCACAGACTGGGCTCAGACAGTACGTTTGTAGCTCCATTTTTCAGCTAAAAAAAAAGTCACTTCAGGAACCATAGAATTTACAACAGCAAAATTTGGTCCAAATAAACCCTTATGTATAGAAACACAGGTTTTAGCTTGCATTTACCTGGAAGGAGCAACACCTACTAAATTAGGACCCAACCCTCTAAACAGAGAGCGAGGACCTTCCTTTTGCAAGATCATCCTGAAAAACAAAAAAGGGACAATTCTGTAACACTGACATCAAAATTAAGATATGTACCAACCACCATAACTACATTGTTTCAAGCTGTACTGTCAAAACTTACAGTAAGTGACAATGCAGTGCTGACCACCAAGAATTAGTAGTTTCCTAGAAATCAGCATGAAATAAAATGCTATTCATTTTGACAACTCATAGAAACCCAGGAAGCAGATGCAGAAATAAAGGTCTTATGAGGTCAGCAGTGACCTACCTCAGAGACAGGAACACTCGCACACAAGAAGGGGATTGTCTGCCATTAGGAAGGTAAGTGCCCTTGATCAGGGAGAACTTGATCAGGGAGAAAATGTTACATGCAGGAACATTCATGTTCCTGTAGGTGACTGCTGAAGAAATAAAAATTTGATTCTATTCTTCATTCCTTATACCACCATTTAGCGCTCAACACTTTGAAACATTTTTGGGAAGGGGTGAAGGGCAAAAACAGTAAAAATACTTGAAGATTCAGTAACAGCAAGTCATACACCTCTGCGAGCAGCTCAGGAAGAGCTCAGCTTGCTGCTTGTCATACCCAGCCAGGGCCATTTTCTTGTCATCTATAACCTTCTCAAAGAAATGGAAACCTCTACCTATTCCATGGAACTGGACATTTTTGAAAAAGCTGAAAACCAGTATAGACCAAAGTACACTGGCACAGCAAGAGGTTATCCACTAATATTGTTTTAGTGAAAGCAATCTGTCCAGCAATCTAGATGCTAATCAGATACCATGTTTTAGAGATGTGGTAGCACAAGAGAGGAGAAAACAGGACTAACTGCTTCCCATCACTGCAAACTGCTCTTGCAAGTGCTTTAGAACCAGACCCAAAAGTTAAAAATTAACTTCCTTCACTAGATGTTGCAAAACAGCTCTGTGCTTATTGATTTGGAAACACCAGCCAACACACACAAGTAGTTCTCCTGCCTATTTTGTCTTCAAAGAGACAAGCAGGTTAACAAGAAGTCACCGACACAATAAAGCTGCAGCCCCCTGTATGTGTCTGGTTTGTTTGGAATCTACTATAAGAACAAACAGCCAAAAATCATTTATAGCACTGAATGAAGGGGATTCCAAACCTATTCTGACTTCCAGCAGTCAATGAACAATTCTGCTGTTAAAGCAAACTGAAAGTTTACACTTGTTTTCAATAAGCAACAATCAAACTGTTCTGCAGAGTTCCCACAGCTGTTCAGGAACTGACATAGTGTGCAACATCCTCCTTTGTGTCCAGAACAATGAGGCTTGATTTCACTACATGGGTAGCACTGCTTGACAGCAGTAACTGCATTATTGAACACATCCTCAAAAGCACTTTGGAAATACTAACTACTTAGAAACGCTTCAGGATAACAGACATGTCTAGCTTCAAATACTATGTAAAAGTTGGTACCACCACCCCACCATTACACAAATTACAATAGCATCTATAATACTTGTATACGCAAAGCAGCAGGAACCTTGGTGTGTTCAGAGGAACTCTGGAGTGAAATGCACCAAGTCTGTTTCTTCTGGATTGTTAAGGGTTGAAAAAGACCTTTGAAAGCTCATCGAACTAAACCATGTCCCTAAGCTCCACATCTACACAACACATCCAGGGATTTTTGTCTGGCAGGTCACCTTCCTACACAAACTAATTCCCAATTAAATTCTACTTGCTATTTTCCAGAAGATATTTACCCTCACCCCACATTGCCCATAGTCAGCATTCAGACTTTCAGACTTCAGTTATTTGTCTGGCTCCAGTACCAATACCAGTTCATGCAGTTTCAGAAGCACAGTGCAACAAAGAGTTAAAGAGAGGATCATAATGGTGATAATTACTAAAGCTCTTCTGCAGCCACAGAAGAGCTGTAAGTTCCAGGGCCTACACTGAAAAACAAAACCTTATTGCATTACAGAGCAGTTCCCAGAGTCTGCACTGTTTATTGAATGCAGAAAGCAGTAAATCCATGGTTGGAAAAGCAGTACAAATGGTCCATGTGGTCTCAGTTGACCTGTTGATGTCACGTGGAGAAGCCTGGAATGGCAGGCCGGTCCGATTTCTATTACCAAGACCTCAGGTTTAAACTCCACGAGGTTAGTTATCAGATGTCCACTGTGAAATACACACAAGTATTTAACAATGAAGAATTCATCTTTGTTGCCAGACAATTCAGTCACTTGTCCCAGTTCTTCTGAGTCTGCAGTAACCTGCCACACACACTGCAGCTGCCAGAAGGGGTCCCCTGTAAACTACTCACCAATTCACTGCAGATAGAATTTTCTAAGACAGACACAGACCAGCTCTTCATTCTTACATAAGGAGCAGCACCAGGGTCTCTCCAGAGCAAAACTATCCTGATTCCCAAATACTGAGGGTACCTCCACCTTTCTGGCTAAGGCAAGGTGAGCCCTGCCTGTGGGTTGTATGAGCAGTTTACCTGTTGCCATACATCCTCCCTGCTGGCTACTGAACATCATGAGCACTGGGCACAAGAAGCAGCTCTTCAGCTTCTTCCCTGCATGTCTGGTTATGACTTTATCTTCTGCTGATAAATGGATTTGAATAAAGGCAGTTCTCATTTAGTGATGTGCTATACAAACAAAACATCCCAGATCACAGCAAGATCTGGTCTTACCCGTCTCTTACTACAACTAAAAAAGCATTACAAGTCACACATCCATCAGAAGATGATATCCAAAGGCAGGAAGAGTATGGAGTGGTGAAAGTGTAGAGACACTATGAAGCCGAGTTAATTGTCACACGGCTTCTTGTTGCTGAACACAGAAACATCTATAAGTTGGACACATAATATTTTAAGAAGTCTTACACCAACACTTTCTCAAGAAGGAAACAGTCTGTACAGGGTACAGATTGCTTGTCTGTAGAGAGTATTTATGCTCTGATTAATTCAAGGTACAAAGTCAAGCACAAAGGACATTTGGCAAAGTGGAATGTCATTTCATGGAAGCATCATGACACAAGTGTCTGAATCTTGTATAGATTAGTTCAAGATACATCTCCCCCAAAATAAGCAAAAAACCCAAGCACATGTACACTCACTTCAAACAATGCAGAGGTCCAGGAGAAACTCTAGTTACTTGGTTGACAGTAGCACCATTCACAGTGTTCAGGTGGACTTCAGAGATGTAGAGAGTCACAGAGGAGGACTGCAATCGTGTTTTCACAACTTCCAGTGGACATGTCAGAATTGCACCAACTGTACCTCCACATCTGCAACAAAAAAATAGGATCATCCCATTCTTAAACACTCATATATAATTAACATTGTACTCACAGACAAATTGCCAAGGGTAAATAACAGGAACACATGTGACATAGCTGCAGTTATTTGCCTCTGAAGGTAAACAAACAGTTAAGTCAATTTGTGAGACCCACAATTTGGAGTGAAAACTTGAACAGACAACAAAAAAGTTTCCCCAAAGTAGTGAAACTGCACAGTCTTGAGTACATGCTGTTCAAACCAGTTCTGGAAAGGAGTTCAGTATCTGAAATCTTTAACTTCATATGGTAAAATGTAACTTCTTGAAAATGTTCCGTGCACTCCTGACCACAAACAAGGCGCCAAGAATCCTTAACAGTAGAAAAGATTGATGGGCTACACACACAGGGCTACAGTTAAACTCAAATTTAAATATTTCCGAAACATCTTCAAAGCTCCATTTGTGTTTTGGGCATTGTACCACAAAAGCAATGACTGTTTCCTGAACTCTGCCCATCACAGCAAGACAGACTTGATACCACCACAGTAGGACCTGGGAAGAAGAAAGATCTTCAAGTGACAAACCAGAAGACTTGCTGTTTTGCTCCAGTCTGATATCATTCTTGCGAGCAAGCTATGTGTGACTTGTCTTGACAGCAGAGCTGTTTCCATTCTGCTAGATCAGAACACAGCCAGGAACTTGATACCTTCAGCAGCTGTGCTCAGAGCATTCTTCTTGGTCGCAACAAATTTTTTAGTGTCAATACTCTTATCTGTTTAACCATCATCATAATACAGCCTCTGAGGGAAGTACACAAAATCCACAAATTCTGATTCCAAAGACAAACCCCAAAATCCTTGGGGTTGCCATTAGAAAACTCCTTCTCTGCAATCTTTCCTGAGCTCAGTGTTTTTACATCTGTAAAACAGACTTTTTAAAACTACAAGCTCCCTTCAAAAACAACAAAAAAAAAATAAAATCAGACCTCAGTTAGGGTATTGCTGCTACTAACAGCTCAGTCTGATATCCACTAGCGCACAAATACAATTTGCACTAAATTCAAAGGCCCCAGCAGTCACTTCTCCAGAGGAACACCTAGAGCTGGTGTTCAGGTCTGATAGGATACGTATCAGCTATTTTGTTGTAATGTGAGAGGCTCAAACACCCCCAGAACCCTTTAAAAAGCTGCAAGACTTACATTTTTAAAATGTCTTCCTATAAACAAAGGAGACCTCAATATAAATTACAGTCATAGAATATTAACGGATTGGAAGGGACCCCAAAAGATCATCTAGTCCAATCCGCCTGCAACAGCAGGATCACCTAGACTAAGTCAC
>JAOXOE010000702.1:5010339-5025326 GCA_028565055.1 Phoeniculus purpureus
CCTAATGCCTTAAGGTCTTTCTTCATTCCCCTCAGGCTATGGAATACAGCTTCCTCCCCACCTGTCTGGAAGATCAGCAGTTCAGCAGGAGGGTCAGCAGTTATAGTCAGCTGATCTCACCAGGTTAGGGAGCATTCTAGTGATATCCCTGATTCAGGCTCCAGTTAAACTGCAGACTTCCCTATGATGAGGGTCAGCTCTGCATATTGGACCCTGAGTCCCTTTCCGGAGCGAGTCTCCAATAACTAGTACCCTTCTCTTCTTTGTGGAGGAGGTTGTCATATTACTGGAAGACCTCTTCGAATTATGTGACTGTGCTAGGACCTCCGGTATGGGTTCTCTATCCTTTATATCCTTATTAGACTGGCTGTCTTCCAATAAGGGCTTATATCTATTAGTCAGTGGCAATCGAGGAGATGAGGCAGACAAGGGTGGTACTCGCCTTCTGCCGTGACCCTGCACTTGGCTCTACTCACCCCTTCTACTTGGGCTTCTGTCCTCCATCTGTGAACTATAGGATACAGGCACCCCCTGAATATGGCTCTTATTTAGCTGTTGTCCAGACTGCTGAGCCTGACTCCACCAGTCTACCTCTGTTTCAACCTCTCTAATTCTCCTGAGCCTTACTAGTTCAGCTTGCAGCTTTTCAACTTCATCTTGCAACTGTGCCATGCCATCAAGCTGATAATCTGCCGGCTCACACCATATGCTGCCAGGAAAAGTGCTACATTCCTGGCAGCCTGTCACTGGCACAGCCTCATGTTGGGGGACCTCTGTTTGGGTTCCCACATCCATGTGCAGTGGTGGCCGTAGCCTGGTCCTCCTCTGCTGCCACGTTGTTACCTTTTTTTTTTTTTGCTGTCTGGCAGCTGAAGTGGCTAAAGCAGCGAGCTCTGTCGGAGCTTGACGCAGGCTGTGTGCAACTTCCAGTTTCTCTGCCTTGTAAGGCTCCCGAGTGAGTGCGGACCACAGAGCTCCCCAGGTAATCCTGCAAGAGATTCTGACCTTCAGCGGCTTCCCCTTTCCTCCCTCGAGATTTCCTGTTCAGGGAATCCCAAGATCATCCAAAAACCTTGATAAATAGCGTTCGGGGACGAGTGCTGTGGGAGCTCAGTGCGGGCTGTGTGCGACTTCCTGTTTCTCCACCTTGTAAGGCTCCTAAGTGATTGCGGACTGTGTAGCTCCCCGGGTAATCCTGTGAGAGGTTCTGACCCTCAGCAGCTTCCCCTTTTCCCCCCCAAGATTTCCTGTTCAGAGAATTCCCAGATCACCCAAAAACCTTGATAAAGAAGCAATTAGGTTGGAGATTTTATTTGAGTTTTATCTGATTTTTTTTAAGGCCCACAAACTCTTATTAGGTTGGAGATTTTTGTTTTCTAGAAATGGGTGTAAATTCTTGAGGCTTGCAAGCAAACAAATGAGATATGAATTGCCAATACTGAGTTAAAGGGCAATAACTGAACGAACCATCGTGATTGTGCCCATATAAGAAACACACAGTAGAGAAAAAAGCAAACCTTTGTCTGTTAGAAAACAGTCTTGAAGTCTCAGTCATTAATTAAAAAAAAAAATCAGGTTTAGTATTTTATATCTTGCTAAGATACTCAGAGTCAGGATCTGCACGGTGCTCTCTGTAGGTTTTCCCACATTATTCCAATTAATTTCTGGAATGTAATGGCAACGAGCAAAATCAGTGGGAATTTGTCTTTGATTTCAGGTTTCTAATTTTTTAACTTTATACCAAAAGCAAATCTCGAGAGCTAATACCAGCTTTTAGATTGGTTTTGCAGGAGATTTTTTTTAAAAAGCCAATAACAAAAAATTCCCCCAAAACTAAACAAAACAAAAAAAAAGCCCAAAAAAATCAAACCAACACCTCTGAGTATTTTCTTTAAAGCCATTAATGACCAAATCCATTCCTGCTGCTACACGTAATCCTCGTCTGTCCACTGCAAAATCTCTCTCAGGGAGCTGCATATAGGATCAGAACCTAAGTTATTCCCAATGAACCTCTTAACAGTGCTGCCCACATCAGCCTGTTCCACACAGAGCCCATGTCTCCTGTGTGACGTGGGTACACCAGAACAAGACATTTCCTCAGTGTAGTTACAAAATAAACTCTGTCAAAGGGGGCTGAAATCAAACAATTCACCGCTGAGCTTTCAGGAGACCAGCCGATCTGCCCTGGACTCATTAACAGGACAGGTGGGAAAGTGAGTCAGTAACCAATGCATCTGCTGGTGCCTGTTTAAGAAAGATGAAAGGAGAACCTGGTTAAATTTGGCCTGAGAGAAAAGATTCTGCTCTAGCAAGTAGCAGGAAGAGCTTCTCTAATGTATTGATGAGACTGGAAAGCTCAAATATAATAAGAATGAGGAACAACTGCAGCACAGTGCTGGAGTATGCTGGTTTTACTGGTGTCCATATTGCTTAATAGGCCATTGCTAACTGTTTGCTTCCTGTTTGCTTTTAAGTTGGATGGCAATGCTGGAAAATGAAAGAGCTCTAAATGACATGAGTATGATACAGGAGAGGAACACTTCCATGAGGGTTGCCTTGGTTGAGGAAGGGAAGATAAAATAACACAAGGACAGCTTTCTAGCCGGATGGTGACACTAATCTGGCTGTCTGGTAGAACCTGTAATAGCTGATTAAGAAGAAAAGGGGAAAATGCGATTAAGCTATGCTATTAAGTGGTTCCCTACTGTACTGTCATCTCTGAAACGAGCTTTTTACAGGGTCTGACACAGCACATATATAGACATGCTTCAACAGTGAGAAGCCAAAACCAGTGAATACAGGAGAAATTAGAAGTAACTTGAATTAGTACAGAAGAATCTCGAATTCAGGTCAGACTGAGCAGACTTCAATGAAAGAAGTCAAAGGTACTTAGTAGCCAAAGTGCCCTGGTGGATAGCTCAATACTATTTGAGTTTCTTTGCCAGGCCAGTATGTATAGGGAATTCAAAGCAAAACAAACCACCTAAAACCACCTGCAACTCACAGTTCTTCACATTTATCCTTAGGAACACAATCAAGTGTTGTCCTTGCCAAGAGGTGCCACACCTAGCAAGGCACCATGCTGAGCTGGCATCAGCAGATGTCTCTTGCATTTCTGGTGACAGCCTGAGGAAAAGTGTCACCCACTGAAAAAAAACCAAACTCCAATGATCCAATACTCCTCAGCACTCAAAATGTAACAGTAGTACGGAAGGTATTATTTCAGGTGAGACATCTATGAGAGTAAAACACAAATCCAGCCAAACAGGGACAAACACTCCGGCAAATTCATATGTTCAGATGGGCAGAGACATACATAACAAACGCGGGTACCCGTGGGCTGCACGTACCTACAAGATGAGCAATAGCAGTGCGTGTAGATGCGCGTATGAGCTGACCTAAGGTCCTTTACAAACCTTTTCCTCCTGTATCATGTAATAAAAAGGTAAAAGACACCTGAGCTACAAGTGCTGTGTAAAACGAAGCAGTGTAGCCATACAGCTCAGTATGTCACACATGCTGTCATTTAGGTTTCAAAGTCAGTGACAAATACAGACAACAGCCATAACTGACGTGGTTACCCTCATTTCATCCACACTGTCTCCTGCAAAAATCTTCTGGGAATGAAACCCACGTTAGCGGAAGCCCCATCCCAGTTTAGCCTGCAACCTCTATCTGTCTTGGCATAGTCAGTAGCGCCCAGCTCACTGAATCTGCTTGTACTGCTGTAAACAACCTCAGCAGGATGGTGCTTGGCAGAGAAACATACGCGTGTAAGGGATACCGAAACAGAGCCCCAAGCCAGCTGTCTCTGACTCAGATTTGAGGGACTGGGCCTCAACAGCAGGGCTTTCCTGTTTGTTTTGCTCTTTCCTCCATTAGCCATTGGAAAGCAGAGTCATCCTCTGCTCTGGACATTCATTATCCACAGCTTGGTGCTAACAAGACTCAGATAATTCATCTCTTGACAGCAACAGAGTCATTGCCTGGGAAAGAAAGGTACCCCAAGGTCAGACATGGCTCGGTGCTGGTGATTCACACAGCTCTGTGCAATGCTGCCACTTTCTGCCACCCCCAGCTGGAGTCAGGAGCATTGACTAAGTAAAGGGAAAAAAATGAAAATTAATGGGACAGCAATATAGTTCTCAGTGATCTGAGAGCAGTGCAGTTGGGGAACTGACGTTTTAAAAGGTTATTGATTGTATCGTTAACATAGGTAATCAATACAATCTAGTTAACATTAATGTAGGTATTAGCTTGGTTAGGAAATCTCACTATGAACATCTGGCAAATATTTCCCTCAGGAACCTAGTGAACACTTTGAAGAAAAAAGCTTTCCTACAACCCTAAAACATGTAATAAATTGGAGAAAATCCTCTGCTAGATCCATTCAGCAAACTGATCTTCCTGCTAACTGGTTTTTACCCAATAATTCATTCCTTCAACACCACCCAAAGTAAGTACCAGGTCTCATCACAGCATGGACTAGTTGTTAATCACCTTTTCTCTCAAAAGGCCCTTCCCACACTACTTCTGTTTCTCTCCTCAGCAGTGTAGCAAAACTAGCAAAAGCCCAAACCACTCGGCAGGGGTTAGTTATGGGTGTCAGGGACATTCCAAACATGTCACTTAGTGAGAATATGCTCCTTTGACGGCTGGGGAGTGGACAAAGGGGGAAAAGAACATTTTTTTCTTGGAACATACCCAAAACAGAGAGGTTTTGTGGAGATGTTTATCATGACTGATTTCCCCATCAGAGTAACCAACAGGCAAGTGGCTGAAGACTGCACATGTGAATTAAGTAAAAAATCTAACAACTGGCTATGGGTTATTTTGGACTATGTCATTTCTTTGCTGGCCAGTCTGTTTTCAAGTGCTTGGAAGGGCTGTTTCACGTACTCGGCAGAGCGGGAAACTCTGCATTCTGTAGAGAAGAATCTGGATTTCTAATTAGGCTGTAAATGCATTCTTTCATCTCCCACCTCACCCAGGCTCTAGGTGGGCTGTTTCAGAGACCACCCAACTCTGTGCGGAACCTCTCACAGAGCCCTTCCAACACCTCTCTAGAGGCTTTTTGTGAAACGATTGCGCTAATGCGCAAGGTGCTTGTACTCTTCTCAGCTTCTTCTCCTTTCAGAGGAAGGTAAATGTCTTCACACTTCCTAGTAACAAATGAGCTGAAATGAGTTTTGGTAAAACAGCAAGAGGCAACCCAAACATTCTGACAACACTAAGGAATCATTAATTAATCAGAAAAAGAGTGATTTTTGTGTAATTGATCTACAGATGTAATTGAACTAAGCAACGGTGGACACCAAGTGGCAACAGAGAAGGTGACTTTTTTATTCAGGTTTAGTAGGTTAGTTGAACCCTAAATTAGTTAGTAGAGTAGTTAGTATAACCCCAAATTTTTCCCCAAACAGATTAGACCCTGTTTTGTGTGTTCTGTTTTATTTATAAATCATTCATTTGAGCATGGAAATCTCAGCAGAACCAAAATAGCCACACTGAAGAGCAGGGACAAGATGTAGATGGATAGACAATGTGCCTGGCTGGGACACCAGAAGAAGGAACCATATTTATCATTTGTTTTATTCAGAGGGACACATTGTTTGTTCAATAAACCCAAAACTTTAAAGACACTAAACCTAATTGAGCCACAACCACCACACAGGTAAATGTATGCATATGGAAAAGACAAAGCACTAACCTTTGGCTAATTACCTTTCCTATGTCTAGACTTCGCAAAATTACTTTAAACAACTGTCACAAATATTACAGATTTTTTTTAAATAAATACCAGTTTTCCATATGAAATCTCCATATAAATGTTACGGTTGCCCTGTGGGCAAAGCAGTTTGTGAAGGGTTTATAGCCATCACGGTAACAAACTACCCAAGCACAACGTTTCTGAAGAACCAAATTCTATCTCCTGTTTATAAAGGTGTCAGCCAAGCTGTAAGAAACAAAATATGATGCTGGGATCACTGCAACATGGTTTGAAAAAAAAGAGACCAGAGAAATAAACAGGCAGCTCTTAAGCTCATGGAATAAAGGATGACTGAAGCAAGTCTCATGCTGTAACTGCTGACACTAAAGGACCTAAAAGACCTTTAAAAACTCAGATCATCACCACAATTCTTGTGAAACCCAGAAGATATAGAGAGGATTCGACACCTAGACCCCTTGTCCTGTGGGCTGCACACAAGGATCCTGGACAGGGCACATGTGCTTTGCTGCTGGTGCTCTCTCAATAACTGAGAGCAGCCCAGTTTTCCAACATACCATGAGCAATCTTACTCATGAAGGAAAAAGGGTTCTTTCTGGAGCTCATGAACTAGCTTTTCTCTGTGCATATGATATCACAGGAGTTGAACTGCTCTTGCCTGTGCCCTCCTCAGAAAGTCCCTCTAAAAGTACCAGCAAATAAGTATTTGGTTTCCTGAGGTGTGTTTACCCTCTCCTGGTTCAAGCCCTGTGGCTACTTCCCAGTGCAGGACCATGAGTCAGATGAAGGAAGCCAACACCATGTGGTTTTTCTGCAGCTCTGGATCTGCACACTTTCCAACAATGGGAACAAATTGTTTTTTATCTACCAACAGTTCAGCTCACCGATGCCAATGAATGTCAGTTGCACGTATCACTTGGCTATCTCCTTGTCAGCAGTTAAAAGCCAAATACTTCACTTCAGAGGAAGAAAATGAAAGCAAATATGAGGATTAACAGTCACACCATAAAATTAAAGCACACCTCCACACTCAGCTGATAGTTCTGAAATCATAATTACTTTTCTAACTTTAGTAGCTTCAGTATCTTGCACTAAAGAGAAGTGATAATACAAGTTACAATCAAAGACGACACATTGTTCACTTACCTAGAGCTGAAGCAACAATATTTCTCTCACCTGTTAATACTGGCTTTTATGCAATATAAATTAAGGATAGTTTGGGGACATTTTCTTTCATTATTCCCCCCAAATGGCCCTTTCTACTTCAGCCAGGATTATCCAGAAAACAATACACTTTTATTCCCTTTCTCAAAACACACTTGTGCCCCAGGAAATTCAACTGCCTCTACCTAATCCCATGAACGTCCTTTCTGAATCATTTGGGGACTGACCTCATGAATTTATCATTGTTCTTTCTTGGTGGTTCTGTCAATCAGAGATGAAACAGAGGAAGACAAAACGCAGACTGAAGTGTCTAGAAACATCACCTTGCCCAGAGCCAAAATGCCAGCAGATGTCATAAAGAAGAGGCTCGGCAAAAAGAAGCGACAATCTCATGTCCTTTTCTCTTCTTTCTAGGCTTAGTTGCTGCTCTCCTGTTTGTAAACTGGATCTATTCTTCCCAGACACAAGATGACAGATTCAGGTCTTTTCTGTGTTTCTGTTAATACAATTCTGTACTAGCCAGGCCTTCACATCGTTACAGTGAAAGAACCAACCCCATCCCAGCACAACGATGGAAAGGTGCCAGATATCTCACGTGTATGAGTAATAACCCGTGTATTTTGAGAAACTGGCTGGTTCCTTACACTCACAGGCTGAAGCTCTCCATGTGCAGCATCAATAATTCTCTGTAGCTGCATAGGCTGGGAGGCTGCTCCAGCATCAGCATACGGGCTGGACCCGTACACATCGCAGACCGCCTGTTCCAGTACAGTTCAGCAGTCAGTGACAGCCTGCTTCTCCCACAGTTTGTTCCGGGAAACAGCACTTTGTTCTTGGAAAAAGCCCTTTATTCTGGGAAAAACAGCATTAAATTTTCATTTGGGAATAACTACTCTGCTGCGAGAGCAGACCAATTTGACCAGAATAAAAGGTCAGCATGGAAATGGGCCAAACCAGTTGGTGTCACAACAGTCCTGCCCCACTTGTCTTATGGAGAAAAAAACCAAACATAAAACCAAAACAAAACAATAAACAAAACCCCAACTGTTGTGCAACTGCACATAAAGGTTTCAGGCATTGTTTTGCTGGCCAACAATATTCTCCTATACTTTATTTGAGAACATGACTGACCCAGAGCCACATGGGTCTGAGTGTGCTGAGGTGTTGATAAAAAGGCCCAGAACATCCTTGCACCTGCCCATGAAAGGCGAGGGCAGATTTCCTTAAATCAACAGAAACCAAAGATTTACTTTGTACAAGGAGAAATAACTCAAAGCAGCTTTCTCTCACACAAGGGAGCTCTATCTATGAATTCCAACATTGTTTAAGAGGCACTCTTAAACATGAGGTAACGTGGAATCAGATCTCTATTCTGGGGACAAAATTTGAGTTTGAGAATACATGTATCTAAAGAATTAACTCTAAAGTAAAATTACACCACAGTTTTCTACAGGATTCCTCCAACACTCCTCACTGTGCAGCACAATGCTCATCCAAGTCAGCGGTAAAGCCTCTATGGAGTCTTCCCATTACCATGGCAGCTGCTCTGGGTCAAACCAGCTCAGGGAAATGTGGTTTGGCTTCCAACTCATCATTTTTTGTTTGGGTGCTCAGCTTTGTGCTGGCTGCTGGAGAATTCATTCTTTTCAGGCTCTTTTTGGCTTGTTTTTAGTGGGCTAGGAAGTTGTTAAATGTTCCCTGCAAACATTCAAACTCTGTATACGTGTTTTCCCTACAGGGAAATCTGAAATGGGATTTCTCTGCTCTTCTTAGCTTAACATCCCCAGCTACAGCAGAATCATGACAACTAGGGTTAGTAGGAACTTGATGTTAAATAATGAGAGACATGCAATGCCTAAAATAACTTCAGTCACCTGGAGCCCTTTCAATAAACCTTACTGATAAGTAAGCTGCCATCTATTTTAGTTCTTTCCCTTGACAATAAAAGAAAGAGAATAAAAATAGTAAAATTATTTTTAAAAATATCTAATACAAATAATTACATCCCATTTAAAAATCTAATAAAAAGGTAAAAGAAAACCTGTTTACAAGAGCATCAATTTGTTGCTCTCCTTTCAGAAAAACAAACTTAGAAATTTGTATGTGTGTATATTTTTATACGTAAGTATGTTTTTGTTAACTAAAGATTCTGTATCCCTGCCTAGCAAAGAGTGACAGCTCAGCTTAATTAATCTGCAGATTAAGTTAAGTCTGTTTTAGCATCATTATTGTACTTTTTTCTAGAGCAAAATATCAAATAGAGAGGTTTGGGTTTTTATAAATTAAAGGTAAGAATCAATTTACTTAAAACTCTGTGTCACTTGATAAACATCACGGGAGACAAAATGGAACATCTAGGCTTTTCAAAGTTCAACCGGGTAGAAAACAAGCTTGGTGAAATCTCTCTGATTTTTGTGCAACTTAAATCACAAGCCAGACTTCAAAAAGAGGTGGTACAGCAGTTGCGTTAAAAGGCAAAATAAATTGGGGAAGAGAAAGTCATCAGGCCAACAGATGAAGGGTTGAACAGCTCTAGCTGAGAGAGAGAGGGAGAACGTGTCTGAATACAGCAGGGTTTTTCTCCAAGCAAGCAGAGAAGTGCTAAGCTTTGACAATTTGGAGCAAACCATCCTGCACTGGAGAGGCCACATCCTTCATAGTAAAGAGATGTTTTGCTGCAGCTTCACTTTGCATCTTCTCCCATTCTGTGATCACCATTTCAGGCAATTACATTTTTCATCTTTGAGACAGGTAAGTCCTTGCTTGCCAGTTGCAGAGGTCACTAACGGAGGCTAACAAGGTGCTGGTTTTATCAGCTGCCCTGTACAAAAAGTAAAATGCAGCCAAAATACAAAATCTTGAAATACTGCCTGTGTCTACATTTATAATGCCAAGAGATGGGGTGCAGCTCTGAGGATAATACAGCATTTTACCAGGAACAGGTCACCTCTCCTCCTCTTTTCATACTTTGGTGTCTCCCAGTTCACTAACATAAGCAACTTGTCTTTCACACAAACTCACTTTTTCAGTCCTCACTTCACAACCCCACATGTTGGTGTCCAACACCGTGTCTCTCTGCAGCATCATGCCACTGCTTCACTCTTGCTCTAGACCCTCTCGTGCCAGGGCAGCATGTTAAGAGATCTATACCAGAGACCTGGTGAAGGGGAGCTGAAAATACATAAAACCACACAAAATCATAGAATAATTAGGGATTGGAAGGGACCTCAAAAGATCATCTAGTCCAATCCCCCTGCCACAGCAGGATATACTATTCTTGGTTGTACTTTTGTGACCACCTTCCACTGATTCCCACTACTAGAAACCCCAAAGCATTTAGTTTATACTAACTAGAATCATAGAAAGGTTGAAAAAGACCTTTAAGGCCAGCGAGTCCCACTGCTAACCCAGCGCTGCCAGGTCCTCACTGACCCATGTTCCTCACACCACATCTCCACAACTTCTAAATCGCTCCAGGGTTGGGGACTCCACCACTGCCCTGGGCAGCCTGGACTTGGCCTTGACAACTGTTTTGGGGAAGAAATGTAAAATTTATATGATACAGCCGCTGCATGACAGGATAAGTGGTCTGCACACAATGAAATCCAGCCTCATTCTGCATGTTTAACCCTAAATGATTCTAAACGACGTGTTTTAAAGCACATATAAACACATGTCTCTGTAGGTTTTATATCAGCCAGCAACTGCCAAACTGCCAATTAAAATTCTGCATTTTTTTACCTTGAACAGGCCTTTCACAGAAAAAAACCACCCCAAACGTAAATGTGATTCCTCAGTCGTATCCCAGAATACATGTTTTAGTATTCATAGAATGAAAATGGAGCATCAAGTTGTGCTGTCAAATAGCAACCAGCTCTGAGACAGGCACTTCCACATCTGATTAAAAATGGATGGAGAGTGGCCTTTAAGGCTGCAAAAAGCTTTAGAAAAGGTCCCAAGAGTGGGCAGCAGCAAAGGGAAAGAAGTGGCTGCTAGGTGTCATTTTTAAATCGGCACTATTTAAACTGCTTATTCTCCTGGGGTGTTTCAGGCACAGCTGGGTTTGCAGACATTTGGATTTTCAGACCAGGAGTTTCCTACTTGTGTATGTAAAAGGCTGGTTCTGCAGTTGGGTGACTTCTCAGAATAATCACCCTGAAAGAGACCTGAAGGATGTCAAGAAGTGCATTGTCCAAACTCCTACTCAAAACAAGGTCAGCTCTGAGGTCAGATCAGGTTGCTCAAGGTTTACACAGCGTCTTGAAACCCTCAGAGGACAGAGACTACATAAGGTCTCTAAGCAACCTGTTCCACTGCCTTGCTGTTTTCATATATTAAAAAATTATTTTAAAAAGGATTTTATCCAATTGGAACCTGTTTTGTTTCAGTTGATATCCGTTGTCTCTCATCCTTTCACAGCGAAAAGTCTGATGCCTCAGAAGGAGTGGCAAATGTTTTCCTAGAAGTTTGTAGCTGCTTAGTAAAACACATGAGTTTCTTCAGTCGAGAAGAAGGAACCATGAATAAATCCTACAGCATCTGCAAAAATACCTCAGAGTTCACTGCAGACTACATTTGCTTACAGAAGAGTCAGTTCCTCACTACTTCACAGTAAACATTTTGGAAGAGTGGAAAGAATTAATTAGCTAAAAATCAGACAGAGCGAAGAGGTTTCAATTTCAAGGGCAAAACAAAGCAGAATATGTCGACCATGGAAATTTCAAGATCAAAATTAGGCAGCTGAGCTGGTTGGTTGTGACATAAACCACTGCCTAAGGTAAAAACGTCAGAGCTCAACTAAATTGGCTCTATTAGGATGTTTAACTTGATGTGTTTATTCTAGCTGAAAGCCAAACAAACCTTTCCAATTTCCTACAGTTTTCTTCATCCATATTAAAAAAAAAACAAAAAACTATTTTTTCTAGCAACTCTACAATAAGCAGTAAAATTACAAATGCACTCCTGAAAATAATTTATGCAGAAGTCCATAAGGCATACAGAGTATACACACTTTTTAGATGCATTAAAACAATTGGATGTCAGACTGCTTGAAATGAGTGCCTGAGCCAGTTTAGGGCTACTGTGTTCAGCCCTGATTTACAACTTCGGGGTAGTCTGTATACTGTCTCATACTTGGGGCAGAAGAAACTGCTTTTAGCCTTCAAAATTTGCCTAATTTGAGCATTAAAAAAAAAGTGAGTGGGTTCCTGGATGGAAAATGGTACTTGAATACATCGCACCATGTCCCTGTTATGCCCTGGGAATTAGGAAGTATTGGAGGGAAAATGACAATGGGAAAGCAAGATTCTGCTTCTCCGATCTCATCCTTAAAGATGTATTTTCTTGAAAGCGACAACCTGTTTCCAAAAATGTCTTGGGCCCAAAACTATATAAACGTATATATCTGCTGTTTTATGGTTAGAAATTGGAGCTTTACCTTATTTAGCCTTTAGATCAAACTGTATCCTTTATATTAAACAAAGAATTCTAGTATTAAGCTCCTCTTTCTAGTGATATTTAGCATGCAAACCACTAAATGTCCATTGCTGAATGTCCTAGACCTGCTGGAGTAAGACTAAGTGCATCAAATTGGACTGTAAATTACATGAGTTCTATTTTAAGCTTGACATCACTCATCCTGTTGTTTCAATTTAATTATATTTAGCCTCCAATCCATCCCCAGCAGCCCTAATATTTCACATTTGGTTAGTCTATCTGCTTTATTCTGACTTACAAAAACAGCTACCCTTCAAAACATCACTTCAGAAAATTAACCCCTACAACATCACCCCCAACCCATTAATACTTCTCTCAAACAAGGAAAACATCCCGAGTGCCCAGCTAACAATGGCGGTTGCTGAAAGCAAAACCAAAAAAACCTCAAAAAACACAGATTCCAGTTCTGAATGATTTAACAGCCTGGAAGACCAATTTCATACTGAATACTGTACTTTATTATAACCCAGATTCATGGGCCTTCTGCATTAATAAACCTCTTCTCAGATGGTATTTCCTCTGCCAGATCTTAGGTAAATAGAGGATATTTTTCCTTTAGTATTTTCAGAAGAATCAGCTGGAAGCAGTTTTAATTGTAAACGTATTTGATAGATAATTTCATTTCTAAGAAAATACTTAAATGTAAATTACCCTCACTGAACTATAGGCTTTTTGCTATGACAGGCTTTTAAATCATATAAAACCTCCAAAAATTACCCTGCAATTTGGAGAGAAAAACTCCTCAACTCTAAAATTGCATTAATATTCCTTAGATCACAGTCTAATGCCTCAATCCATTGTATGTTGTGTAGGCAGTTACAAACGATGGCATCTCTGTGGTACAAACAACTCATTTGGTACCAATACTTCTGCAAAACCCAGTTCATGCAAGAATTTACTAACATATTTTTGATGTAAAAAAAGCCTTTCTATGAAAACACATTGTTCTTCCGAACACTTAGTGCCTAAAGATACTAACAGAAGCATAGAGTAGAATCATAGAATCATTTAGGTCAGAGAAGAACTTTAGGATCAGTGAGTCCAACCATGAACCAAACTGTACCAGTTTATATGCAGTTATCCCAGGACTGGACATAGTTCCCTGCTGGGAAGAAACAGTGCTGGAGTGCAGGATGTATCTAGTGCATGGAGATTCTCAGGAAAGAGCCTACATGCCCGTTCTTTCCTCAATCCAGGTGATCAGCCCAAACATAAAATACAAAATCCAAAACCCCAACTAGCAAAACTGTTGCTGCTTTTATTTGTTGTGGTGGTTTGAAACAAGCTAGAAGTTTCTTATTTCCCAGACCTACCAACAAATACAAAAGGGTGTTGCTGCAAACTAAAGGAGTCAATGTTACGCCAGGAAAGGAGACTTTTGTTCCATTCTTCCAGCCTAACATGAAAATCCTTTTTGTGCTGGTGAGGCTTAATGCTGTGAGGATCACAGGACAGCAAGTCTCACTTCGAATCCTGATTTCTTATAGTACAAGTTGTTTCTTATTTCTTCAAAAGATTTCCTTGGAAGCAGCAAACCTGTCTTTGACACGGGACAAGGAAAGAAAATAGTGGCTTTCACGCAGAAGTTAGTCCAACTCAAAGCCCCAACAACAATGACTTTGTGTGAATAAACAGATTTTATTTTTTATTTTAGGCAGTATTGTGGTTTGAAAATTACCAGAATTTTCAGATCTACAGGTTTGTGCTTTCATGACGAAAAGAAAACGTTCTGTGGCTTTAAGAGGACTTTCCCCCCCCAGGGAACTGTCCCGGGGGAAGTCCCCGGAAGGGGAGGAGCTAGAGCCAATAAAAGGCGACAGGGAGCGAGGTCCTGTCTCTTTTTCTGCTGGGCAGGCAGCCCGGGCACGGGGCTTTCAGCCTCATGTTTTCCCTCCACCCACCCTTGCTAGGGGTGGTGGGGGCGCAGCGAAGACGGCTCACAGCGGCCCCCCTGCCTGGGAACGAAGGGGGCTCGCCGGGTCCGCTCTGTTCCGCTCCCGTAACCGGCAGCTAGCCAGGGCGAGAGCTAGCCACGGTACTGCAGAGACCTCAGCACCGCGGAGACCCCCGCAGCCCGGAGCACAGAGAAGAGCCCCGGTCCCAACCAAATTCCACGGACCGGAGAAGCAAGACTAGTGCTAACATCTTCCCCCCTCCGGAGCAGCCCTTTCAGCCTCGCGGTGAGCTAAGAAACTCCTCTTTCTTCTTCCTGGAGCTGAGACAGGAGGAGAGAGAGAGAGAGAGAGAGAGGAGAGGATCCGAGCCTCTCGGCCACGTTTAGAGTGTGGGGCGGTTGCGGCCTGGGATGACGCGGCCGCGCGGCCGGACGCCATTTTGGACTCCGCGCGTGACCAGGGTCATGTGACCGGCGCCATCTTCGAGAGCCCTGATCAGCAGGAAGAGAGACTGTTGGTCACTTCTGCTGCTGAGGAGGACTTGGAGTTGCTTTAATATTGGGAAAATCAGTCCGTGCTTGGCTGAAGAGAGCAGCAGGACTTGAGAATCCTTAAACCCTTGGGCACGAAAGACAGAGTCTGGGGTATTTGTTGAAAGCAGGTCTCCTGCACCGAGGGGGGCAGTTTCAGGCGCTGAGGATTCA
>JAOXOE010000702.1:5025426-5046584 GCA_028565055.1 Phoeniculus purpureus
CCCCCATCACCCACCCCCCACCCGCCCCGCTCCCTGCGACCGCGGCGGCGGCCTCTGAGCCCCGGGGAAAACCGGGAGGCGCCTGGCGCTGGGGCTCGGCCCCTCCCGGTGCCCGATGTAGCGGAGAGGAGGCGGCGGCCCTGGGGCCCGTCTCCCGCGCTTCGGCGCGGCCGGCCAGCGCTGAGCCCCGCCGCGAAAAGCCGCTGATCTCATCGCCGGCGGGTGCTGCTCCAATGGCCGGGAACGGACGGCAAACAGCGACGCCCCTTCACCACCTCCCGGCACGGCCTCCGCCCACAAGTGCCGCCCGCTCGCCCTCGGCTTCCCGTGCTCTCAGCAAATGCCGACCTGGAAGTCGGTGCTTTCTAATGTCCTCAATCCCGCAGCTCCAGCCCGTCCCCGCCAAACGGCAGCGCACGGTACCCAGCGGTGGCAGTTCCCGTAAGAACCGCTGCTCCTCGCTCTCCACCCCAAAACTGCGACTTCTGTCCTCCGCTCTTGGCCCCGACAGGCGACAGACGCTGGCTCTTGTGGGACAAGGCAACCAAACCTCGCAGAGGTGAAGAAAGCACCACAGCGACTATTGTTCTCCAAATTCTGCTGGTGTGACCAGGATGGAGAGGGCACGATTCCTACACACACACACGGCAATTTTCATTTCTATGTGGTTTTTCTTTCTTTTACTAAAGTTCTTTTATTTTTTTTCCACTTTCTTCTACTGAAGTATTCAGACAGGAGCCAGACAAGAGAAAAACCCAACGATTAGACCATGTTAAAAAAAAAAAAAACCTGGAGAGGAAATTCTGCAAATTCTTTGAGAGCCTTCAGTCAAGAAATCCACAGTACAAGCTGTGCTGAAACTGGCCACGTGTTCTACATATGCCATGGCGGGGGAACCATACGTGTGTATACATATATCTATATATAGAGAAAGAATAATAAATACAGGGGTTTTTAATTACCACAATATTTCCAAAAGCCTCATCAAACTCCATTTTCCCTCCAGGCCCTGCACAACCATGGTCCAGCCTTTGAGACAACAGGCAGAGGAACAGTCAAGAGACCACAAAGGCTGAATGGGGGCTTCCTATATGTTGCACAGTTCTTTAAGCCTAGAAAAGAACTTTCTACTGCTTCCCACTCCTTCTGGCACTCCATGTCTGGTTTACACATCTATATCCATTTCTGAATTCAAACACTAGAACAGACAATGTTTGAACACAGTGAGCTGGGCAAGCCCGCGCCCTGAAGGATGCTTCACTTTCTTTTCCTCAGCTTCTAACAGACTCATTTCTCTCACACACTTTCCCCAGGCAGCAGCATCTCCTAACACTTCTTTTTGTGGCAGTAAAGTGCCCAACTCAGAAAATCTTCCTGCATGGTTTGTAACATAATTGTACACAGGAAGATTACAGGAATCACATTGGAAGTCAAGTTTTATATTTTTTCAGCCAGCTTTAGACACCTCGCTCTGAAAATAGAACAATGCAGCAATCAGTGGGGCAGCAAGCAGTTTTGGGAACACACTTCATGTGCAAATGGAAAATCACCTGAGGGTACACAAAGTGTAATTTTGATTAACGAGGGCCATAAGACACTATCTGTAGATATATAAGGATGTATAAATCCCTCCACAGGGCTCATTAAAAAGATAGGAAACAATCATATTTTGAAATACTAACATGATTTTAAAAGAGACTTCAGACATGATGTAGATACTGCCTGAACTCAGCAAATAGACCAACAAGAGTGAAGCCCCCAACTTTGTTCTTCCCATATATACTCATCTTCCAGGTAAGTTCCATGCTCACCACATGGTGAACCTTCATCCACCCTCAACACCATTCAAAAGTAACCACCTAGTTCTGAGTCCTGACCCTACAATCCATCTAAATAAGGAATCAGTTCACTATTATTTTACCCATTAGGTTTCTGGACATGGTTATACTTGGGGTGGCCATAACTGCTCTGGTTTTTAGTACCATGCTGAGCTGACTCTGCTGACACACATTCCTGCAGCCATCTAGCTTTGCTGGTCATCATGAATCATAGAATGGTTTGGGTTCAAAGACCATCTAGTTCCAATCTCCCCTTTATGGGCAAGGACAAATTCCACTGGACCTGGTTCCTCCAAGCCCCATCACAGGCAGTAGCAGCTCACCATAAAGGCCATTTAAGCACCTCTCTCATGTCCCTGGAATTCTTCCTGTTTGGGTGCAGGTCTGAGTTTGGGACAAGCTCTAGATAATGGCAGAGGGGAGAGCTGAGTGAGGTCACCAAGTCAGCAAAAAAGCCAGTACAGACAAAGACCAGCTTCAAGTCCACAATCCAGCACAGACACACAGCTGAGATTTCAGGATGGTAATAAAAATGTTTCACTGCACCATATTTAAAATGCTTAACCATTTTAAACGTTTAAGCAACCCGTATTATTTTTAACAACCCTCACAGGTACAGCAATTCTACAATCATAATCCTTAAGCAGGCACCAAAGTTGAGACTTATGACCAAAATCTTTCTTTCCACAAACTGTAGACTCCCACATGAAAATATCTTATCTATGATTGTCTCAAGTTCACAAGATTCCAACACAAGATGTTTAAATCTTAAAGGTACTCGAGTCCCAAAACTCTGCTTCCGTGCATGCTGAATGTTTCTGTAAAAGAACCCAAGAAACGTGGGAACACACACCTCCTCGTAACAAGCCAAAGCACTATGTGGTGACAGAGGTTCTCTACACCAGTTTTCATTCTGACCGAGTTATGTACTGGTAACGGTTACTTCAGACTTTGAGTCTGCCCCAAACCATTAAGCAGGGAGGTGGAATATGCCATCTTAGTGGCCTGACAAAGCACTACAGAGACTGAGATCCTCTTCCACAAGCCGCTGAGCAGAAGTTAGAATTTATCTTCTTGGAGTACAAGAAGATAACACCACCAGTGAGAAAACAACACCAATGAGAAAAACTCTGTAGAGATCAGGAATGCAGCCCTTGCATAAATGTGCCACTGCTTCAGAGATCCCAAACAGGATAAAGATTCTGCGTACCCCATTTGAGAACTAAGGATAACATTTAGAAACACTTAACACCACAAGACTAACTTTTTTTAAAATGTCTGAAGTCCATCGATCTGGAAGCAGAGCTACTCACAATCTCAGATGTATTTCCAAAGTTCACTATGTACTTCATAACCTCTAACACAACCAAGCCTCTTCCTCAAATACAGCCGACAAGGAAACCCATATACTCAGACTATACACACACAATACTCTCAGGTAAGAAGAAAACATCTCGAGTCCCCTTTCATTTTAGTCATGTATTATTTTCATCAGAGTTCCTGGGCTCAAAAACAGTCTGAAGTAACTGACTGCTGAGTTGTCTTTTCTTCATGCAGAATTCAGCAGGACAAGGACAGCACTAAGTTTCCACCAATACAGAAACCAGACAGACAGTTTTAGGGAAAGGTTTTATCTTAAGCATTGTAATGCCTGCAGCAAACAAGGTTGGGCCACCTGGGAGGACACAAAAGAATCAACAGTTAAATAATGGTAATAGTTATCACAGCACTGAAAACAATCGAAAACTGACTCTACTTACTGATTTTGGGCTCAGAACAACCTAAAGGGCAAATTCCAGTGGTTAAATTCCCACATAGAAACCTCCGTCTGAGAACAATCTCTGAGAAAGTAGTTCCTGTTGGGGAAGCCCTGAGAGCCCAAACCTCAACTCCCTGCTGCAGTTCTGTACAAAGAGGTGCTTGTTTCAAACTTGCTTTGAAGCTATGTTAGATCCTTTCAAGCCATTGCAACACCACAAAGCGCATCAGAACCCAACTGGAAGCTAGATCACATCACAAGACTCCGGCATTTTGGTACTTGCCCATTAAGACAGTCAAGTGAGAGAACCAGTCTTTACGGCCTCTCGTGGGGAAAGTCTTGGCTTTACAGTTAGCAAGAAGTGGCTGCAATGATCTTTTCTCTCCTATCTTTTTCTTTTAATGTGACTATGACATCCAAAACTAATTACTTGTGGAAAGTCACAAGGCGCAGGCTTTGGATCACAGGGAACGTGCAAAGCCATAACATGTTAGCTGTTCTTCCAGATCCTGTCACGAAGAGCTAACGTGGGTAAATCTGTCACCCAGATTTCCCCATGACGGATTTCGGGAAATAGATGTGTAGAAGTGATAGAAGTAGTAACGTGTCTCTCATACACAGTACCCAGAATTTGTTTTTAACTAAAACAGACGGGGTTTTGTTACAAAACTACTTTCCCAAACTTCTCAGCAGATAATTTCCATGAGGTTTCAGAATATAACTATCAAACAAATGAAAAGGTGAGTCCAAAATTATCCTTCTCTTTCAAAAGGCAGAGTTAACACTGTGTTCTGACTCTCTGCTTCTGAAAGAAAACGCCTGCGTTTTCCAAAACTTGTATCAAAGACGGATTTACTCGCATCCTCCCTATAAAAACATACTCCTGCAGTCACGCAGAGTTTTCCAGACACTCACCTTTGGTTCACAGGCCTATATAGGAAAAATATTCTAGGAATAGTAGCTATACCTGAGAGCTTTACTATTTCATAATCTTACATTCTGTGTTCAAAAAGTCTGGTGCTAATTCCTACTTCTAAAAAGATTTAAACTAACCTCTTCAGCTGTTAGAAAATCATGGCTTAGCAACATGCCACAGAGAACTAGAAAAAAATCAACTACATCAATAGGATTTAATCATGTTAAAAAAAAAACCCAAATAAATAATGAGGGGGGGGGGAAAATTAAAAGCCCAGACATTTGTTTTCCCAGCCCTGAATATTTACTCAAAGATACCACTTAAGCTTGATTAATACCTGTGTGGATTCTTATCTCAAGACTGATTACCAAGATCTGAAAGTCCATCTGAAACACTCAGGCTGTGTCATATTTTTCTGTTCTCCGATTTGAAGAGGAGAGAGGAGAGACCCTCAAAGGTTTTCCATTATTGCCATTGCAAATTTCTGGGAACAATGTAAAACCATCTTCTAACTACCAAGTACTCCCAGGTATTGTCTGTCCTGTGTGAATGGAAAATTCTGTGTGAGTTGCTCTAGCTGCAATGATCTAGACAACACGAGTTAAGAGATATCCTGCTAATCATACCATCTTTTTCTGGGATTTAATCTTCAGCTTCAGCAGTGCTTGTTTCCTCTGCAAACCCATTGTGTAAGTGAGTAGTTGTAATTTATTCAGCCTGCCCCGCTCCCTCTTGAAGATTTACACCAATACATATCTTCAGCAATTTTCCCCAGGAGATCTTCTGTTTCTCTAACTTGGAAACATCCATTCACACCAAAAGCAAAGTCAGTCCAGTTTATTATCCGTTAGACAATTTGAATATTATTCTTCTACTAAAGGCTGTGACTGCAGGCAACCATCTGGGGTCCAGACACACAAAAGGCTGTTGGTGAGGGTGGACACACAAAAGCACCAGGGGGACATGGAAGTGTGCACAGGACAAAGGTACCAGATTGTCCGGCATTTTTTTACAGGGCGCCATAAGCATCTAATCAGAGAATTAAGCACCGCGGCGGCAGCTTCTCAGATGGCAGATGTCAGCTCCAGCAAGGATAGATAGTGAACAAAGGTGAAACGCACACAATACATGTGAGACAGCTTAACCAAGAAAGCCATTCGACCTCTCAATTAACATGTGCTGCAGCTCCTGTGACGTTCCTGAGTTGTGATGAGAAAATGGATCGGTTTCTTCATGGGACTGTCACACCTATGGGCTGCTTTCCAGCAGCCTGTGGTGTATATTAATGCTTCCTCTGAAGTTTTGCCTACTCTGCCTGGGACAATACACACAGAGATACAATCTCAGTGAAAGAGAACAACACTGAATGCCACAGATTTACTCCTCTGGCATAATTGTTAGACAAGGGGAACACATCTCACTGACTCTCTCTTGGAATAGAAACTCAAGATCTGAGAGGACAAAGAAAAGGACCTAATCATTCAACTTACCCCAAAACCACACCTAAACCCCATTATTCGCTTACTTTTCAATCTGTTAAGAAGAATTTTAGAATAGAATTTATAAAGCAACAATTTGCCCTGCAGGCAACAAAGCCCAAATCCTTACATAAAGAGCAGGATGCCAACAGGAAAACTGAAACTTTTAAGAGCTCACAGGCCAATACTAACAAGTATTAGTCTTGTGATATGCCTTAATCCTTGCTCAATTTGTAAAATGCTTAAACCACTGCAGTTGTCTAGGAGAGGAGAAAAAATCCTCCATTTTTCCATTTGCAGTATTTTCTCTCTTAATAGACCAGAATGAAATAAAAAAAGAAAAGAAACACAGAGGTGTTTGCTTCAGAAAGTGAGCAAAACCATCTCCTAAATTAAAATACACTACCACGGTCTGTCTTCTTTCCTATTCCTATATGGATATAAAGGAATATATAGAAGTCCTGCAAGATTTTTCTGGTCTTGTGGAACATTGCCCAGGCATGGAGATGCTCAGTGTCTTTGGGGAAAGTTGTCAGTTTTTCACTTTAGACCCTGAAAATTGATCCATGAACAAATAGTGGCTCTTTGTGGACTGGCCCATCTGCCTTCCAGATGGGGGAAAAGGTAGTGCCTGAGTAGCAGCTGCTCCAACAAGTACAGCAGGTCACAGAAGAATAAGAATGAGGAGTAAAGCAAGGAGAGCTAATATTCAGGAAATGTGTGAGTTTTGAATGAGATCAGGATGAGCAGGTACAAAATGTCTCACTGCTGCATCAGCATAGAGAAGACACAATGTTAAGTCTGAAGATATGAAAAAGAAATCAAATGAAACTATGCTGACGTATGTAGGGAAAGAAGGAAAAGGTATTCAGGATGCATGTAGAGTCCCCTATGTTAGCTGCAGATGTGGTGAAAAAAGCCCCTAAACCATGAGACCACAGATTTCCTCTGGATCTCTATCACAGCAGAACTCACGCCCTCAAGAATGGCAGTGAAGTGCCTGTGCAGTTGGAGATGCACTTTGGTTTTCTACCTTTCTTTTTCCACCTTTCAAATTACACACAAGTCATAAATCATCTGCTTCTGCTCACACATATGTAGCTTAGAGCTAGGCAGGATTTGTTACATCAACCTATTTTTCTTAGGGGTTAATGTTACTGTATAGTTTGTCTCTTAAGGTGAGTCTTCGACCACAGTACAGCCTACATTTTAGCTTGAGACAAACTCTGGTATCCTACAAAACACACACCCTACAAGCTAGTTAGCAGCTCGAGTTTCCTCGAATTCACTGGAGGGGACAATATTTAATGGAAACTGTGGAGAGCAAGAGAGGAAACATGAACATTTTCCTGTGCTGGAAGTTAAACAAGGATTTCATCAACACTAATTTGTTTCTCTTATTATTTTTTACCCCGGTTCGTTGGATCAACACACTGTTCTGCCACACAACCTTCCTACTTACAAGGTCTTCACCTCTAGTTGATTTCTTCCTGCAATGCCATGATGCAAATGTGTCAAGAGGACAAATGCTTAATGGCATGCCCACGGGGGGTGTGGAGTCTCCTTCTCTGGAGACGTTTAAAACCCACCTGGAAGTGTTCCTGTGCGACTTGGTCTAGGTCATCCTGCTCTGGCAGGGGGATTGGACTGGAAGATCTTTCAAGGTCCCTTCCAATCCCTAATGTTCTGTGATTCTGGAAGAAGTTGTCGTGCACCTTGCTTGGTGGCAACCAGGAGCACAGTCAGTATGTGAGACTGGATATGCCAAGAGCTCTTGTCCTTTAAGGGGTCAGCTGGGTTGTATCTAAGACAAGAACTGAACAGCATTATGTACTTCATGAGACTGAACTGTAGAAATTTCAGCTGTTTTCACTTTTTTTCCCTTCTTTTCATCGGAAACTTATCAAGCCATCTCTAATGGAAATGATTTGACCACTGTTTAGCTCCTCAGCAATACAGTCCAAAATGTGTTATAAAATCTCCTACACAGTCTCTGTACGAGATGGAACACGACATTTGCAGATTGTTCTGTCAAGAATGACAGGGTATGTTTAACAGTATCTTCTTCCCAATTCTGTCATATGACAGAAGAACCATTTGGCCAAGAAAGAAAAAGAAAACATAACAGGAATCTGGTGCTGTTCAGTGCCAGCGTTCACAAAGTTAACTGGTAATAGTAGAACATTCATGTGGTCAGACATGTTGGGAGTTTACCAGAACAGTAACACCTGCCTTGGATACACAAAGAAATGCCTTCCAAACCAGCAAACTCTGCAGCATATCTAGGGACAATTGATGCTACTCACAGGCTTCCTTTCTCTTTTATTAAAAGCATCTGAAGTGCTTTTAATAAAAAATCAGCACCAAACATGGTCATAGAGCAGCGCTTGTGTTCTGAGTTTTGGTCTAAACAGACCAAGTTACCATTTCTGATACAAACAAAAGACAGAGCCTATTTGGGGTGAACCAAAAATAGCAGGGCTGGCTGATGAGGAGAGTCATGGGACCCAAACAGTTTAGAATGAGACATACGTTAAAATGACCCTCTTTGTTCAGAAAGAGGGAGCAAAAGCTTGTCTAATGGCACCTCCTCTTATTTGCACACATTAGATAAAATCAGCGTGAGCCAGATCACCACAAGACATCCTATGTGCTACTGGAGATCACATCATTCACTACTTTTGCCATAGACTTGTCACATGAAGAGAACAGCAAAGACAATTATTTAAAACAAGGATTAGGAAACTGGAGTTTAGCCTCTGGAAGGATGGTTCAGGTGAGTTTTGTTTCCTCTCCTATACTCAGCAGCAAGCAGTTCAACCCCAAAACACACAACAAGAGAATTCCTGAGACTTCTACAGTTCAGATGATGCTCAGGGGTCTACTACAGAGGTACACTAAATTATCTCGGTGGTCAAACACATGGTTTAGTGGTGGGCTTGGAACAGCTGGGTTGATGGTTGGACTCAATGATCTTAGAGGTCTTTTCCAACCCACATTATTCTGATTCTCTGAAGCGCAAAGGAAAGCCAGCCCTGCCATCTTCATTGCAAGTACCTGGTTGGGTGGATGGGACTTGACATGGGCTGGTGAGACAGGTCAGAGGAGCATGAAACCACATTCACCACCCACATGTTCTAAATAGGAAATTATGTGTAATCAGATATAGATCAGATATAAGGAGAAAATTCTTTACAGTGAGGATGGTGAGACACTGCAGGAGGTTGCCCAGGGAATCTGTGAATGGCCCCTTCCTGGAAGTGTTCAAGGCCAGGCTGGATGGGGCCTTGAGCGATCTGGCCTAGTGAGAGATGTCCCTGCCCATGGCAAGGGGGTTGGGACTAGATGATCCTTAAGGTCCTTTCTAATGTAGATCACTCCATGATTCTATGATCCTACACAGATACCCCTTCTCGAAGGCATGCGGGAAGAAAGCAAAACCACGCTTTAGCAGTCAGAGAAGGCGACAGAGTACTCAGCCCTTCCCTCTAGAAATAATTCAGGAACACCGGCAGCCTCCCCACCGCCAAATGTTTTGCCACATGATGCTGAGGTGTGCCGTGACCGCAGGGTCAGCCATCTCTGGTGTGGTCATGCATGGAATTCTCCCACAGCAGAGCTGGGGATGAGGACAGGCTGCTGGAGAAGACGTAATTGAATGCTAGCAAAATGGTGAGCAGCTCTATCATTAAACTGCTCTAATATGGCTGTAACACAGAAAGCTTGGTTGAGAGATGAAGGTAAATTGTGTGTTGCCAGCTCAAACGAAACTTCCCTTAACCATACCACAATATTACCACATGGTTAATTAGAGACTTATTTTTTTAATTAAAAAAAAGTCATTAATGGACAAAACATCAGGCTTTTACAAGTTGTATCTCTGCAGCTAGCTAGTTATCATCTATCACAGTATCACAGTATTACCAGGGTTGGAAGGGACCTAATAGATCATCAAGCCCAACCCTTACCACAGAGCTCAAGGCTAGACCATGGCACCAAATCTAGAGAGATCTAGCTCTGATCTCCCAGCCATATAAGTTACTGCTGGAGTTGCTATACACTTCAAAAAGCTTTTAACACAGATTCTTTAGATCAACACAAACAAACTTTGACAAGGTCCTTTACAATTTTCTTATGTTAAAAAAGCAAGTCTCACAGACAAGATGCATAAAGCTTTTTGCGTTTGTTTTAAAAAATAAACCACCCTTTGTCAAAAACTTATTCAAAATCTAGAAGATGACAGGAAGAGAATGCTACAGAAAAACTAAACCAAACAAAAAGTCTGTTCAGTAAAAGAAGCAGTCACCAAGGAATAATGTATTTAAAGGCATTTAAAGTGAACACTATAAACTTGACTGTCGTGTTCAACTGGGCAACTTGGGATCATGTGTCACATCAGCAAACTCCAAGGCAGCAACGAATTTTCTTCCCAGGAGTAATGCTGCTGGATTTGGAGGTTTGCAGTGGTGGGAGGGAATGGATTTTGCTTGCTTTGGGCTTTTAAGGAGCAGGTGTTTGTTTTATTATTTAAATAATTGCTGGCTTGCTTTTGAAAGCATTGAAATCTCGCTATTGAGAGGAGTTTCCACATGAAGGAGTTTCTCCCTCTGGGCTGTAGACAGTTACAGTCAACAGTGAATAAGGAACTTTTGAAAAAAATCAGGTTTTTTTCCTTGCAACTAGATCCAGAAAATTTAAAAATAACCCAAAAAAACCCTTAAGCCAACATTTCAAAGAATTAGTTGAACTGCATATACTCAGAGATTTTTCACTACAGAAAAAGGTCTGTTTGATATACAAAGGTGTTGATACTTCTCATTGTTAAAAACATTAAATTATCCAACAACAAAAAATGAATGACATACTCACAAGTTCCAGCTAAGAAAAAGCCCCAGTTCAAAACTACAGACTTTTATCCACAAAGCAATAGAAAAATTAAGATTCCACACTGCAAGACAATCTCTTTAGGAAACCACTAAAATGAAGATGCTAAACTTAACCTATTAAAATTTGAATGGAATAATTTTAAGATCTCTTTGTTATTAATATCTAATTAGGCAACAGTGAGACCATGAGATATGTAGTCTCAAATGTTGATGGGAACCAGTTGCAAACCATGAAGTGTGGGACCTGTTATAACCAATTGGAACCACATGGAATAGGAAAATAGCCAAGTCATGCACCTAACAAAATCGCAACCATCATTTAACCAATTAAGGCATCAACTCATTGCAACACAGTAAAATGGAGACTCTAGAAAATTATTATCTAGAGGAAAAAAGATTGATGGACGTGAATTGTGTCCAGTTTGATTCCTGTCGGTGTGGGGGAATGTTGGGGCCATGCAATGGAGTGTAACCTTCGGTTTTGCATACCTATGCCCTTGTATATGGTCCCTGGATTTAGGGTTTGTTCACTGTGTTGACAGTTTGTTCTGTGTGTTTGTTGTGGGGGGAGGTGTCTGTGGTTTGCTTCTGCTGCTGCATGACTTAATTGGGGTTGCGTTGTTTAAAGGGCTCTTCTAAGTAAGTGTGAGAAGTTTCTGGAAGAACTGCTGTGCATGCGCTGCCTGGAGGTGGAGAGTTCGTGGAGAAGCCGCCTCCTATGAACATGCAGCGAGTGTTGGGTTAGGTAAGGGACTGCTGTGTTGTTCGCGGTGTGCATCTTGGGAGGGCAGAGACCCCCGGCGTACCCAGTGCTGGTTTTGCTTGTTTTTATTCACTTAATAAATTATAAATTGGATTGGAACCCTGTTTGGGGTGAACCATTTATCACAATGGATAGGACAGAATTAACTGATCTTCAAGACAACATACCAGAGTCTTAATTACTGTAAAACTGCAGTGGAATTAGGGTTGGCACATACTAAAGAGCAGCTGTAACTAACAGTTGTGCACTCAGTCTTGAGTCTCCAGCTCTTTCATCCCTGAGTGTCAGCCGGCATTGCTGCAGCTCCAGCCAAATCCCTCCACAAGGTCAGCAAGGGAGAGGAAGAAATCTTCAGGGAGCATAAATTAATGTATGCTGTTGCCCATCCTACAAACTACAAATCTTACAAAAAGTAATTTAGCTAAGGCTGGATGCTGCTTCTCCACATTTTTAAGGACAAAATCCTCTTCAAGGGCAATAGACTACAAAGCCATTTCCATAAGTGTGTTCTCATTACTGCTGTGCTTCAAGCGAGCCAGGAAAGTCACTGCTGACCTTGAGGCAACAGAGAGGAGAAAGTTGAAGGGGAAAAAGCATCTAACCAAAACATCCCAGAGGAAGCTCTCACTGCGTCACTCCAGACCTCTTCTGCAAAAGTTTTGCTCTGAACAAGAACGTTGTCTGGAAATTGGTTAAATGCACAATTAGCTGCTCTCTAGGAGAATGTAATTGTCAATGTCTGAGTTAACTGTAATTTTTTACCATGTAAATTTTCTTACAACAGAGGAAGACAATCAAATTACTAGAACTGCTCAGTGTTCTAGGGAACCTAGTCTGAAATAGATTTGTTTTCATAACGTGCAGGAAAAACATTCTGCTTAGATTAGAAAGTAAAAAAATCCAGATACTAATTTTCAGAAAGACTGATCAATGTGCACTTCTCCACGTCTATTGAACATCATACACCCAGATTATATTCTCCACCGATGTCCTACACAAGCTTCCCTGTAAAATTCTCACTTCTGGTGAATAAACTGTCAGGACAGGTGGCATTTTTAAAACCATTTCCTTAATTACAGCTCTGATTGGTGTGATAAGCAAGCTCACTTGAAACAAGTGGCAGATTTGCCTTGAAGATGAGGCACATTCACACAAGTATGGTTCTTTAAACATTATGTAATGACAATTGTGCTATGCAGAAAACAGAAGTTAATTATAACTGGCTACACACAGAACAACACACAGCCACCAAATACACAAAATCTACACTGAAAAAAATCACTGAGATTAAAATCTTCATGGAGCAACCTTTCCACATCAGCAGATTCTTGGATTGTGGTGATTCAGAGGCGTTAACCAGTATGTTTAGAAAGTGAGATCATCAGAATCTCTGCAAGACTGCAGGAGCCTGACTGACCAGGTGTGGCTGGAAGCCTAGAGGTCACGGTATTCAAACCCAGGACAGCCAGCACTACTGTCCTACTGAGTACTCACTCGTGGATGGCAACAGGATGAACTTACAGTGTACAACTTGTTTTATATTGCCCGGTTTAGAATCATAAACTGATCTGGGTTGGAAGGGACTTTTGGAGCTACTCTAGTCCAAGCCCCTCACAGCCAGGCTGTGAGCCAGGTTTCTTCTGTGTGGATCTGTGCCAACTCCTCTGAGAGCCATTAGAGTTACAATTATAGTTACAGCCTGCCAGGGCTACCGGTGTCTTCAGTTACCTATATAGGAATCCTCTGGGGCTCAGTTATGAAGGCAAAGACAGAAGCTCTGTGTACAGCTCACATAGACACTGTCGTTTCCCCCTCAACCTCTGGAACACTCATTTCCCCAAAGAAATCAGAAAACATCCCCAAACGCACCACCAGCTTCGCAGATACTAAGGAAGAGAAATCCATAACCCAGAGAGATTTTGGCTTCCACAATCCTTAATGCTTTTCACAGACACTGATTAAACTCGACTGCTCAAAAATAGAACTATTTCCTGAGAGGCCGAAGAGAATGAAGTCACTACATGAAAACTTTCAAGGACTTACATCATCTCCCAAAATCTTGTAAAATCATCCAGCTACTGTATTACATGACACTGCACACGTGAGAAAAACATGCCAAGTGGCTGTCACCCACACCTAGCCATTTGGGAAGTTCTTGTCCAAACCACTGCCAGACTTAGGTGTGATCAGGAATTTGGGTTGCTCCCTACTCCTCCCAGGTTAAAAAAAGGCTCTATATCTTATAGTTGAACCATCGTTCCAGCAGCTGCAAAGCTGTTGCTTTGTATTTTTTAATTAACCACTAACAACAGAAATTTGTGACTCAAAAAGGTCCTTATGCTAACAGTTAGTGAAATACCTCGAGGTTTTGAGGAAGCAAGCAGAAAGAAAACAAGCTATAGTGCTCTTCAGCTAATAATTTGTTTGTGTGAAAAAATTCTAATATAAAGATACAAGCTATCCCGAACGTTGAACTCTGGACTAAGTCAGTGACAAATGGACATCTTGTTTATAAACATCCCTCCCCAGATTGTCTGCATTCCTTTCACCTCATTTGAACTACCAGAGCAAAGCCTAACAAGTGCCTTATTTGCATCCAAGTAAATTACACAACTCTGGCCTGGTCCTTCTTACTTCACATCGATTATGATCTTTATAACCTCTTATCTCTCCATCATTCATTCTCAAAACTGCAAATTAAGACTGCAACACTCACTGTACTGCCAATATAGCAAACTGCCAATATAACAAACCTGCCTTCGGCTCCATGCACAGGAGCAGTGCACGGACTGGCCAGCTGCACAGGGCTTCACTCAAAACCTAGGGACACAGACCACTTTTTACCACAAGTTAAACACCAATAAAAATTCAATCTCATTTAAAAGCTGAGAGATGCATCTCACTAGCCATCAAGAATTATTTCAATAGCAAAAAGTGCTTCAAATTTGTGTTACCGTATAACCCACATGTTCAGTTTAAGGAATGATCTGAACATTTGACTGATGTAAAGTTTCTCCTGATCTAAGAGATGCTCTCTAACACTGTGGTGGAATACTCAAGAGCCACAGCTGTCTGCAGTTTACAACAGTTACTTCACTGTTATGAGGCAGTAACAGAGGGCAAAGCAGCAGGCTCATCCCTTGGAGCAATTTAACTTGTCCTACCATTGGAGCACGAGTGTCCAGCAGACACCAGACTCTGCTTATCCACAGACTCCACCAAAGTCTTTCTCAAGAGCAAGGCAACAAAACTCTTTCATTATGCTGGCAACACACTGAATTCAAGCTGTGATGTAATCAAGCCAGGAGCCTTTTACATTTATCTTCTCATTAGACCAAAGTGATGAGATCAAAACTCTCCCTTTGCAATGAAAACAGCAAAAAGCCTCAATCTCTTTTCTCCCCACCTGCCACCAATGATTTCTCTCTCCACCACCATGAATGCCTTCTGTACCTGGACCTGGAACAAAGCCCAAATTTATAGGAAGAATGTTTTGAAGGATTATTTTTAAAGATATATTACTGCCAAAAATAGGACAAGCAGCTTTTGCTTACCCACTACCACACATGGAGGAAATAACACAAATAGTGCCTGTCCTCCGTTTTAACAGACTTTCCAAAAGTTACGCCCTGAGAGGTTTCAAATTCCTCTATGATGTTGCAGAAAATCCATCTTGGAGCATGTGTTTGACTTCCTAAATGTGTAGTTACAGCACATGACTTCTGCAGAAGAGCTGGAGGTTGGTTAAGCATCTCATTCCTGTGGTTCCCCATCTCTGAGGGGAGCAGGACATCCTTTTCAAGTCCTTAAATTGTGCATCCCCTACACTTAGAAAAGCAGATCGCTAATATTAATGATATCAGATGGAATTTGCATCCCAAACCAAATTGACTTAACACGAGATCTCAAACGTGAGCTTCTTTTCTACTACAAAAATAGTTTTCATATTTATTTTACGAGGAGCCCTCCATTTACTGAGAACAAAGCCATCTGTGTTTCTGGGCTCCTGAAACAAAGTTTGACTCAAAAAAAGCGATTAAAATTTCTAAGTGCTAAGAACTGCCCTTATACTCCTTATACTCCAGCTTTCTCGTGTCCTTTTTTTTTTTAAGACAGTCTGACACAAAGACTGGGCTCTTGTAACATTTTTTAGTTTGAAACCTTCTTGTGTGTAAAGCACTACAGAGCTGTTTTCAGAGAGGTGACAGGAAGTGACAGAACTTTAAGAAAAACCCTATAAATACATCTACATTACTTGATTTAGAGGTTGGGGAGGGTTTTTTATGGTTTCTGTTTTGCATTGACTAGGTAGCAACAGAAGTCAGTCTTGGCAATTCTTAATCAAACAGATCTCAACACCCAGACCAATTTAAGACCATGTTATTTGGGGGTAAACCGTTACCAGCTTCATACTCATGGTGAAGACCAGACCTCAAATGATGTGAGCAGCAGCAGGTACTAAAGTGCACACAAACAAGTTTATAATCTCAGAAAGAAGTGAAAAAACCCCACTCCATGATTTTGAAGTAGCTTTCAAGTCTTCCTAATTGCAATTGTCCAGAAATGATACTGTTATACCATAGGATTTGCAGTGTAATATTGAAGAAATTCAGAGATATCAGGTTGAGGTATGTTTTTCCTCCCCTCTGCCCCCCACCTCCTTTCTGTCTTTGTAAGTGAAAGACTTTCTATGCTCGAGAAAGCTCGAGAATGTAGTTATGGTGCAGGTCAAAACAAGACCATGTTCACAGCTACCTCTCCTTGACCAACAGGATCACATTGTTATTTCTCACTTTTGAGGTTTCCACTGAAGTGATGACGGCCAGTATCACTTAAAAATAGAAATTAACCTAAACCCAGATAACCTGAACTGAAATAATTTAAACCAAAATCAGCTCCATTCCTACCAAAACCATTTAGAGCAGCCCACGATCAAGTACCTCAGTGCTGGTCTTTCCAAAAAATCATCTATAAATGGGAAAATTCTCCAATTAACTTAGAGCAGCAGGCTCCATTTCTTGCCTTCCCCTTCTGAGGGAGGTGGTTCAATACAAGCCCCACCCTGGCAGCCAGACAATAAAGCTGCAAATAACTTACTCTGATCAAAGCCCCATCTGCTTGGCAGCAGCAATTCAACTGCACTTGTGGTTTTTGTATGGCTGCAGCTTCTGAATGGAATGATCCTTTCATTTATATGGAAGTTTGAACAAAATATGGTCATTAACATCAACCACTGTGGCTTTCACGGCTACTGTCTACAAAGACATCTCTAACAAAAGGACTTTCCTGCTTTCCCATCTAATTACACAACATTGTTGAACAAAACAATTTAAATTTAAATCAGGCAGCTTTTCTTTTCCCAGGCAGTTAACAGACTTCCTGCCTTCTACTATTTATTGCATGGCGGACACAAGGCTTAGAAAGAATTCCACCTCAAAACAGTCCATCTGAATGTGTCCTTCCCCTGAGGAATATGGCTGAGGCTGCTAACATTATTCTTGCCAGTATAGAAGTACTACTGTACCTTGTGAAACGGTAGGGTGAAAACCCAGACCTGACGGCGCATTGCAGTTTTATGACATAATAAAAGATGCCAGCGTGCAGTGATGGATGTTTTTAATGAGATCATCCTCAATACTGTGCTCAATAAAATTCTTTACAGGCACAATCTGCAGTGGTATAAACAGGAGGAAAACTAGTTTATTTTAATCACTACCAGGATTTGCTGAGGTACTGTAATGCTACATTACACTAAAAATAAACAGTGGAAGAGTCAAACAAAAACATTTTTAAAAAGAGCATTTGGCCAATGGTCCTTTACAGACACAAGCTCACACTGAGCTGGACCCACCTGGGTTTGACCAGCACTGGAGCTGAAAAGAAAATCCCTGGGGTGTAACAGCAGGTGCTGTAGGCAAAAACCCATCAGTAAGTCAGTGTAAAACATTAGCCCACAAAACTTGATTGAACGGAAACAGTTAATCTGGCCCCATCGCTGCTGATGAGCTGATAGGCAGGAACAGAACATTGTGTTAAAGCCTCTGTCTGGAGCAAGGGATTTGGACACCTGAATTCCCTCAGGCTGCACTGACAACTCCAATCGAACCTTCTGACTGCCAAGTTAAAAACAAAAAAAAGACAGCAGGCAAAATGTATTTGAGGGACCTGCATATTTTAGTGGTTATAATTGGAGGGAAGAGTTTTACTCGGTGAATAAGTAGTCTGACATGTTTGTGAAACTCATCTTTAGAAATGTAACTGTCAGAGAAAGCTCCAGGTGGGGATGTGGCATCCTCCATCAGTTCCAAAACAACGAGAGTAACACAAAGCACCAAAAGAGGAAAAGTTTCTATTTAAAGAACATTGTCTACTGTGCATCCCCCAAAGCAGCTAAACCCCGAGCAGATTTGGAACTGTAACACACTCAGCCCTGGGAACTGGGGTACAGCCAGACAGCATTCTTCTTTCACATCCTGTCAGGGCTGAGCAGTAAACCAGACCAAATTAAAATAAAAAATCTATCTTAAATCCAACCCAACAGTCCCAGCTTGTCAGAACTGTTCCAGAGAAGTGCCCCCTGCCCAAAACACCTTGGACAAGACCAGCTCTTATGCCTGTGGGCAGTACAGCTACTCTCATCCAGCAATTATTTCCTTCTCTTCTTGACTTGGGCTATTATTGCCCTCTGGACCAGGAAAGCAGGAGGTTCCTTCCCTAGGTTTGTTGCCCATGATGATGATGATGCGTGGACAGGTAATAAGCAGGTCATCTGCCGTTTAACCCTCCCCAGCAATGAAGCGCCAGCACTATCCTGCTTTCAACAAAGAAAATGCCCATTAAAATAAGAAATTAACATAAAGAGGATTTTGGAGACGCGGCAAACTGAATGGAACTTGATAATGTTACTAGTCAGGAAATTGCTCCAGAGACACTCAGCCATCCTTTCAACCAGGGGAGTTCACAGAAGTCCCAAAACCTGCCACAGGTATTCTCACCATGAGTTACTGCCTTCCTCAGAATGATTTTGCCTTCTTGCTAATATATTAAGGTACACTTAGAAATAGTTGATACCAGATCCATGAATGATTAATAAGCTTTCATATTCTGTGATACTGATGGTTATCTCTGTGTTAGGGGAGAACATCTTACACAAGATACAATAGGACATCCAATACCCAAGAGGCTCTGAAACAGCAGAGACATTTCAATCCCCCTTTAAGCACCCGTGAGAACGCTGTCATTTTTCTTTGTGTTTACATCCCTCATGTAACAGAGCCTTTTCCTTGGCATCTCGACATGGGCAGAAATTTGTGCCTGGGTAGAGTTTCCAAAGGTGCATTATAAAGTTATCGTCTTGTTTAACTTGTGATCCAAATACATCCTTGAACTAAAATAATAGTCATTCAGAAGCAATCTTCTAAGGTTGTACTTCTGCGAAGGAATGGTGCCAGGTATTGTCCCTTTAATTGTTGCAAGTAGAAAACTGCATCAAGCTGAAAATTGTGTGTCTTGTGCTGGTTGCTAAAAAATGACCTTTTACACAGAGGAGAGAGTTTGCTAGTTGTGCAGCTCCTGCTATGTCAGAAAAAAACCACAAGGGTTTTCATTCCGATACAGCAATTTTGGAATTTAATTTAAACCTTTCTGTGTGTTTGCTAAGCTGAAAATGTTACTTCTAAGCAAACCTGAAATATCCCCCAGAAAAGGAGAACCACCTACCCTGCCCAATGCATCCTGATGTTGGGATGTCCAGAGTGGAACTGGTACCCCTGGTCCTGCCCAGCATGACTGACTCAACCTGGGCATGAGCAGTGGGCACTGCCCAAATATTTCAGCTTCTGCTTTAGGTCACGGGGGCTGTTGCTCTGCCTGGATGTTGTTTGCAAAATCAGGCACCACTTTTCCTACACATTAAGTTTAATGCAAATTTCCAGTCATGCTCCTGTGTAACGTCTTTGTTTATATTTTTTTCTGTATCAGAGAGAAATATCAAGCGAGGGAAATAGTCAGCTTCTCTCACTTCGTATGACAGTAACTCCACAGATATCGTGGTAGAAGATGGCAGTGATGCAGCATGGAAGGAGTAGTCAGTCTTTATCATTCAGATTCTGTGTAGGAATCTTTCAACAGAATCTGATAAAACAGTGAATAGATTTTCTACAGTGGGAAGCAGAAAGAAGCCCAGCTTTCCCTCCCCTTCTCTATCAGTTCTATTCATTTATCAGTGCAGCTACTAATCCAATTATCCCTCAAAGGACTTGTCAGACCCCACCACTGATTGTCAAAACACATATAACTGAATCCACCAGCTCACTGCAGTGATGGCACCTATTTCGACCTGGATGAGAACTGCACACTTTGAGCATTTAATTAAATTTCTATTCCATCGCTGCATCCTGCTTTTGTCTCTTGTCGTTCATCTGAGGAAGCTAGACCAGATGACCTGCAGGAGCTCCTTCCCACGTAAATTGCTCGATGATTCCATCAACTTTAGTCCTGCAGGCTGTCTACAGAAAAAGCACTTTGTACAGAGACCAAACCAAGAACCTATTTTTCATTTCCCAAGATAAAAATAATAGTCCTGAATATGGCTATGAATATGTAGAATTATCAGTGGAAATATTAACGATTTTCTGACTATGTAGGTACACACACCAAACACTGATTTCATCTTCTGTCCAGAAAAGCCCCGCAGCAGTGATTTTGCCTTTGTTTGCACTAACAGATATGTGGTTATAGTCCACCAAGTCTTCTGTGCTTGCGCTAACAAACATATTGTGATTGGAGGCCAAAGCAGATTAGTACAGGTAGCAGAAACAGGCAGCATTTTAATTTGATCAAGGAACAATAGATTCGTTTCTTGTAAACCATTCATTACAAGATGTTCCAGGAAGATCTATTATCTATCCTGAGCCATAAGCATCTCACTCAGAGCCACACCCAGCTCCAGCCAACGCCAGGGGCGCACAACAGGTCTGGGTGCATGTTACTGTGGGGTCTTCTCACCTCTGAAACATGCACTTAACTTTGGCAGAAAGCTATTCCAGCAGTGAACTGAAGGGATTACCAGACTTTTTCCACAACTGAAGTCAGTTGCCTTTGGCCCACTGCCTAATGCCACACCACAGGCACACAGTAACTCTTTTGCAGAGCACTTTCTGTCGCATCTTATTATTGAAATATTGAAAGGCAGATAAGTATCCCACTGCAAAAGAGACAGGGCTTAATCTGCAAACACTTCAAAGGTATCTCTAATGACTTAGCTTTCACTCATCTCTCTTCATTTTGTCTTCAGCTTTGATGTTCTCTGTAATCTTCATCTAACCCTTCATTGGAGAAGAGAAGACTAAGGGGTGACCTCATTACTGTCTATAAATATGTGAAGGGTGGGTGTCAGGAGGATGGAGCCAGGCTCCGCTCAGTGTCATCTAGTGACAGGATGAGAGGCAATGGATGTAAGCTGGAACATAGGAGGTTCCACATAAATATCAGAAGGAACTTCTTCACAGTGAGGGTGA
>JAOXOE010000702.1:5046684-5069140 GCA_028565055.1 Phoeniculus purpureus
TTCTTTTGACCATTAATATACCTGTAGAAATTCTTGGTGTTGCCTTTGACCTCCCTGGCTAGGTTCAATTCAAACTGTGCCTTGGCTTTCCTAACCTGATCTCTAGTTGTTCTCTGCTATTTCTAGCCCTTTAATGAGACCACAGCATCAGAAAAGAACAAGCCGTATTGCCAAGTCCTAACAACAGCACAGCACTGTTACCGTATAATCCTTGCGGAGGTCAAACTGTCTCAATAAAATAGCAGCAGGGAGCATACAGCTCCCATTCAAGAGAGCTTAGTGCTGAGACTAGGAGTCTAACTGAAGTGCCGATACCAAGCG
Source organism: Phoeniculus purpureus (assembly GCA_028565055.1). Taxonomy (NCBI): domain Eukaryota; kingdom Metazoa; phylum Chordata; class Aves; order Bucerotiformes; family Phoeniculidae; genus Phoeniculus; species Phoeniculus purpureus. Next base: position 5,047,006 of record JAOXOE010000702.1, read on the forward strand.
CTTCATAATACCAATTATCATACGGTGTTAAGCCATTGCGCAGAAGCTGCCATAGATTTTCCTGCTGAACAAATTAGAAGCCACAATTTTATTTTCTTTTTAAAGAACTTTACGTGCCAACAACAAAGCAGCCTTGGTTCACACTCACGTACACAAACGTTAAAAATGGTTTAATGTGTCACTTAAGACAGTTAATTTTCCTCTAAAACCAGTTATTTATTGTTATTACTAGGTAAAGTGCTGACCTCTTCAACACTCCCAGAGCAACTGACCAAGAATGAATCTCAGTTTGCACCAGATAAAGTTTAGGTTGGATGTGAGGAAAAACTTCTTCATGGAAATGGTCATCAGGCCTTCGCACAGGCTGCCCAGGGAGGGGGTTGAATTGCCATCCTTAAACATGTTTCAAAGTTGTGGAGATCTGAAGCTTAGGGACAGGACCTAGTGGTGGCCTTCGGACAATTGGGTTGATGGTTAGACACTGATACTAAAGGTCTTTTCTAATTTAAACAATTCTATGATTCTAAACAGGCCTCAGAGGTTTGCTGAAAACATCAGCTTCTTGGACATCTGGTGCTACTTGAAGGGTGAAACATGGAAGAAACAAGGCAGGTGGTGGTGGTATCATTCTGCGCTGGGATCTTAAGCTCTAATTCAGGGAATAATGAAAATATGACCTTCTTTAACAGACTGGATCAATGCATGTCAAACAGATTAAGCTGGCTGACAGATAAGTCAATCTACAAATAAACTACTCCAAGGTCATTCAATGATTCAAGGTATCCAATACTAATTCTTCTAAAAACTCAGTATCTTAATAAACTTCTCAGAGTTAAAAAAAAAAGGAGAAAAGTAAAAAATAATGTTTTTTTCTTCTTACAATCCAACTTGTTTAAACAGCATAGTGTTGCTAATAGCCTGCTCGACAGGGGACACTCTTTCAGTGATGTATTAGTGATGTTTTGGGGATGGTGAAGATTTGCTACAGGCACACCAACTTCACCAACTCTCAAAGAGGTGTTCCCATGCTTTACTCACTGCCTTTGGAGCCAGTAGCCATCACATTTCCCAACCAGCCCACTGTGACCAGACTTGCACCAACACTTACAGTACAGCATGTAGCAATGTGAGGCTAGCGGCAGAACATACAATCACACAATAAGCTGCCTTCGAAGGGTCCTCCAAAGGTCATCAACTAGATCAGGTTGCCCAGAGCCTTGTCCAGCCTCACCCTGAATATCTCCAGGGATGAGGCCTCATCTACCTCCCTAGGCAACCTGTTCCACTGTTTACCCACCCTCCTGCTAAAGAACTTCTTCCTAACATCCAATTTAAATCGCCTTTTCTGTAATTTGAAACCACTGCCCCTTATCCTATCACTACAGGCCTTTGTACACAGTCCCTCTCTGGCCTTCTTGTAGCGCCCTTCAGGTACTGGAAGGTTGCTGTCAGGTCCCCCCGGAGCCTTCTTCAAGCTGAACAAACCAAGCTCCCTAAGCCTGTCCTCGCAGAAGAGGCGCTCCAGCCCCCTGATGATCTTCATGGCCCTCATCTGGACCCGCTCCATCAGGTCCACGTCCTTCCTGTATTGAGTGCTGGATGCAGGACTCCAGGTGTGGTTTTACCAACACAGAGTAGAGGGGCAGAATCCCCTCTCTCGATCTGTTGGCCACACTTCTTTCAATGAAGCACAGGATGTGACTGGCCTTCTGGGCTGCAAGCTCACACTGTCTGCTCACGTCCAGCTTCTCGTCCATCAGCACCTCCAAGACCTTTTCCTCAGGTCTGCTTTCTATCATCTCCTCTGGCAGCCTAAATTGATAGTGAGGAAAGTTGTGACTCTGCACTTGGTCTTGCTGGGCCTCAAGAAGTTCACCTGGTCCCACCTCTCCAGCTTGTTCAGTTCCTCCTGGATGACATCTTGTCCCTCCAGCTTATCAACAGTACACTTAGCATGGTGTCACCTGCAAACTTGCTAAGGGTGCACTCCATCCCACCTTATGTATCACTGATAAAAATATTAAACAGTAGAGGTCCTAGTACAGACCCTGATGGACATCACTTGTCACTGCTCTCATCTGGACTTGGAGCCATTGACTGCTACCCCCCCATCTCCCATTTGGTGTCACCAATCCCAGTACTGTGTAGGCCACATCATTGCTGAGAAATCCAAATTTGTGGCAGTGATGCCAGCCATGGTGTCATGTGCTAAAGGGCCAGACTTGATTGTTCATTTCAGTGTCACGGCGCGAGACTGGAAGAACAGAGGAAAAGATGACCTGTGCCCCAGAATCTCTTACAACTTGCAAGATGTTTGTCTCATGCTGCATTAAGCTTTATGGATATTACAGTGTCAGTCTTCAAACGTAAGCAGAAACAAGAAAGGTCTAGTGTCATTGCCAAGTATTTAGGATATAAACTGATGATCTTTAAAAGGAATTGATCCACATATCTATAGTAGAAGCAAAGCACAAAGGGCAAATCTTCTGTCAATTCACAAAAAATTCACGCAAAGTGAACAAATTAATCAGCAATTCTAGCAGTATCAGTTTTACCTGTACAACTCCTATTTCAGACATTGCTCCGGTTACTTGGTTACTGCTAAAATAACTCCCCTACAGTTGTGTCTGATCAAGCAATCAGGAGGTGACATTTGCTCCCCTGCTCTCCTGAAGTGCTGGTGATGGGTTTGAATAACCACTGGATTTTCAGATAAGACCCAATGAAATGCTTCATCTAAACTGAACATTTTCCTTCTTCACAGGTTGGGCTGCGTCTACTTCCTGTAACTATACATGGAGAAGGCACAATAATCGCTGGCTTCCCTCAGCAGGGCAGGTTCTACATTTACAGCGTGTTTGTGATGACCTGTTCCAAAGGAATGATGGGTGACTGGCTATAAGGATTCCAAACAACTTGTACAACTTCCTCTCCGATTTAAAGTTACCTAAATGTGAACACACATCTATATTGAGCTTAAGAAAAAAAGCCTGAATTACCTTCACTACTGAGCACCAGAAGGAATTCTGCCATGGTCTAATCTTTATTGAGGGCAGTTTTTAGACTTATCTGTAATAATTAAGTTTAAGCTGTTTCCATTTCAAGTTGTTGAAGCTATTTTATAAACTGTGTCTGACTAAAACTTGGGTTTAGTCTCCTGGAACTATTTTAAACATTTGGTTGGTAATGGAAAGCATATGTGAGAAACAGCATATCAAATACTTCTAACAGTAGTATTCCCATACTTTATTATAATCGTATTCATAGAGGCAAACTGGAAATGAAATTCACCTTATACTACAAGATAAACCAATCCTGTAAACCCTGCTGCAACTCACATAACATCTTCCCACTCTTCAAAATTGATTCAAATTTTTACTAAAAATCAAGTTATATTCTTTCTCCTATCAAAGATCATTATACGTTGAGCCACAAATTCATCTCTGTTACCTTTCAGCATTTTAACTTTAAATAAACACCTACCTGACTCTTGTATTTATTTGAATATACAAGGAAGCACCACATAAAATTTCTGCTGATTTAATGAGCAATTATTTTATCATAGCTCACCTAAATGGTTTCCATTTTCTGACACTTCGTGTGCTAAGTAATGTAAATGGGCTGCCATGTTCAACAAGTATTGGTAGATCCTTTATGAATATGTTTCATCCATTCATAATTTTGACTTTCAAAACATGTTACTGCAATGATTTATAAGACTGATTTTTTTTCCCAATGTGTTGTTTTTATTTATTTACTTTTAAATAAGGCACCTGATATCTCACAGGAACATCTCAGTCAGATTTTGACACAAGTCCCCTTTCCACAGTCCCTTTTTTATGCCAGTTATGAATGCAGAGCCCTCTTTTAATAGTCTCTGCAGTTCTTTTTCAGTCTGAAAAGTTAAGCCAAAACAAACCAAAGGAGATGGTCTGTCCTGTAGTACTTGTAAGCTGCCACAACATGTTCTGGATGCAAAGAGCTTTCACCTCCAGGGAAGGACACTAGAGAGTTTAGTAAACTAGCTATTAAGGGTTACTAAACACAAACATCTGGGTAAGTCACTGAAATCCAGGGGACTGGAGCCTAAGGGATCACCCAAACAAAGTAAGTTTCACAGGAATCAAGGAAAGAATAGGGATCACTGCACAAGCAGTTCCCATAGATTCCCTTATTAATTGTCATTACAGAAGACTGATGAATGAGCCTGGTGGACCATTGGTCAGATCCAGGTTTATTTATTCTTTCATTGTGCAGAAGCCATCCTCTCCTTCTTATTTAGCGTACTTTAGTATTTATTTACCCATTTTTACAGCTGGGGAGAAGAAGTAGAGAAGACAAAAGCACACAGAACTCAAGATACAACCTCCTTTCTACTTAAAATCTGACTATTTGCTTCCATCTTTTGTTGCCCATCGGTTAAAAAAACCTCCCTAAAAACCTGTTCAACTTTAACAATGAATACATTTCTGGGAAGTGATGCTTTTCTCTCTCAAGCATCCATAATTTCAAAGTTGAGTGGACTGCTCTGACTCTCATATGTGTTACCACCTTCAGAGAGCTATGAAAAGCATTACACCGACTCCCTTCCATGAAACAATTACAGATAGTGTCAAATATACTCACCTGCCAAATAATTCTGATCTTTATTACTGTTTCTAACAGCAGAACCCCAAATTCTTAAATTTTTACTCTTTATCTGAACACCGGATCTCCAGCCTGGATCACCAAGGAAAAAGAACCTCTGAGAGTTTCCCTCTGTAATGTCGTCTACTGGACACAATGACTAAATAATTGAAAATATACTTGAAAAGACACTTGCTTTCTCAACAGAGGCATCAACATAAAATTGAAAAATTCTGCAGAAGTACATCTGAAGCCTCAATGGGAGCAACATGAAATTTTCTATAGTTTTAAGCACCAAAGTGCTGCAGAGTCACCATTCCAGTGGTGGGAGTTTTACGTTTCATACACTAAGGATCAGAAAGGGGCTGAACTCAAATTTCAGTGGCTCACAAGACATTCTAAACCCTCTATATGAAAAGTCTCAATGAATACCCATGAAGACCTACCACTGCTGCCAGATATTTTGTTCAAACCTTCCCTTCGCATATAGATTTCAGCAAAGAAGCAGTAAGAATGACTTCTCAGCCTCTCAATAGCCAAACAGAGTTCAATTAAATGCTGCTGCTAATCAAGTGTGGCACTGCAGAGCCTTTTAGAGCCGTGTTACACACTCACCTCTTTTCTGTAGCCACACAGAATACAGAGGCTCAGCCAGCAGCATCTGAGGAGGAGCAGAGGAGACCAAGGGTGACCCAGCTGGTGGCACCAGATTTGGCAAAGCACCAGCAACACAGACCTCCGGAGTCAGGGGTTTAGTGCAGGTCTGAAGTGAAGAGGTGCACGTCTCCCACCACGGTGTGCTGAGCAGCAAAAAACCACACACAACTCAAAAAGATGTCCAGGCAATGCCTTTGGGGACGCCGCACTTTATGACTACACCTCCTCATGTTTCTCAGGGCAGGCATCTTTGTCAGCCTAATTAAAACCAGAAATAATTTACTGCTTTTCCTGTAAGGCAGGAAATGACCTGAGACTGATGGCGGAAGAAGTGCCCCAGAGAACCCTGAATTCCCCAAGCCAATTACTCAGCAAAAAGGTACTGCCATCTTCACGTGTCATCCACACTACACAATTATGCGTTTAACAAAGTAGTAGGATTCAGTTTTTCAGAAAGAGCCGAATGTATTCTATGAGAATTTCAAGACAGGCCCTAAAATGAATAAAATGAAGTATTTGTATTAATTCCCCTTGGATGGCCCATATGGGGCAAATACTTTGCCTCTGTCTACAGAAGCAGTACAGTTATATTGCAGCTAAACGTGGAAGTCATTGCCTGAAACACAGAATGGGGATCTCTGTCTAATCCTGCTTCGTCCAGAGCATTTCATTCTCTGAAAGTGTCATGTAATACCAAACTCTAGCCCTTACACGAAAAAGGCTCCATTTGCTCACCAATTTATTGCACCTCAGAAACTGTATGACCAAGACCAGCTCTGACACAAAGCAAAACAAGGACCTTTCCAAGCAAAGTAAAACCAGTTATGTTTGGTCATGAGGAGCCTGGACAGTCCCAACCTTTCTGTTCCACGTGCTACTTGGCTTACTACACCAAGGCTTATTTCCTTCTGTTAGAATCTCAGCATCTTCCCTTTTCTAACCCTTTAACCACAGTTCTCTTCCTTTCAAGCACCTTCCTAATGTTTGCGCTTTCAACTGTACCTTCCTAGGCTTTGCTGTCACTTCTCACTTTACTTTGTCCTTTTCCTCCTGCCTTGGTGTACATTTCACTGATGTCTGGGCTCATCTGCCTCTCACCATACTTTTCATTCTTTGCTGACTTTTCTCCTCTGGCCTATCCCCATCACTGTTAACACTGAACTCTCCATCTAAAGGAAAGGCAAAGCAAGTGTGAGCATTACCTCCCCTCCCAAGAAAATACCCACTGAGGCTGGTTTCTTAACCTAAACCCACTGCAGTTCAGACCCCTCAAGTCTCCAACTAAAGCAATGTTCTCTCCCAAATGTCTCACCAACAGATTACTGGGTGGTGCCACAGGACAGGCTGTACACAAGTACAGACACACATTTAATGCACTGCACATTCAGTTTATAGTTTTCCCTGTGATTTCTCTGAACTTTGGCCTTCATTTGTTTATACAGGCAGAGGCCAAGAGGTCGCACTACTAAAACCAGCAAATTATTTGCACATATGGCAAGCATCCATGGAGCAGAAATACAGCCACTGCACATTACAGCCCCTGCTGTAATTAAAGTAACAGATACAGCAGGTCCACAGAGGTGAAAAGACCTTCCAGTGCTTTAAAACCAAAATTTGCTACTTAACAAAAATCATTAAAAAATGCTAATGTCTTTAAAAATTATATTCAACTTCAGAGAGTAGGACCTTTTGAAAATCCTCTCCAAGACAGCACATTTTACATAATACAAATTATGAGGAAAGGAGGAATTATCAGAAGAATAAAGTGCTTCAATTTTAGAAGTGTGATGGGGGTACTAATACAACCCCACCACTCTGTTTTGTTTGATGGACACGGGAACTTATGTTTAAGAGCAATTACAGGCTCTCTGCAAACGCCAGAAATGAGGAAAAGCACCAACACATTAAAGAAACCAATCTCAGTAGCTTGGTGAAACTCCCCAAAATACCAAACAAGAGGAAGCAGGTTTGGGGTTTCTTTTAGCTTCAAAATGCTGCAGCAAGGCTTTGTGGTGTGTTCAGGGGCACACCGGATAAGCCTACAGATATGAAACATACACAAGAAGATTAGTGTTAAACATTCATAGCTATTATTTACTGACAAGCAGAAGCACATCTTTGAATTCCATGCCCAGACAAGACAAGAAGACATGAATTCCCATTTGCAATGTAGGTGCAGAGGAGGCTGTAGAAATAAAGAATGTGAGAAAACACAACTGAGTATCAAATGAAAATTACTCTTTTTTACTGTCACATTACATCTATTTTGGGTTCATACAAATCAGGTTTCTGGAATAAGATCATTTGTTTGGCCAATCAGTGACAAGAAATTGGCACAGAGCTAAGAAGCGGTTCTCTCTTTTAAAAACAAAACAGCCACGATATGCCAGATCTGGAAGGTCATTACTTTCAGAAATAAATGTTCTGAGGGGCAGAGAGATACCTCCTACATTGTTATTCATCATATGAGTTTGATATATCTGCAAAATTGGTGTTTTCTTAGGCATGCCCATGGAAAAATCATAGAATCACACAATCCAAATCTGGACAGTTGGAAAAGAGCTTTAAGATCAAGTCCAACCATGAACCCAGCCATACCAAGCCCACTCCTAAACTATGTCTCTAGGTCCCAAAGATGTAGCTCTGACTAATCCATCTGAGGTAACAGCGGACACACACCCCATTCAGTCATTACTGCCTGCTAAGTCCACTCTGAACAAGCATTACCAAAAATGTTTTACAGGGTGGTCCTTCCAACCGCACCAGTCAAAGCACCAATTTGCACCTTCAAAGGCAGAATCATGGCCAAAACACAGAAGGCTCCATGAAACGCTCTGTTTGTTTCAGAGAATCTTCAGAGGATTGTATAGGAAGTTCAGTAGTGTCCCTAACTTCTAATATGCCTCAACCTCAAGTCAGCGCTGAAGACTGAATCACCCCATCTCACGTTTCTAGTGCTGGAGGCTTTTCAGCAAAAATCAGGTCTGACAACAGGCCTGAAGACAGATTGGATCATCAGTCCCACTCTGAAACCGCTTAAAGCAAAAGACTGGAGTTATTTCTTATATTCTCTGTATATGCAGGAATTAAACAAGGTGACGGGGGAGCTTTGATCCAGTACTATTTCCCGACAGCAAGACTTCTCATTTGTTATCTTCCAAGGGCAACACAAAAGTGACCCTGAGGACACACAGCCTGTCATGCTCTGACAGGTCTCCCCACTGCCTCTCTCAACGGAACTGTGAAACACACCAGCTCAGACACACAGAGTTGGGGGTAAATGACTCAAGGAAAAGCATGCTGACAGGAAAGGAACACAGGGATGACTTGCAGCAGAACTCACTACCTTTCACCAGAGTGAAACACTGTCTGGGAGAAAGTGGGATGCAACAAAGGTTGCCGCGTTCAAAATTATAGCTGCAAAGAAAAGCAAATCCCATTCTGCTACTTGCCAGCTTCTCAGCGTCTGACTCCACAGCCCCACAGCACTGCTGGATGTGTTTTGTTTTCAGGCACACTGCCTCTGCAGATTTATCACTAAAGTACAGGTTCTGCACTGAAGACTGGCAGATAGACTGACACTCACTGCAATGAACTCCAGGAAGATCAGTTTTCTCACGTTTATAAGTGGAATTTGCTCTGACTCCAAACTAGAAATTAGGTTACTACCTCCTCCTAATATGGAAACTGCAAAAAGAGATTGTGATCAGAGAAGGGAAGAAACTTCCATGGCTAGACAGACACATGAACTTCTATCTTAAGGAGAAATACCAAGAAATTTATAGAAAATCACAGCTAGAATGAACAGAGCACTGGCATTTGTAGTAAATCCATCGCTGAGTAACTACTGCAGAAGCATCACTATTTGTACTGAAACTTAGATGAGCACCCTGTACAGTGCCCCAGAGCAACAGAGACAGAGCAAACCCAAAATTAAATACCCCCTTACACACTTCCACCTCTGATACCAACCGGTGAGAATTAGATCACATGGCTGAGCAATTCCAGCATGGCAGCTCAAGCAAACGCATGGAAGGATTAAGCAAGGCTTTCAGATGTCTCGCTCTAAATTCCTGTTTTAGAGCAATAAATGTGATATTCAAGGTGTAACTTTAGATTACAGCATTGACTTCCACCCTGAGAACAGAGCTGTAGTCATTGCTCTTACTTCGTAAAATCACATACATGGGAATGCAGCGGAAACACAATCAGAGCCCGTTAACACGCGGCTTTTTCCCTTCGCTCTCTCAGGTTTGGCAGTTGCCATGGCACCTTTAGGCACCAGAGCAGGAAGGAGAAATACCTGGGTATGGTCCGATATAAATAAACTATAACTCAGCTGTGGTCTGCTGAGCTTGCTCTTATCTTTAGGAGCTACTGAAGTCAAAGAAGCACACCAGAACCTTCTTATAGTTTAGGGCACTGGCAAAGTAGTTTCTCAATAAACAAACAAACTAGACTGGATAGGAGGGGGAAAAAAAAACCTCTTATCTGCAAAGCTAGTTAGTGTCATAGATTGTCTAAGGAGTCTCTGGAGGTCTTAACAGGTCAAAGTTTTACAGAACAAGACACGGCTAATCTGGAAGCGCAGGAGCTTGAGAAGCTCCTTCTGGCCACATACCTCCATAAACTACCAACCCGAAGCAATCAGATGATTCTCTGTGTAATTACTATTCATTTGTACACATGAAAAAATATAAATACACAACAATTGCCCAAAAAAGACCACCACAAAGACCATTCAGCAAAGTCACACCCTTACATGTGAAATCACAGAATCATTAGGGATTGGAAGGGACCTTGAAAGATCTAGTCCAATCCACCCGCCACAGCAGGATCACCTAGACCAAGTCGCACAGGAATGTCCTTCCTCCAGAAGAGTGATGCTGCTCCTCATTCTCCACTGTTACTGGTAACAAAAACTTTCCCACCTGAAGTTAGGAACAAGTTAGAAAAGGTGGTAAGAAACTGAGCTGTCTGATTCCTGAAGCAGGAGATGAAAATACTACTGCCTTTTAAATAATCTCCAAAGCTAAAGATTGTGTCTTCACAGCACCAGATGCTTAATTATCACCACTTCATGCTCTGGCTACAAGTCTGTAGGGAAAGGTCTTCCTAAGGTTTAGCAATGCTGGATTTTCAGGGCAGATTATTTCCACTGTGACCTCCAGAGTATTGTATTAGGGAAGTACCACATAAAACAAACAGCATTACATAAACAAAAACCTATATCCATTAAAAAATGTTAACTGAAAATCATGTGAGAGAAACTCGAGAGACCATGAGGAGTGATTCTGTTTCTCCTGACAGTTAATCATTCTGTAATTGTAAATTAGGTTTCTTTATGGTAAAAAAGGCCTCCAAGGGGAAGAGTCCCCATTTATCATTCTAGATGGAAGAGAACAAGGAAGGTAATGGGACACTGCCCCAAAATCCTGCTAAATATACTCATCTCTAAGAAAAACCTTTGGTTTTCTTAAGCAGGAGCATACAGATTCATGGTAACAGGGTTCAACTTTTAATCTTCAGTTATAGTAGTCAGCCTGCTGGAATACAGAATTCTTTCATATACAATTTCAAAACACTTGGGAGTTAATTGAAATACTTACTTATCTTTCCTTCACATAAATAAACAACACCCAGGAGTTTACCAAGTTGTAACTTTCTTTAAGATTGTCACAATCACATGGAGACAGTCTGTAATTAAGGGACACCCCGCAGTGTATCCCAACCAAACATTTCACCCCAATGAAGAAATTTTTAGAGATGGCCAGTGGTGCAGATACTTCCTCAAGACACCAGTAAGAACATGCAGGGCCAATGTACACACATGGAGAAGTTCCTCAGACCAGCAGAGCCCACAAACCCTCCTGGCGGCGCTCAGTGTCTCATTTCAACCTACTGTTTATTATCACACATGAATGAATGAAAAAAATGTTTCTGCAGCTTCCCTTTGCCTTCTGCCCACTAAACTCCTAACTTTGAGCTGCATTAACAAATTCTATGCCTATGGATCATCCATTATTATTACATACAGAATACAAACCATCTGCTCTGCTCCTCCTCACCAATCCAGAACAGGGCAGAACCAGACCTCTAATGCAAACTAATAAAAAGTATTTTGATTTCTGGGAAGTATTTTTACATCACTGTGCTCCAACCACCTACTCAGTGAGCAAGTTTTCGACCATGTCACTGTAACAGGGCCCACGCTGCTTTGCTTAGGCAAACAAACACTAGATTATACGTGGCTTTTAAATTATGGCAATAGGAAACAAGTCTGATGTAGAAGTGTGTATAATTGAAGCCCTGGGCAAATACTAGTGAGGTAAATACTGACAGCATTCGATCCAAGAAGTTTGTCCTGGCAAGAAGTTCTTGAGCACTCTCCATCCTGTCCCACTGCTCTTCCTCCAAACCCTGACAAATACCTGCTTGAGTGTCTCAAACGTGACTGAAAACCTGCCTTACGTAAGTCACAGCGCGCCGTCATATGCTGCTCAGAGCAGTTTCTGAACCAGAATACTCTGGGTATCAGATGCAGCTGGAAGAAGGACAACCATAACTACAGCATTATCCCAGGAGCAATATATAGAGCATAGAGGGCACACCAGTCCTCGATCTTTGACCTACAGCCTCTTCCTTCTATGGTTGGTTCTGCTATCTCTGCAGTCATTAACAAACTTCAAAGTCTGCATTGCCTCCACACCACTGTGACATATGTTTAAGGTCACTGCAGCTGCACAAGCCCAGTCTTTGAGCCTTTCACTCTTCCATTCCTGCAAGCCTTTCACTCTTTGCCGGGCAACTAAAACAGAGAGACCTTCCAAGTATTCAGAGGTCTCCTGAAACCTTAGAAATCCCTGCAGTCAGGGTCTCCATTCACTCTAAGACACCCCATAAACAATCCCTCAAGCTGTGGTCTGTGTTCAGAGTGGTCACAACTCACCACTTGACAGCACAGCTTTATCAACAGTTGAGTTACTACTGCCAGATCTACTCAGTTAATTCCAGGAAATGAAAACAAGAGAATTTGTAAAGGTTCAAAGGCAAAAAGAAAAGGTCAAAAAAACCCCAAAAACCCACATACACATATTTAAATTTGCGAATGGAGCATGAGTATCTCTGTTCTTCAACGTCTTCTCCAACTTCCACAGAACCAAACCAGCAACATTAAGTGCTATGAGAGGGAACATGAGGAGTTCCACTACCTAAACTGCCCTGCTACACAAGGGCTGCCTGGACACGAATGCTTTTAGCAGAGAAAAGGTGTTTGGTTTGAACACAAGCTACTCTGGTATCTTGAATGCTGGTTTCATTCAAGACAGCAATGGATCAGTGAACATGTGGTAACAAACATGAGTCCAGGATGTCAAACTGCCACGCGGTCAAGCGGCTCTAAACTCTCTCTTCCCATGATCAAAGGAGATTGAGGCCAACAGAAAAGTTTAGTTTACAAGTAGTTTCCTTTTATCTCTGGGCTCATGCTTTAAAAAAAAACACATAACACTACTTTGACTTTCTTAGGGACAGTTTTCAAAGCTGCCCTACCTCTTCCAGCAGAATTATCCCATAAGGGACAGGACAGGAATTCTTCCCTCTGCCACTTCACAGACCACAGTTATTCTCCCCTCCTTAGCCCCTTTCATTTTGTAATTTCTACCCAACTCATTCACATCCTCCTCCTATGTTTTCATCTTTCTAGAGGTCCATCAAGCAGCCATGTGAAGGCTGTATATGGAATGTGGAGTGATTCCTCAGGAGGCCACATTGGACCAAGCCCAGCTGGACTTTGCTGAGTTTGGCAGATGCTCTAGTATAATAAAAACTTCTTTTGAACACCACAGCTGTTTGCAAAAGCCTGGCCATCCTCCAAAAAAACACCAACAAAACCAAAAGCTGTGAGCACACCACTCCTTGCAATGTCTGAGGAACTGCAAAACACTTTGGATCCTCCAGTATTCCTCCCAGTGAAAGCACTGGGGAAGCTGCTGTTTGGCATCTGGCTGTGATAACCTGATGGCCTTCTGTGGGATGAGATTCTTTTCCCCAGTGCTTGTTGCAGATGCTTATGGAACGGTAATCTTAAGCAGGGTCAGTATTTAATTGTGTTTCTACTTTGTATGTCAGCCGTAAGGCTAATGAGCAATTCTTTGTGAAGAGCAAAGAAGAAACAACAACAACAAAAAAGAAAAAATCATCCTAGTGGAAAAGTGCAGTGATCTTTACAAATTCCTAACTCCAAGGCAGGCTGGGCCAAGAGTCCCCACTACTACAGGAAATTTTTGCAGGATCCACAAATCCTATTCGGAGACCACCGAATTTAAAACATATCCCTCCAGTAAACAAGAGTTGCATGGTTAAATATACCCAGGAATTTCTCGAGATCTTTCTGCAGACACAGATTTCTCGCCAAAAGAGAAGATCTTCCAATACAATCCACATCACCGAGACACAGCTGATAGGTAGGTACTAGTTGTGGGCAGTAACTACAGGTCAGAATCTACTCATGGTGGACATCCACTCCCCGCAGCACACTCTATTCACAACAGAAGGATAAGGAAAAAAATCCCACATGAGGAAAGCTGAAAGGCAGCGGCACCACTTACGGTCAAGTCCGTTGATGTATCTCATTGTAATTTCACAGTGCCCCCACACTGCACTGACTACGGGGTAAAGTTTTTTCCCTTTTAGTCCCCTGAAGGCCACTCCAAGATACTGTCCATCCACCATGAAGCTAAGCGTCCCTTCATCCATATCCAAAACCACCAGTAAGGAATCTGGGAGTACAAAAGACTCATCAGGTTCCAAAAAGATGGGATATGTGATCCCAGGCTGGTTTTTACAGTTGTGGTAGAGTTTGTTGCGTCCCAGATCCCAGCCCCACGATTCACTATTGCTACCAACCAACGACGTGTATCCCACCGAGTGTAGAGGAGCTTCGGCCGTGGAGACACCCACCACGGCGTGAGTACCCCGCTGCCTCGTGGGCCAGTGGATCTGCCAGACATGCAGGCCCCTTGTGTAGCCGACCTTGCCCCGGATGCAATCCGTGCTTTGGGCAACAGGGTGTCTGTGAAAAGTCAGTTTATCGTCCTCTTTTACAAATATATTTAAGGAGCGATCCTCATTGTTCCACGCGTGTTTATACTGGACCTCCAGCTTGGCAGGGGGCATATCCAGCAGCATGTCCAGCCGCGCCGGCTTGCAAAAATCTGGACCTCTCAGCTCATGTTTCACAGGTCTATAAGGGGGATCCCTCACATCCACAGACTTTATGCTCCCTGAGATTTTCTGGCCCATTGCTTGGCTGCAGATTTACGAAGGAGAAAGAAAAGTTGACTTTAGCCCAGTGTCACCTCATGAAAGCGCCTTTATGCAGAGCCAGTGGCCTGACAAGCTGACTGCAGTTACTTCTCCTCTTTGAAGTTTTTTAGCAGCAACGTTTTCGGAGGGAAAAAAACACTCCTGAAAGAAAGCACAGTGTTTCCAGTTAGTTTAAAAAAGCCAGCAGACAATCCACTGCAACTTTTTAAAGAACTTATCCTCATCGGTAGTAGTTACTTTAAACCCCAAAGCTGACAATTCCCTACTTTTTTGTTCCCTGTCCTCCAGGATACAGACCCCACTGGCACACGGAGCACAGTCAGTCATTTCCTCCAACTCACAATGGGATGCAGACGTTCCCCACCTTCTGCTCTTCCACCTATTCTGTCTGGCCAACTCCAGGGTGATCCTGCAGGCAACCCATGCTATTCCCCAGCAATGGCCATGAACTTCATGTTCAGTGGTTCACTTTCACTTACACTTTTGCGCCCAAGTCTTAGAAATACCCACCGTGTTGGAATCACCTCTGACAAGGACTGGGACACAGTCAGACACATCACAGGGAATACATGAATTTGAAATATATTATTTCTGTGTTTACACAAACATGGTAAATTAGCTCCCAGGAAAGATTCTCTGGAGCCTGTGACCCAGGCTCCAGAGAATTAAGAGCAAGTAGATTATTGACATGGGATCAGATAAAGGATCTGCTCCAGCAGATGCACCTAGATCTCCTTCTAGCAAAACAAGTGCCAAGTCCAGGAATGCTCAGTTAGAGCCAAACAGACCCACTGTGTTCATTTACTGACAAAGGGATGAAGCATTTCAAGGAGCAGCAGAAACCCCAAGACTCTCAAAGCCCAAGGAGCCAAGGTGAACAAGCAGCAGACAAGGTCATAGATGTCCTGCAAAAACACATCTTAGAAGACCTTACTTGGTAAGTAAATGGTCATTCTCTTAAAGATCTTCTTGCCCAAATATACTGTCCCATTGCAAAACTAATCTTTCAGTAAAAGTCACATACTCAATTGAAGGAAATAAAAATAGAAGCCTAGGAGAAGAACCCTGTAAAATTTACCATCATTGTAGGAGTGAATTAAATGAATCCTTATGGTATTTACAAGAGCCAATGTAAGGTAAGGTGCTTTGGCATGTGTTAAATACAGCAACTAAACAATGCCTGGGTTGTGTGAGAATTTTCTTTTCAAAACCAGAAAATAAAGAATTGACTTTCAAACCCATATGACACTTACAGTATAAAAATATTATTTTCTAGTGGCTGGTGCCACATGGATGCATGCCTGAGCACAGAAGTGTAAAACAACCACCTCTTTGCACCTCATTTTAATCTTCAAAAATCAAAAGTGTCAGCCTCCAAGCCCTTCAGATCGTGTCTGCAGCAGGATGAGAACTATTCACAGCACCTCCCCATGTGATATCAAGCTTGTTCATTCCCTTTCTTTCTTTCCAAGCCACGTAAAAGGAACTTGAGAGTTTAAGTAGTGATTACATTGAAGTTGGCATTTGCCACTTCCGCTACCGCAGAAGCACACATAGGTTGTTTCAAAGATACAAGTTTGGCCCAGCAGAGCAAGCTCAGTGCTTTATTCTACACTAATAGTCACAGGGGAACAAAATAGTGACACTAGGTCAGGGAAGCAAAAGGGAAAGGACAGCTTCAGATAAGCAAAGCTTCCTAGGACGGGGCACGTGCAGGGCTTCTGGAGTTCCTTTGAAAAGGTGCTTTTGATTATTTGAGCTTAAAATAAGGATGTGAAAAAGGGAGAACATCAAATGTTCAAAGGGAACCACGGTGGTTTCTACACGAGATTCAGCAATACATGTCTTTGAAAACTTCTTTAAAGCACAATTGCCACAACCCTCCTGGGAGAGGCTGGGGAAGTCCTCCGCACATCCTCCTGTATCACTTCCTGATCACATGAGACACTGAACTTGGCTCAGAAGTTGTCCTGGCAAAGACCCAAGAGATTATGAATACTAAAGCGACTCACTTGGCAAGCCACAGCCATTCTTCCTAATGTGCCCCAAACTGCAACATAAATACACTGGTAATAGATCAGCAATTCAGAAGAGTAAAATGCATCGTCCTAAGTACCTTGATATGGGCACAACCATGTCTTTGCTCCCAGATGTGCTCAAGCAATACTTCTTTTTGAAACTGGATCTCACAATATAAACATTTTCTTCATACTTGAGCATTACCACATGATTCGATTATGCACAAAACCCAAACAAAAGTCAACACATAATCATTTGTACCAGCACAGTCCTAAAGATGTAACTCCATCTGCAACAGCTGCAATTGCTGGTGCTCAGTGGTAGTAGCTCTCAATGACGAGGCAGGAGAGGTTACAACAAACTTCTCCTGCGCACAGCCCAGGCCATGTTAATGTGAACTCCAGCAGCAACCCATGCAGAAAGTCCTGGCAGCTCACAACAGTCTCATTGTTTCAAAGCCAAGCCTGCTTTTCTTCCAACTAACTAGCCCCAGCTCTCTTAGCTGCTCCTCACAACATTTATTCTCCAGACCCTTCACCAAACCTTGTTGCCCTTCTTTGCACCCACGCAGCACCTCAAATGCTTCTTCACCCCACCAGAAGCTGCTGTTGGAAGAGCACAGCTCAGCCTGCCTGCACTAACTAAAATCTCCTCCCCACTGCCACAGGTAATATCAAACTTCCAGTGTAGGTTTAGGAAAAGCCATGGGTCAACCAAAAGGAATGGAAGACAATTCCTTTCAGACCATGTACTATTCCATCCATTTAAAGAAATGTTTGATTGTAGAACCTTCTCGCCATCTTAAAAACTTGCCAAAGCATAGCAACACCATTCAACTGCTGTGACTTCTTGTGGTCTTACAAGATTTCCTTGCCTGTATCTTCTCACTAGACACATCAATACTCTGAAATCAAAAGAACCTTCATTTTCACTATAAAGCTTTGCACTGAAGGTTTTCCTAAAGCTTTGCTCTCTCAGTGATTTCCAACCAGTGCAGGAAATAAGGAAATATTTCAGTCTGGCTCCATTATATCATGACCACTCCATTATACCTGTTCAGCGACTACAACTGGAACACTAAATTCCATCTGCTATCTCTGAGACATAAGGTATTCTGGAGACAATAAAGTAATATTTTCATTGGAAGAGAGGCAGCACCACAATCACACACTCTTCCAGCAACTGGAAATCTCTGGTAGAGAAGATCATTGGCTTTTGTAACCTAAATTCTCTCTGTCTTGCAGTTTTGCATTCACACCATGCTTTGTGATGGTGTGATGATTAGATTGCTGCACAAGAATGAGCCAACTCCAAACAGGAAAAGTGTGTCACCATCACTTAGCGTTGCCCTCATGCTGACTGCCAAAATATTTACAGAACATATTCACAAGAAAATCAAAAATTATCCCTAGCAGAGAGAGGCTCATTGGGACATCACTGTGCTGTAATCAAAGTGTGTAATTTTGACAAGTTCTGTACGTTGGCATTGGTAGAACATAACTGCTGATAAAGACGTTGTCTGCAGAGCCAGCTTCCAGCACTCCTAGCTCTGTTAGCCTCTGGGTTCTGAGCTAGCTCACATGTAAGAAACGGCACCACACAGACACAACTCCAAACTACAGAAGGAATGTGCTAAGTGTTAGCTTAATCAAAAAAGGTGAGAAGCAGGCAAGTCCCAGCTCACTATCCTGACTTGTGGAACTGTCAGGCAGGAAAAGTAGGGAAGACTATGCCTCTATCTACCAGTACTTCAGCTGCCCATACAGCAGTTCCCTCACTTTTTTGCTATTTGCTCTGGATGGGGTTTTTTCCTTCCTGCATCCAGACATCTCTGTCACATCCCATGCCAATCTTAGCTTTGCCACCAGCTAGCAAGGACTTCATAGAATCACTGACTGCTGATGGCTGGAAAGGACCTCTGGAGATCCAACTGCCCTGCTAGTGCACGGTCACCTACAGATTACACAGGAACACATTCAGATGGGTTTGGAATGTCTCCAGAGACAGACTCCACAGCCAATCTGGGCAGCCTGGGCCAGGGCTCTGCTACCCTTTCTTTATGTTCAAAACTAATCACTTATGCTCCAATTTATGCTCACTGCCCCTTGTCCTATCGCTGGGCATCACTGAGAAGAGCCTGGTCACATCATCCTGACCCTTGTCCTTTAGATAGTGATAAATATTTATGAGGCCTACCCTTAGCCTCCTCCTCTCCACGCTGAATAGCCCCAGCTGTCTCAGCTTCTGCTGATAAGGAAGATGCTTCAGATGTGAAGAAGGCTCTGAAGGCCTCTCTGCCAACCACAGACTGTTCACTCACACACCAACCATGGCTCGCCAACCAAAGCTGGTCATTCTCCAGATGACTGAATAGATCTGATACCCAAAATTTTGGACTACTCTGAATCTACCTCTGGTCCCAATTTCTCTACAGTAGGAACAGGCAGAAAACCAACAGTTCTGTTGTGCTGGGCAAGCTGATGAAGAATTTGTAAGTTCAAGAACAAAGACTTGTACCTTCACCCAGAGAAAGGCATGAGTCCCAGTGCCTGTAAGTCAGGCTCCCAGTGTGCCCACAGCTAGAGGACCACAACACTACTGATTTGAGTGTTACAATGGACTAAGCACATTTTTGGCACTCTGATAAGACTGGTGAACTGTAGATCTTGGTATCCAACAGTGATGATTTATCCTCCATTTTGAACAATGTTGGCTTCCTCTGTGAGACGAGGACTATAGAGAAACAACCAGCCGAAAAAGCCTGGATACTCCCAACAACCCTGCACTACAGAGAAAATGTTACAAGGGACATTTAACACATGGGATGAACAAAGCAGCACCAAGTCCTGACTTCCCCCATTCCTGAAAGGAATGCAAGTCCTGAGGATCCCAAGGCCATTCCTGTGTAAAGAGTGACTTGTTTAGTCATGTTACAAAAACTTGGTTGTTTCAAAACTCAAGATAAGCTTGTTATTAAAACAGACTGTGCATTTAGCTAACTGGAATGGGACTAACATGGAATACTACACCATCTGTACCCCCATCTCTAGAAGCAGTTTAGTCACAGGATGAAGAATTCTGAAAGAATCCTAAGCAGCTCTGAGTACAGTGGAATGTATATTTTTAAATACGCCATCTACTCTGTGCTGGAATGGAGCTGACTTGAGGTTTTGGGTTGATATTGTGCCTTCTGTCTCTCCACATATCTTTCTGGAATTTGCTTCTCTGGTACTCAAAAGTTGGTTTTAAATATAAAATAGTTGGGGGTTTATATTCTGAAGAAACAGGAAAGATTACAAAAAATTCCACTTGAGTTCTGAAAACAGTTTTTTTGCATACTGACTTCCTAGTCAGAAAACAGTGACATAACCTGAAAAACAAATATTGTGTTATGTTGCTCTAAAACTTCCTTTTCTTAAATGTTCAAGTACTTTTTAAAACAGAGCAGCATTCCAGTTCTAAAGCTGCTAAAAGAAAACAGTGACTTTCTTTTTCGAGGTATTTAGCAGGAATACCCCAATTACCATAAACCCTCAAGCTGCTCCATCCCTTCCACCCCGGTATTCATGCTTCTCTTTTGTCTTGGGGCCACCTACACTCAAATGGCCTTGACATGAGGCTGCCCTGGAAAAGTGAAGGGGGCAAAGTCTGGTATTTAATTTTGCCAGGTTATTTTCAGCTGGATACGCCTCCTGATGAGGCTTGTGAACACTTGCTCAGCCATAAGGAAAGACAGAGAAAAATTTCCACAGTCACTTCAAGCTGCCCCAAATGGCACAGCTGAATTTCACCTCTACATTCAGCAGATGCAGGAGCTTCTGCTTACACCCTCCTCACCCTTATGGCACCAAACCCTGCATCTGTCATCCTTCAGCCACCCTTCTGGGGCAGTGAATACCATCCTGTCTTCCCTGAATGTCTGAAGTAGCCATCTTGAATATTCAAGTGTTATATTAATATTCAGGGTTATAGTAAAGGAGCAAATTAACACATGAAAAGGTTTAACATTAAATGGATAATTATGTTTTCAGCTCCACTTTGCTGAAACACTTTCTTTACAGGATCACTTACTATTTTACATTTCGACTCCAAATAAGTGTCAGGCCATGTGAGATTTAAAGCCCAAGGAATACTTAAATTTTAACACTGCAGCTTTTCTCCAGCCATCACTACTTCTCACCAGAGTAACACTGGTTTGTCTCAGACAGTTTATTTGCCATGTTCCCTCAACAGTTTTGTAGAGGATCCATACCCCTACAGCTTCCATTCCTAAAGCAGAAGACTCATTTATCAATGACTTCAGACGTGGCTCAATATCTTCCCACTACCTTTCCCAGTCTGGTCAGCAGCAAAACCCAGGGGACATGACACAAAGCTGGGTGGTGTCGCTGACACCCCAGCAGACTGTGCTGCCATTCAGCAAGAGCTGGACAGGCTGGAGAGCTGGGCAGGGAGAAATTCAATGAAATATAACAAGATTAAGTGTAGAGTCTTGTACCTGGGCAAGAACAACCACAGGTAACAGTATAGGTTGGAGACCAGTGTAGGAGAAAGGGACCTGGGGGTCCTGGTGGACAACAGGATGACCACGAGCCAGCAGTGTGCTCTTGTGGCCAAAACGGCCAACAGCATCCAGGGGTGGATCAGAAGCGGGCTGGTTAGCAGATCAAGAGAGGTGCTTCTCCCCCTCTACTCTGCACTAGTGAGACCTCATCTGGAGTATTTTGTCCAGTTCTGGGCCCCTCAGTTCAAGAAGGACATGGAGGTACTGGAGGGAGTCCAGCGTAGAGCAACAAGGATGAGGAAGGAAGTGGAATACTTCCTTTATGAGGAAAGGCTGGGGGAGCTGGGTCTCTTTAGCTTGAAGAGGAGACAGAGGGGTGACCTCATTAATGTTTATAAACATGTGAGGGCTGGGTGTCAGGAGGATGGAGCCAGGCTCTTCTCAATGTCATCTAGTGATAGGATGAAGGGCAATGGGTGTAAGCTGGACCACAGTAGGTTCTATATCAATGTCAGAAGGAACTTCTTCACAGTGATGGCGATGTAACAGGCTGCCCAGGAACAGGCTGCTCCCTCTGGAACAGGCTTCCCAGGGGGTTTGTGGAGTCTCCTTCTCTGGAGACATTTAAAACTCACCTAGATATCTTCCTCTGTGACTTGGCCTAGGTGATTCTGCTGTGGCAGGGTGATTGGACTAGATGATCTTTCGAGGTCCCTTCCAATCACTAATGATTCTATGATTCTATGACATGTCAGAGGTGATCCCCAAGCAGACTGAGGGAAGGTCCAAAGAAAAAAACAGTCAATCAGACAGACAAGACCTCCTCTAGCCTTACACAGAGCTTTACTGCAAACACAGAAACTGTAGTAAAAAGCTCTGACTGAGCTCAAGCTTCATAGAATCATAGAATCACAGGATCATAACAGATTGGAAGGGACCCCAAAAGATCATCTAGTCCAATCCACCTGCAACAGCAGGATCACCTAGACTAAGTCACACAGG
>JAOXOE010000702.1:5069240-5090201 GCA_028565055.1 Phoeniculus purpureus
CCAACTTTGGCCTTTTCAAGCAATTGCTAGGGGAAATCCCATGGGACAGGGTACTGGCAGGTAAAGGGGCCCAAGATTGCTGGTTAACATTTAAAGACCACTTCTTTGAAGCACAAGATAAGAGCATTCCAACAGGTAGGAAGTCAAGGAGGGAAGTCAGAAGACCTGCATGGTTAAACAGGGAGACTGAAGAAAAAGAAAACCTACAGGTCATGGAAGGAGGGGATGCCCACTTGGGATGATTATAAGAGTCTAATGAGAGAATGTAGAGACGCAACTACAAAGCCAAGGCCTTGGAATTAAACCTTGCAAGAGAGGTCAAGGACAACAAAAAGGGCTTCTTCAAATACATTGCAGGTAAAGCTAAAACTAGAGGCAATGTAGGCCCCCTGCTGAATGAGGTGGATGCCCTGAAGACAGAGGACACAGAGAAAACAGAGACACTGGACACCTTCTTTGCCTCTGTCTATACTTCTGGGGGCTGTCTTGATAGCAAACCCCAGACTGCTGAGGCCCCAGAGGAAGTTGAGACTAAAGAGAAGTTTGCCCTGGTTGATGAGGACTGGGTTAGGGATCAATTGAGCAAACTGGATGTACATAAATCCATGGGCCCTGATGGGATGCACCTGCAAATGCTAAGGGAGACGGTGGAAGCCATTGCTAGGCCACTCTCTGTCATTTTTGCTAAGTCATGGGGATCAGGAGATGTGCCTAGGGATTGGAGGATAGCAATGTGTTCCTGTGTGACTTGGTCTAAGTGATCCTGCTGTGGCAGGGGGACTGGACTGGATGATCTTTCAAGGTCCCTTCCAATCCCTAATGATTCTATGATTCTAAAACTCACTTCAATCTTCGAAAACGGTAAGAAGGAGGACCCAGGTAACTATAGACTGATCAGCCTCACCTCCATCCCAGGAAAGGTGACGGAACAATTTATCCTTGATGCTGTCTCTAGGCACACCAAGGACAGGAGGGTCATTAGGAACAGTCAGCATGGCTTCACCAAAGGGAAAGTCATGCTTGACCAACCTGATAGCCTTTTATGAGGGCACAACCAGGTGGATGGATGATGGCAAAGCAGTGGATGTGATCTATCTTGACTTCAGTAAAGCATTTGACAGTCTTTCACAGCATCCTCACAGCCAAACTGAGGCAATGTGGTCTAGGTGATTGGGTAGTGAGGTGGATCATGAACTGGCTGCAGGGTAGAAGCCAGAGAGTAGTGGTCAATGGGACAGAGTCTAGCTGGTGGTCTGTATCTAGTGGAGTCCTCCTGCAAGAGTCACTACTGGGATCAGCACTATTCAATCCATTAATGACTTGGATGAGGGATTAGGGTGCATTGTCAGCAAGTTTGCTGATGACACAAAGCTGGGTGGTGTGGCTGACACCCCAGCAGACTGTGCTGCCATTCAGCAAGACCTGGACAGGCTGGAGAGCTGCGCAGGGAGAAATTTAATGAAGTATAACAAGGGTAAGTGTAGAGTTTTGCATGTGGGCAAGAACAACCCTAGGTACCAGTATAGGCTGGGGACTGACCTGTTAGAGAGCAGTGTAGGAGAAAGGGACCTGGGGGTCCTGGTGGACAGCAGGATGACTATGAGCCAGCAATGTGCCCTTGTGGCCAAGAATGCCAACAGCATCCTGTGGTGGATCAGAAGTGGGGTAGGTAGCTGATGGAGAGAGGTACTTCTTCCCTTCTCCTCTGCCCTGGTGAGACCGCATGTGGAGTATTGTGTCCAGTTCTGGGCCCCTCAGTTCAAGAAGGACATGGAACTGCTGGAGACAGTCCACAAAGATGATGTAGGAAGTGGAATATCTCCCTGATGAGGAAAGGCTGAGAGAGTTGGGTTTCTTGAGCTTGGAAAAGAGGAGACTGATGGGTGACTTCATTAATGTTTATAAATATGTCAGGGGTGGGTTTCAGGAGGATGAAGTCAGGCTCTTCTTAGTGTCATCTAACGACAGGACAAAGGGCAATAGGTGTAAGCTGGAACATAGGAAGTTCCACATCAATATGAGATGGAACTTCTGCCCAGTGAGGGTGACAGAGCACTGGAATGGGCTGCCCAAGGGAGTTGTGGAGTCTCCTTCTCTGGAGACATTTAAAACCTGCCTAGACATGTTCCTGTGCAACTTGATCTAGAGGATCCTGCTGTGGGAGGGGGATTGGACTAGATGATCTTTCAAGGCCCCTTCCAGTCTTTATTGTTCTGTGATTCTGAGATATATCTCCTACTGTGAGCCAGCATCAGGGAAGATTAAGCGCTACAATGGTTTATTGAAGACCACATTGAAAGCTCTGAGGATGGATCCTTTAAAACTGGGAACAGAGCCTAGCAAGCTACGTGGTTGGTAAACAGCAGAGAATCTGCCAGTCGGGCAGGTCCTGCTCAATCAAACCTGTTACAGGTAGTAAAAGGAGATGGAGTTACTGTGTTTGTGAAAAGACCCTGTTGGGAAAAGCTGGGTGAGTCACTCCATCTGCAGATGAAGGGAGGCCTATTCCTGGAGTGGTTTTGGCCCAAGGACAAAGCAATACATTATGGGTGTTGCAGGAAGATGAGGAGATTCAATGCTTACCACAAGGGAGATCAGTGTTGGCTGAGAGACTGAAATTCCAGCAATGGAAGTTGTATCTGGTCAGACGCAGATTTATGGCATATGGAAGGATCGTTCTCAATTTAGTAAGAGAGTTTTATGCAGGAATAAGGAGTGGAGTGTTATGGATTTGGTGAAATCATCAGGGAGACAGGCTGAGCAGGTGTAGTAGGCCAGACAAATTTTGGGGGCCATTGTTTGGGGATCTTTTTCTTCCTCTCTTCTTGGCACCTCCTCCTCCCTGTTTGTGTGTTTTGGTGACTTTGGTTACAGTTTCATGTCGGCCTGTAGTGTTCTGTGGCTTCTCTCTCTTCTGCTTCCCAACCCCTTCCCCCATCCTTTCCCCTTTTGCTCTCTCTCATCTTTGCCTCTCTCTCCATTCCTAGGTATAGGAAAATGCTTAAAATAAGAACTGCCTAATATAACTCTTTCTTTCTCTTTTAACCCCCTCATCTGAGGCTTTTAGAGTTTGAGTTAAGGGTAGCAGTCTGGGATGGACTGGAATGGGTGAGGAAAATATTTCTTTTTTGGGGTTTTTTTTCCCTCCCCCTTCCCCCCTCTCTTTTTTGGTTCTTTTTTTTTACATGTAATAAAATCTCTAATAAAGTTCAATAAAGTTTAATATTTTTAGTTCCAGTTTCTGTAACTGTGTTTACTTTATCTGTTTCCCCTGCCCTGGGGTTGGGCACGGTTAGGCAGAGTACAATTTCTTGGGCTACCCTGGTGCTAAACCATGACACAGCCGAACAGTCCTTGTTTTTTGCTCAGCTCCTTTGGTTACGTTGTCTCCGTTACCCTCCCACAGTAATTTTTTATTTTCTTGTTTTCACTTAAGACAAAATTCTAATTAGGAACAAGTGCTTTTAACACAGATTTTGTTTCTTCCCCACGTTTAAGGTTATTACCTTGTTTGCCAGTTTGATCTCTGCTCATTTACAGTATGTTACCTGCAAAATTGGAGCATCATGTGCATGGCAGAGCTGTTCAGTGTAAATAGAATTAGCAGCAAATCCAGCTGTCAGATTACAAACACCTTTGGGTAAACATCCCATCTTTACCTTGATGACAACACGCAGAACAAAAATCACACTAGTCCACAAAACAAGATGTGCTAAGTTTTGAGTACTGATCACTGAGATTGGTTTTATCCTAGCATGAGCACTAATCCCTTTCGTTTGTAAAGGTTTCAATGGTTTCTAGTTGAACGGGGATTTGCATGCATGGACTGTAGGATGATCTTTAGGCATACTGCAACTTTTCTTTGATGTTCATCATACTATAGAATAGATTTCATTTTACTCTAAGGTGTTAATGTTCTAAGGGAACGTTACTATCAAATTCTTCAGACCCCAGAGCTTTTCAATTTACCTGATTGTGTACTGGGACAAGTGGTTAAGAGATACCAATATGATTTACAGATATTTGATTTTAGTTTGATTTGTTTTTTTCCTCATGTGGTTTAGGCATTTTTTGATCAAAGTTTCAGAGCCAACAAATGAAGGTGTAATTCATTTATAGTGTAACTTCACTTCTTTCAGACGTGAGCAAAGGCTATAGCGACTGTGAATAATCTTTGAGTGTTGCCTCCTGAAAAGTGAGCATTTTTCAGGAGCCATGCTATAGAGATTTTATCTCAATCCCTTTCTTCATGTTTATTTCTAGTTTCTTCATAGGTCCACATCAATATTGTTTGCATTACTTTCATTGCATGTGCCCCTTCTTTCATTTATACACTGTTTTCACCTTTCTCTTAATAGCAATCTTTTGGGTTGTTTTGTTCCCTAAAATTCTCAGTATTGATGGGAATCCACTTCCCTTTCCCCTCACCTGAATCATCATGCAGATGCCAAGTTTTGAGGACTATGGAGTAATGTCCAAGGAATATGGACACTGTAGGCACAAGCTGTTAATTTTTGCCACAGTGCTGCATCTGTGGTTTTCATCTACCTCTGAGACAGCTGAATGCAATGAGAATGATATTGTTTCCTTTGCATTTTGATTCATTACTTCAAATTGTTAAGAAAAAGAATTCTGTTACAGAGGCTTAAAATAAATTTAGACCACAGATCTTATTTGGTATTTAAGCTGTCAAACCAATAGAGCATTGTGGTTGTTTTCAGGCATTATTAGCCTTGCCTTGCATAATTTGGTATCATTCAGGGTAAGATTCTTCTTCCCTTTGAAGGAGAACATGAAACAACGGACATAACTTACTGAGGAGTTTCCTATTACTGTATCCATATTCACTGCAGGATTATGTTACTGCCATTTTAATCATATCAGGCTTGGAGCTTGTCAAAAATAGACACAAATTTTCCATCTCATGAAAGTGTCCAGATTTAGCAAAGACAGTGTGCTATGAAAGCAGACTTTAACATACTGCCTTAGGCAATGTTTATCTCTTGTCAAGTTTGGACTGATCAGCTCAAATCGCCTCTTTAGGATGAATGGTATGGAAAGTCACTTTGTTGATAGTCACTCAGCACCCTATGTCAGTCTGTGAAACTGTAGTTATTCAACATATAAAACTAATCTATTCCATTCAACATGTCAACTTTCAAAATCCAGGTATTTCAAGAATAAGTGAATCTATCAAACATTAATAGTTTTAGTTAAACTAGCAACTGAGTCTGCCTAGGATAATATGTTTTGACCAGTAAGAAGAGTTAAAACTTTTACATTTTCAAAGCATTTAAAAACTGCTTTAGAAGTATTTACAACTGTTAAGAGGCTGTCAAGAGTTTCTAGCCCTGGTTTGTTGCCTTTGCTTTCATCAAAGCACTGGCAGAGCAGGAACACAAACCCTTACCTATTCCTTCAGAAAGGACTTTTTTTTTCCTATCTTTGCTAAACCATTTTATAGTTGTGAGGCTTTGGTATCCATTTATCAGAGTCAAATTACTTGAAGAACAATCTCAGCTCGACAACTAAATGAACCAGGAGAAGAAACATTCCTTTTTCTTAACAGACCAATTGTGATTTGCTCACAGCAAAAAGTCATCACGAATGTGGGACAGCCTAAGAAGTCCTAAGAAGGGAGCAGGAAGGGGGTTATTTAAAAGTCAGAGAGAAAAATAAAGAAAAAAAAAAAGGCAGTTTACTCTGTTAGCACTGATAGGAAAATCTTCTCCTGCTGTGAAGGATTTCTCTTGCATATATGGCAACTTTCAGTTCTGATCTGGAAACTGAGACTTGTTCTGCTGTTTCTTCAGGAATATGATGATCCTACTGATTATGAGACAAGTGAATCTTTCAGCCCTGGTTTTTCCATCACCCAAACTGGTACTCATCTGGAGTTTACATAGCCAGTATCATGCTTGCACGTCCTTCTTTCTTCTCTCAGTTATGCCGTGCAGAAGTCTTGGGTACAGATTTGAGATTAATGTTACTTATTATTAACACTACAACTCAGAGTAACTCTGTTCTGATATTTACAGCCTTGTTTACAGCATCTGTTATGAAAAGTTAGGTTAGGCTTTATATCTCCCTTTAGCTGTTCAAGTGAAATATAAAAGCAGTTTAAGTTCAATGTTGTTCTCCTGAATCTAACATGAAAACAAACCAAATGTGCAGTTTCTCAGGCTTACATGATAAATTTTGAACTTCAGCCTATGCTGTGCTCACTAGTCCAGTTGCATCAAACCATTTGCTTTTCCACATTCCGGTTGTAATGGAAAAGTCTCTCCTTGCCTTGTTGGTGTAAAAGTGTGCCTGGTTTGTTTGTGGCTGGGTTTATGCAATGCTTCCTTAAATAGTGTGAGTGCTAGGCTGCTCCGAGAAGCATCCCAAAAGCCGCAAAAGGGGCTTCTACTGAACAGCAGAATCTTGTCCCAGGGGCAGGAGGCTCCCTGAAAGGGCAGAGAGCGAGGCTTTAATCAGGATAGAAAATAACTTTCTGAGGGTCTGTCAGGCACTGGGTAAAGTTTGCTGCAATCACTCAGTTACCTAAAACCAAGTCTGGGGGATCATATCTAGCTTTAATGACACATTAGACATGAGGGAAGTTGTATGAAAATACGTTTTATACATTTTGTTCCTGCATAATCAATATGATTTTTCTGTGCTTACAATTAGGTATTCCAGATGTTTCTCCAGTATAATTCTCCTTTTTTCGTTTACAAACCTTGCTCCTGTTTTCAGGGAGCTCATTAAGGGGAAGATCTATGCAGAGCTGCCTCATTGTTTAGGGGCCTATCACAGTGGTTAGCATCGCTATTTGGTTTTTATTTGGTGTAGTTTACACAGAATCACAGAACATTAGGGATTGGAAGGGACCTTGAAAGACCATCTAGTCCAACCTCCCCGCCGCAGCACGATCACCTAGATCACACAGGAAGATGTCCAGTTGGGTTTTAAACATCATGCAACTGTACGTTAGGAGATAGGTGGCTTGTTTCAGGCTGGGGCTTAAAGCTTTATCATTAGGCTAAACTATTGGTTCAGTTACATGGGACCCTAAAGCAATGACAGCTGAGGACAGAAATTTCTGACCTGTTTCAGCACCTCCATCAGGCTACAGAATGATTTATGAGCTCAGATTTGAGTGACTCCAGGCCTGGAAAAACATGATAGTGAACACCAGCTAAGCAACCTGAACTGTTGGAAGACTAACTGAGCATGGCAATGAACAGTTTGGTGATAGTTCCTGGAATTATGCCTTGATGTACGCCGGTAAAGTTTGACACCTTTCCTGCAGATACATTAAGGTTATAACTTAAATTTTACCTACTTTAAAAGGCTTTTTTTTTCACTCAGTGATATCGCAGATGATTCTCAAGGGTGTGATTTTGGTGTCTGTGGGGCTACTTAG
The DNA here is from genome assembly GCA_028565055.1 of Phoeniculus purpureus. Classification (NCBI taxonomy): domain Eukaryota; kingdom Metazoa; phylum Chordata; class Aves; order Bucerotiformes; family Phoeniculidae; genus Phoeniculus; species Phoeniculus purpureus. The sequence goes on from JAOXOE010000702.1 coordinate 5,076,652, forward strand.
GTCCAAAGTGCTGCTCCATCCCTAACGCTGGAAGAAATTTTGAGGCAAAAGTGATCATTCTCAAATGAATGTTCTAAAGGACAAAATTGAGTGGCATGTTTGTGTGCTTCCCAGAGTAAAGGAGACACTCATGGGGGAAGTGTCACCTTGGCACTGTCTCTGATCCTCTGCCTCTCTGAAGGGATGTTAGAAGCAGGCATGGTCTATCAGGATATGAGAGAGCTCCTCAAGATGTTCTCATTTCTATTAGTTCTCATGTCTACTCTCTTCTTCTCTAGCAATAAAATTACTCTCACTTTGCCCTTACAGCTAAAGTTTCTCACAAGCTTTCCCAGCAAAAAAGAGGTAAGGCTGTTCTGCAGCAAGGGAGTAGAATTACCTGTACTCTGTGAGGATAAAGTGAGTAATCAAGAGGGTAGTTGATTTTTCCTCAGGTCACTTAAATAAATCTGCGTCACAGCAAGAATAGAATCAACCTTTTTGATCAACCACAGAGTTGTTCTTATTATCCCTGTTAGCTTTTGCAATTCTGTTTCATTCTCCTAAGCAATATGAACAAATTAAGATTAGCTTACTCTAGAAGTGCCCTTTCTGGGAGCTTACCCTAGTAACTTCTCCTCTGAGTTCATTGCTTTTGTTTCAGTGTATCTGAGGACATAGCAAAAGGACCCTTTTACAGAGTGAGAAATTTCTTCCATTAAATGAAGGTGTATAGCTTCCTACTCCAAACCCTTTATTGCTAAATATTCTGTGGCAAAGGCAGCCAGAAGAAGGCAGTGAGTTACATGACTTAGTAGTCTAATCATCTTTTGTACCAGTGCCTGCAAACAGGTTTCTTTGATAGATAAAATCTTGAGTTCATACTCTTTCCCTCCTAAAACGGTTTGTTTCTTTAGGTGTCATTCCCAAAGTCTGGTTAGGAAGGTAGTGACACAAGTTAATGGCTTGTCACATGGGAGATTTTTTGTAGCTTATCATGACTGTCAGTCATTATTTCTAATAATGCCACCCATTTTAGAGTGCTGAAGCTTCCCAGTGTAATTATGCTCAGCCACACTGAGCATAGAAAGGTCTTTAAGAGAAGCCTGTCAACAGGCAAACATTGTTATAATGAACTTAAGAGAAGGCTTTTGCAGTTCCTCTTTTCTAAGTCATTTCTGTTTTCTGTTTTTCTTTTGTATTCTCTTGTCATTTTCCTCTTAAACTGGGCTAGACACCGGTTCTTTTATTGAGTCCTTCTGTGTAATAGTCTTATTAACCTTATGTGCTAGCACTGCTGCCATATCAGTTACAGAGCTGCTGTCAGAGAACTGACTTTTGAAGGCCAGAAGAATGAGAAGAGTTAGAAGTTGGCGAGGGATCAGATCATTGAGAGATCAATAAGTGGTGAGCAGTGTAGCAGGAGCAATCTGTATCACTCAACCTTGACATGTCCGAGGAATTAAGGAAAAAGCACCCTAGCACAAGGATAGTAGGAAAACAATTCTATGAGCAACGTTGACGTCACTTGGACTGTGATCTTATCTAAGATGTAGAAGATTGTAACATTTTTCTGTGAATGCCATGATTTCCCACAGTTCCCCTAGAAATAAGAAAAACATATTGGTGTAATTGTCAGAGATTATAGAGTTGTTTTTCTTATCAAGAGGAAAAATATCTTAAACAGAGTTTCAGATATGAAACAGATATGTTTCAGATAAAGTTTTAAAGCCTAAACCCACCTGTGAGAGATCATCAGGCTGAGGTATCTACCAAGGGCAAGGGAAGACTTAAAGTAGTGTCATGTTTGGTTGGTAATTTTCCAAGTAATTTTTGTCCCAAAGGTATAAAAACACACTAAAATTTTTTGTCCTGGGAAACCTTGGGAGTATAAAGCCTGTAGTCACTAATTGGGACTACTCCTGAAATCTGTTAGATTTCATCCTGTCTAACAGCTGATCTGCTTGTCAAGGAATTAAACCCAACTCCCTAAAACACTATACAAAAAGATGGGATAAATCTGGGGACTTGCACATGAGGACTTTGGAGCCAGCATGTCTCGCAGCTGCTTCTGGATTCACTTCAGTCTTTATGCTGGGACCTTGAATAATCAATCATGCCTTAATTATCTGGCTCAATATAACCAGAGTCTTTAATGTCTCCAAAGAATTGCATTGGAGTGCAAATTCTCTTGATTCACTATTTCCAGTAGAAAAACCTTCTTGTGCTTAGGCTGCCCTGATAATTACTGGCTCATTATTAGGGTAGGGCAAAAGTCTAAAAAAAAAAGTCTGTGAGCTCAATAAAGTCCCTTGTTTTGACAGAAAGGCTTGATTATTCTTTGGAGACTGGTGAGTGTAAAAATTTACATCTCTGAAGTCAAAACACTACAACTGTAGAATTCAGTGGTAATTCCGTCCCACTTTATACCAACCCCAGAGGAAATTTTAAAAAAACCACCAACACTGAAGCAAAGCATCAGGGTGGAGCTAGGCTCCTCTTGTGGGTGTTTTGGTGTCTGTGTGTGCTGCACTTGTTCACCTCCCCCTGCACTCACACTAGGCAGAAAAGGAAAGTAACTTGGAAAGACTTTCTCAGCGTGACCCTTGGTAAAGTTCTGATGGAGAGGACCCTGCTGTGCCTGAGCTTGCTCTGCATTAAGAGTCCCAGGCGGAGAGGATCAGAACCAGCATGAAAGAAAAAAACCCAAGTAAGCCAAGCAATTATTATTGTAGCAAGTTAAATACATGGCTCATACTACTGCACCAATGGCAAAACAGTAAATAGCACTAAAGGGAATAATTGTGTATGTGAGCAGCTCCTCTGGACACTTCCTCCATCCTGTTGACGCTATCTTCCCATTATGAGGACTGAATTAATGCCAAAAAGCCAACATACGTCCTCCTAGGTCTGCCAGACTTTGGGAGTGGATGTGCATGCTAGGGCAGGTGGCAAAAGCAATGCACAATTTTGTCATCAAGATCAACAGTGGAGCCTGCATTGCCTCACAACTGTGACGGTGACCACATCGTTTACATTTAAGGAAGGGGAAAAGAACTGTACATTTGAAAATTTGTCATGCAAGGGTCTTTAACCCTTGCAAGTGATGTTCCAGTCAGTTTTGCGTTACAGATATCAATGCTGTTCCCTGACTGGCAGCAAGGAAGGTTCCATTTTCCTTTCTTGATGGCATCATTCGGTTAATCTTAACTACTTAACTATCCCCCAAGATTTAGTATTCACACATACTAATCCATAATAATCAGTAAACATAGAACTGAGTGAAACAACATGTGAGCAGTTGAGGAGTAAGTTTTGTCTTTAATTCCAGCATAAGGCTTATTTGGCTGTCTGGTTTTTTTCTAATGAAGTGTGAGGTTTAATCCTCCCTGCAATGTTTGTGATTTTTCACGTGGAACAAGCAGGTCGTCACACAGCCCCAGATCACCAGGCCTGTCTCATGTAGAACATATGTCGTGTTGAGAGGAAAACTAGGTTGTGGCCAGTACTTACATCATTTTGCTTCTTATTCCTTATTAGGGATAAACTCTTCCGTTTTCAGAAGAGTTTAGAAAGCTCAGGCAATTGTCAAGAACAGATTAAGTGTAACTGTTCAAGTCTTGGTGCTGAGGGCAGACTGGGTCCCTCCAGACTCTGCTATCAGTTGTTGTAGTGCAATTGTCCCTACTTGAATTTCTCTGTCATAACTATAGACATAGTTTTGCAGATTTTCTCTGCTGACAGGTGAGACTAGCTAGTGCCAGCTCTTTTTCACTCATTTTGTAGTGCCTGTATTTGCAGAGCATTTTAAAGCTTGTTCCAGGAAATAGTCATATTTTCTCTCATGTTTTTATGTTAGTGGTTGGGCAGGTGACATACAGGACATCTCTAGAAAGTGCACCAGAAATTTTACATCTGGGCAATTCCTGCATCACTGTAAATGCCCTGGCAGTGTAGTTATAGGTGCTCTACCACTGACACTAGAGAAGAACCGGTCCAAAATGAAAGAGCAACCACTTAAAAAAAAAATTAACACCCTCAAGCCTGACAGTCTTGTTCATGTATGTCAGCATCAGCCATGCTCTATAGCTTTACTTCAACTGGTTCAGCCTGCTTGTTTGTGTCAGCCATAGCCACAGCATTGAATTCTTTCTTTTGACTTCTTGTCTAGACCTTCATCCATTTTAATGAGCTAGTTTCCCTCTGAAAACATTAGCTTATCTGAGACTGCATTTTACGTTGCATCTCCTTTGAATTATTAAGTTTACATTTACTTTTTTTTCATGTGCCTTAACTTTTTCTGTCCGGACCTCTGTATTAGTGGCAACATATACATTTAAAGGCAATGTAAACAGATAAATATAACAACATATTTGCTGAAAAGCCAATGTCCCCATAATGAATAATCTATTTACTTAATAATCATCTTGGTAAGTATTGGAGAGGCCAAAATTACAATGCAAACTAATCCTGCATTTCAGGTGTTTCACAGATGCAAGTTTCTGTGAAGCCTCAAAAAATTTCTGTCCAGAAGAAGTTTTCTGTGTAACAGAACAATGAATGGATAAGTGGAGAAGAATAATTTCTCCTTAAGGATCTTTCTTTGGGGTAAAAGGAGAGGCAATTTGTGCTGCTGTGGTAACAAAACAGAGCAAGAACTTGTCTGCTTACCAGGGACATGCCACCTTGGTAAAGCCCAATCTTGTCTTATGAAATAAGACGGGTTGGGCCTCCTGGCTTGTACTTGGATGGGAGACAGTCTGGGTACACCAGGTGCTGTAGGCTTACTCTGCTCCAGCAGAGGGGGTTGGACTTAAATGATCTTTCGAGGTCCCTTCCAATCTGTAAGGTTCTGTGATTCTGTGCTTTCATCAAGATGTAACCTGTTCAGACATGTTCCTTTCAGTACACCAGGATGTATTTTTTTTCCCTATATAAAATAACTTGTGCACGGACTAGAAGAGATGTTTTTCAGGATATTACAAAGCAACATCAGCCTAAAGAAAACTTGCCACTTCATCTGTATCCTAACCCAGATCCACACACAAATATTCAAGTTCAAGCTAGCTTGCTCAGCAGAAACGGGTTGTTTTGACACTAAAGCTGCAAGCACTGTAGAGATGAATTATCTACCAATTACAACAGCTTATCAACTGCGAATCCAATTAGTCTGCATGACCTCACTGTGGCATGGCTCTCTTAGTCCTCTCTGGATTAAGGGAGGCTGTAAATCACACACTGATTTAGCAAACACTGGCAAGGAAGAGATACTTTCAAAATTGTCTTGGAGGAGGGTAGGTAAATCACCAAATGTTCCAAGAGTCATTTAGGTGCTGTAATCACTGGTGCAAGTAGTGTGCAATCACTTTCAGCTGGCACCTTCTAAAGATCAGTCTTTCTTTGAAGCTGAGTAAAGCATAGGTAGAGGGTCTGATGCAACATAAGGGTGACAAGACCTACTCTGGCACCAACCAAGCTGAGTAAAGGACGTTGCATGATGCCAAGCATGGCCTTGTGTTCACTGTGTGGGTAGCTAGGGGCTGGCGGTCGGAAGATATCGCGCTGTACGGAGAGATAAGAGCCCCTTTTTTGATATGCCAGTAGCATTGAGCCTATGATGTAAGCAGACGGAAGTGATGTTGCCACGTTGCTTGATAATAAACGCCATTTGCCATCCACCACATTGGTGTCTGCGAGCTGATGGACCGAGCGGCCTGGGGTTGGCTGCCGTGCCGTTCCTGAACCAGGTCGTCACGCCGTTGAAGGCAACACACTGCTGGGAATTTAACCCAAATCCTTAGAGACAACTGTTTGTAATTTGCTTACGTGGAGCCTTGATTCTTAGCACACCTAAGGCCTTGAGGCAATATGGGTTTTGGAGGAGAAAGGCAAAACCTTGTAAACACAGTTTCTGTATAAATACATGTTAGATCTCAAATATTTCTAAAAAATAGTTGTGTTTTGATCACTTCAGTAATCTCATACCTTAATTTATTAAAATACCCTGCTTTCTTGGACACAGGCTTGGGAAACCACATTTCACCTCAGAGTACATGTCTCAGCTTTTTTATATGAAGCAACACTGGAAAAATACTGTCTAGAATTTTAAAACTAGGCTGTGTCTGGGTGCCATCCAACAATCCACAAAGCAATTCCAGTCATCACAATAAATGGGATCTCAGCTACAGTTTGCTAAAACATATAGAAATTCTTTAAATGTGTTGTGAGATGAAGTGAATTATTAGATGTGTGGTTTTTGTGTATTTGTATCAATAATCATTCTGCATTCTGTCTCTCTTGCAGGAGGTGAAGTCACCAAGCCCAGGTTTGCCCAGTATTTCCATGGCAGCCTGGCCAGTCTCACCATCCGACCAGGCAAAATTGAGAGTCAGAAAGTCATTTCCTGTTTGCAGGCCTGCAAGGAAGGGCTGGATATTAATTCTCTTGAAAGTCTTGAACAAGGAATAAAGGTGAAGGATGAACTGACATAATCTTTGATAAAAATTCAGAACTGATTTATGAAGTGCAGAGCCCAAGGTAGAGAACACACCATATAGACGTACTCCCAGAAGCAATGTAATTTCCCGTAAAGTCATGCAAAGAAAAAGCTGAACTGTACAAGAGCTGTGACACTACAAAGAAAAATGTTTCCATTATTGCAAAGCTAGGTGCTCAGAAAGTAAGGTGCTGTCGATATTTTAGAGTCCATAAGAACTTCCAGGTTGTATTCTCATGTTTATTTTTGTAGTTTTAGAGAAATAGATATAATTCCAAAGAATTATGGAATGTTGATCTCAAGTAGCTTTAAAGCAATGGAAAACATAAGTGGAATATCTATCATCTAGAGGCAAGTCTCAGAGAAGTTTCAGTGTTGTGTTGTTGAAAAATTCATAGTGTGTTCCAAGAAGGGTTATTAAAAACTGAACAATATAAAAACCTCAAAGTCAAGAAACTGAAACATTATATTTCCATAAAACTATCCATCACCATGGTGTCTGTCCCTATCTTTACTGGTACCATAATAACATGTTTCCTAAGGCTAGAGAAGCAGAAAAAATTCTTGTTTCAGTTGACATGGTAGGCAGATGGACATTTGTTAAGACAAACCCTGCTCTTTTGGATACTTATGTAGGTTCCTTCTTTAATAGGTAACTATTCCAAGTAGGTAAGTAGATAATGTCTATAATGCCTACACAAGGTCCATTGCCAGTTCCCTTTCACTGATGCCTTCTCAGATGGCACATGTTTTTCAACACACTGTGAAGCTGTTTCCTAGCACACAAAGCATCCTCCAGGGGAGCTGATCTTCAAGCTTCAGCTGGAGCAATACTTTGGCTGTAGACTCTGCATTCTGTGAAAGGGCACAGGTGGTTTTTTACTGGGATGTTTTTCAGTGGAGAGAAGGAGGAGGACAATGATGCTATAACACGAGCATGCAATAGAAGTGCTATCCACCCTATTTTATTAACTAAACATTTTCATTGTCCAAAGTAGGAGGCTGTCCTGAGATACACACGAGGTCTCTCTAGGGGATGAGTTGCAGTGATGTAGTGTAACCCATTTGTTTTCTGGAAACAAGGGAAAAAATGAAATTTGAAATTGAAAAGCAAGGCAAGGATTGTTGCTAGTTCTAGCTTTTACATATGAGCATAACACCCCAAAGAATTTGTTTTCTCTGTCCTACCAAGGACATCTTTAAGTGCAGGAAATGCCTACTCTTAACTGCAACAGTGTTCAGAGTCCAATAAGAACTATTAGAAAAGTGAGTTCATCACTAATTAACTGTAGAAATACTTTACAGAAGACAACAGCAAGGCAAAAAGGACATAATTCTTTTGAGCCAATCAAAAAGGAAGTGATTTCACTTCCAATTCTTCTTCACTGAGCATTTCACTCTAATGCATTTAGAACTCCTACACTGCCAGACCAAGAAAACAAAACCAGAACCACCAGTGTAGATCTCTCAACAATACAAAAGGTTGTCCCTGAAATTCTGGGGACAAATACCACCAGTTTTATGGTTTACAGATGCAAAATCTACAAGTTAAATTTAGAAAGATGATTTATGTAGGCATTCAGATTTTGCTGCTCTAAATTGTCTAGAAATCACAAATTAGAAGTTAGAATCCCACACTGTCAAAATGACACACCTAGGAGTGAAAGCTATTTTTAGAAGACAACATATATGAAAAGCAGGTAGGATTTTCTGGAATTCAAGACAACATGCTCTACCAGTAAGTTCTTTGTTGGAATTTCACATGAGTTAAAGTAGTCTCCATGGTGCTTAAAAGGATAGTAATTCCTCCCCCAGTTTGAGACTTGACAATATTTGGGTAGTTCTGTCTCAGAACAGAAAACAGGCTTGGAAAAAATTCCAGTTACATGACCTACTGCAGCTACAGCACTGGGTGATTGGCTTCATTACTGTTCTAGCAGTGCAGTGAGGAAAATAAAGCTGAGAGATTTTTTTTCTGCCTTTTTTTTCTTTCCTTAAACTTCAAGACATTTTCATTTTCCATAACACATATGAGCATAGTGGGAGTTTTTTTAAGGCACTCTCTTTGTTTTCCCTTGCTCAGCAAGCTCAATAGTCAGTGCAACAGCAGGAGGCAGGAATGAAAGGAGCAGTCAACGATAGATTGTGGTAGGGTTTCTTGCTGGGGCTGACAGAAAGAAACTCAGATAAAAGAGGAGCAATTGATGCCTGACTTTGAACAGAAGATTGATTAGTAAAGAGAAAGGGTTTCTGGTGTCAGAAAGAAACATACCTGATCTCAGACAAGCATGTGTGACAGTTGCGCAGGTGATGGCATCTGTTTGGCTATTCAAACAGTGCTTGGCAAACAGATGTGGGAAGGTGTTTCAGCAATTTGGGCTTACAAAGCTTCACCCTTTAGCCACCTAATAAAGAGTAGTTCAGCTGTAATAGTTTTTAACACAGCAGTGTTGGACCTTTTCTGCCTGCAGCCTAGTTTTTAGGTCTCTGTACCAGCTCTCAAAAACACTGTCTAAACTGTGGCTATTTTTAGCCTTTTTTAATGAGAAAGACAAAAATGGCTCAAACTAGGGTTTTCTCCTGTCCCTTTGGCAGGATTCCAGCTTTTCTGGCAGCTGAGCTATTAACTAGCTAGCTAAACTCTCCTTTTGCTAATTTTGTTCTCTAATACTGCTAGCTTACTAGTGCTAGAAAGGGAAAGGAAGTGTATGCAGGCCGAGACTCCTGCTAGTCCTCCTCTGTGTTAAAACCCACCCTGCGGTGTGTGATGACCTTCCGGCACAAGCTTTAAATGTAGTTCTCCAAGTTCTGCCCAGCAGAGAACCCCATGCTCCATTCTGTCCTTCACACTCTGTTTGCTCTTTTGATTTGTAACCTCTCCCAATGTAAGGACGTGCAGACAGGCATTGACTGTGTGTAACAGAACATGTTCGTTCTTAGACTCACTATCCAGCTTTGGGAAGGGACTCTGTGTGAGAGAAGGTTGCAGGTCTTTGTGTTTTGTGCTGATAACAGTAGGGTACCAAATCAAAGGGGTTAGTCTGGTTTGTCTTTGCAATGCAGATGGTTTGCTGAACCAATTACCAGTCCAAAAAATTTGAATCAGAGTGAATTATGATGAAGATAAAATCAACCATTCACATTGCAAATACAGTAGCAAGTTTCTTGTTCAGCAAGACCGGTTCATGTTCAGTGCAGCAAACTAGAGAAGGATCAATGCCACTGACTGTGAGGTTTGTTGACTCAACAGAGCAGCTGGCTTTGTGCAAGTAGCAGCTTCATCTTAAGTCATGACACCCTTATTGATCATGAGACAGAGAAAGGAGAACCCCCTTTATTGTGCCTGGTGTTAATGAAGATGTAAGAGGCAAACGTTATAATTGTTTTGTTCAGTCATGTTGAAAAATACCTCGGCAAGGTAGCACAGGGTAAGACCAGATATAAATAAGGAAAATACGCTTCTGCTCTGGTTTAGGTCAATATTTTGATATGGGGGGTGTGTTTGACCTAATTAAAATCACATAGCAATAATAAAGATGACAGTAAGTGGTTTTGTATTCTACAAATATGGAAATAGCATCAGCGAAGTTGATAAGGTGAAATGGAGTACAGCCAATTTGGATAAGTTTTCTATAAAATTCTTTCTAACAGTAGTTACTCAGATATGAAACAGATGACTGATATGAGTTTGTTTTAGGCAACAATATGTGGATTCACCCAATAGTAGCTAATAATAGTTCTTTTCCTAAATCACTAGATTTTAAACGTATGGCTGTGCAACATTCCTTCAAAATGTTTTATTTTGTACTTGGTACCGGGTATCTTAAATCCTAATTATATACATTTCCTCTAGTATCATTTCAACCCTTCCCAATCGGTCCTTGTCATGGAGGGAGATGACATTGCGAATATAAATCAAGCTTTGCAAAAGGTCTCATACATCAACTCCAGACAGTTTCCTACTGCAGGCATACGACGTCTCAAAGTCTCATCGAAAGTCCAGTAAGTTATACCTCAGCTGAACTGATTAGATTAGGAATATTTTTAATCAATTACTTTTTCCTTTGGACCTACAAAAAGAAGAATTGTGACTAAATTACATAGCTAAGCCATACTTTTATGATATTGAGTGTGAAGGATTAATTCCATTAATTTTATTGTGCTGATTTTCATTATGGTTTTCTTTTGATACTATCCTTTTAAGAAGCTCTTCTTATTGATGTCCTTGTTAATGTTACTCGCCATTGTAGTCGTGGTTTGGAACATACAGTCTGGACTGAACAGCACTTGCATTTGTTGCATTCTTATTTTACTGTTCATTTTTAAAATTAGAGTTTCTTCTGAGAGAGCTGGAGCCATGGCTCTTCAAAGGAAGTCTGCTGCATCTCATAGGTTACACTGCTGGCTGTGTTTGTGACTAATCCTGAAATTGGCTGTGTGTACCCTTCCCTGGCTGTCACCACTGACATACTAGTGTTGGGTGTTAAATGACTATCCATATCCTTCCATTTTCATGCAACAATAGTGACAGAACCTGCACAATAATGTTTACAGTTCTACATAATCAGAGACCCATCTGCCATTCCTGGATTCCCCTGGGGTGTGTCTCTGCTACAGCAAGTTGTACAGTGCAGCAAAGGCAGCTTTTTGCAGTGAAGATAAACATCAGTTCAACAAATGCTCGTCTGTTGTGTGTACAATTCTTACAAAGTACCAGGTTTAGTTTGTTGCTGTGAGCTGACCACACAAATGGTTTGGAGAGTACCATGTAATGTGTGGGCACTGGAAACACTCCAGTTTGCATGCTCCAAGGCTGGCCCAAGCCTTTTGCATGAATGAAGTAAGGCAGAATTTGTCAGCACATTTGCTGCAGAAGCCCAGTGCTGATTCAGATGAAAAGGCTAATAGAGGCCCTTTTGGTCCCGAATAAACCCTAGGGGGTGCTATAGTAATTTTGTGATGGCAGAGTACATTAATGGTGGGAATCAATGATCTTAAAGGACCTTTTCAATCTAAATAATGCTGTGATGCTATGAGGGCTGGAATTAGGCCCCTTTATTCACACATGACCAGATTAGCGTATTACATTAACTAGATATCACACTGACAATTTAATGTTAGGTTTACTGAAGTTAGTTGTTATCATCTTATTAATTCTTTTTAACCATTCAATACTTTGTTAAATGTCAGCTAAACATAAAAATATTATTCTCATAGTGACCTTACTAAAGACAGGGCATGCCATAAGACTCTTTTCTAAGCTGTCCCTAGGTGATATTGGTGGTTATACATATGGGAGGGGATGAGAGAAGTAGAGCTGATACCGGCTTTGCTGGCAGTACAGACACGCAACCTCACACCTGGCAGTGCCAAAGTATGGTGTGGGCTGAGCTGAGACAAAAGGATGAGAGCCACCAGGCGGGAATTGGGCAGTGCAAGTGCCACACACCTCTGCTGTGCTATGTGCTACATGCAGTTAATGAATAATATATTTTTCAGATGTTTTGGTGAAGATGTCTGCATTAGTATCCCAGATATAGATGCGTATGTAATGGTGTTTCAGGCCAATGAGCCCAAGATTACAATAAGTGGAATGGACCACTTTGCTAGACCAGCCGCACAGTTTGAAGGTGACCGAGGTGTTATTTTGTTACCTGACATCAAGATTGTCAGCAGCGTCACTAAAATAGACCATCCAGTGGACTTAAAAGAGCATGACAGAGGTTTGTGGGTTTCTTACTACTTACTATTCCTACTGCTTACTCACATTCTTTTAAAGGGTTGTGCAAACAAGGAACATGCAGGAAATTGATTCTCCCACATTAATGTTGGCAACATTAGGCAGCAGTAATGCTGTACTGAAGACATTCAAGAAAAATGTGGGGAAAAGTGTAAATTGTGATAGATCAGTATGTGCTTCAAAAAAAGCGGCTTTTCTACTTAGTCTCTTGCCTACTTCAGAATAACTCCTTCCACTCTTTGCAAATTTTGCTGAATAACATATTTTTATTAGAATGTCTTTATTTGTAATAGAATTTTGTTAATTGTAGTGATAAAATAATTAACTAATAGTTGGAGTTTTAATCTGTTCTTACATTTCCAGCTCTGCTACTGGCTTGAGAAATGACCCTTGTGCCTCAGTTTCCCACCTACATAATGTGGATTATTATTAAAGATGAATGTTTAAAATATATAAATACAGTTTAAAATACTTCTCTGTAAAAGAATGTCCTTTAGGATGTTTGTGTGCAGGGCAAATGAAAAGCCAAGTAATCTGAGGTATTGTTCTAAATAGTATTTGTTGTATAAGTAGCAGGTGGATGCATAGCTCTTGAACAGATAAAACTAGGGTAGAGGCATGGATTCCCTGGAGCCTGTGCTCTGTAGCAGTGCTGCTTGTCGCCTGAAACTGCACCCACCCTGTGAAGGCTGGAGATGGTATCGCATCCTAATATCAACTACATACAGTTACATTATGTAAAAATGTGTTCTCGCACAGAAAAGAGTTCACAATCCAGCACCTCAGACACAACATGTAGATGAAATTCCATGTCCCTGAATGTTGTGACATCTTCCAAACTGCTCAGTGAATTAGGAACTACTGAATCTAGGGCATGAGACTTTACTGTCTGTGCCTTCCTTCCTCAAACAGCTTCTAAAATAAAGATGTGCACCAAGTTCCAAGATTTCAGTCTCTTTGTCTGCAGTATCCTTGGAGAGCTGATTAAGTGTCTTGCCAGACACTCTATGCTAAGTTGACCAGAGAATTAAAATATTAAATTGAGAAGCTATTCTTTTTCCAGCAACAGAATGAGTCTTTTTAATCATACATACTGAAGGATGGGCACTTTACAACTCTATTACTCCCAAGGCACACAAGACAGGTTCTTGCCACTTATCATAAAATCTCATCTTGGATAGATGCCCATGTTTTTTGAAATGCAAATTCTTCGAGGGTCATAGAGTGACTGAGACAATCATCCAAGCATACAGACAGGTTTTTATAGGGTTTTTATAGATCTATATCTATATATCACTATATAGATACAGTATATTTTCAAGTTCAGTTTTCCTT
>JAOXOE010000702.1:5090985-5112583 GCA_028565055.1 Phoeniculus purpureus
AAATGTTTATACAGTTTATTAAGGTTGGAAGGGGCCTTCAAAGGCCGTCGGGTCCAACCCTCTGCTCAAGCAGGCTACAATTTATTGAAAAGCATACTCACATAAGAAGCCTAGATCAAATACACAAAACCACATCCAGATGTTTATTTCCAGAATCAAATGTCAGTTTTCTTCCTCCAGTATTGTTCTTGAACGTCTTTTATTACAGAGCAATTTGTTTTCTGTTTATCTTACTAGGTGTTGATAGGCCTTCATCATCATAGCACCTGGGCAGACAAGACACTTCTCTGTGCTTTGCTCCAAGCACACTGTATTTTGTATTAGAGTAAAACAATTCAGCCATCATTGCAGAAATTGGAAGCAAACCCTGATGCAAAGCACAAAAAATGACTGAGCTGTTGTGTCATTGTTTATCTTAGTTGCTTTCTTCTTTGTGGTTTTTCATGCTCTGTGCCATGTGTTCACAGCCAGTAAGCCAGTGGTATTAGAGAAAATGCACCACAACTTGGATTTCTGTGATGTTTTGGTCATCGGAGCAGAACTAGATCCTGAACAAGAGTGTTTAGAACTGGATCATGTGGAGCTTCAAGGAAAACATCTAGATGCCACAAATTCCACAGCAGGATATTCAATCTATGGTATGTTCATGGACTTTGCTTTCCCTTATTTCTTTTGCCAACAATTATGTTATTGGAATGAGAGAACTAATGTGGAAGAAATGAGATAGAAATCAGTGATGTCCTAGCTGTAAAATATTACAGGAGAATCTGAGTGTGAAAAAGCATACTCACCTTTTGAGCTCCTAGGGTGCCCAGTTTATCCTCTGGAATACACTGCAGCTTTGCTTGACCTCACCATCCTTCCTATCATCTCCAAAAAAGGGGGATAGCGACATGGATTGGGGTTTTTGTGGCCCATCACAGTCGAATGTGGGAATGAGAGGATTCTTCAGTGCTTCTGCACAGAATTGGAAACTTAATGGCCATTGTTTTTTTAATAAATTAATGGCCATCAATTGATTAACAAATTATCCTAAGTCTTTGGTTTTTTTCCTCTCCATCATGGACCTACATTCATTTCCAAAACTATTCTCATAGTATCAGCCAGAGGCTCGGTCAGGAAATATTTGGTCCACTGCCCTTTTCATATTGTTCTGGTAAATTTTCTGTGAACATGTTTGTTGTTGCTGTATCCCCATTTCAGGTGTGGACAGCATGCACAACTATGAGCAAGTTCTCCGGCAGATTCGCTATCGTAACTGGTACACTGCAGCCACCTTTGACAGAAAGTTCAGAGTCAAGTGCTCAGAGCTAAATGGACATTACACTAGCAATGAATTCAACTTGGAGGTAAGCAATCATTCAGTCACGTTTTCTTCTCCAGCACTGAGAAGTGTATTATCTTCAGTGACACTGACTTTTCTTTAAAATCTGTAAAAAGATTGATAAGTTCTGGTAACAGAGTCAAATAGAGAAAAATTTTTAAGTTCCATCCAAATAGGAAGTTGACTTTCTCCTGTGGCCACTTCTCAATGTGGGTCTCTGTTCTGCTGCCTATGTACGGAAATGACTTTTCAACTCCACTAACACAAAAATTACTCCAGTTCAAATAGAATGGAGGATGAAGTTACCTTCACTGGTTTTACATGACATAAAATCTCTTGTAGGTCTTTTACTACTATTACACACTGATAAAAATAAATGATTGCAGCCTCATTCTTTTCCTTAGATGAGTTATTTTTTTCTTTACCCTGACATATTTCTCCAGCAACATTCTCCTTTTTTCAAGTACTACTTCATATATAATAAGGTTTTATAATTTGTTCATCATTGCATAGAATTCATGCCTGGGAATTTACATAGCTGAGATGTCCTTGAGGAGGGAAGTCAGTACGTAGGTAGCAAATGCATAGGATGGACTTTGTCATATTCTTTTGGATTTGTTACCCAGCCATGATCAGGAATACTTAGATGGCTCTCCTGAGCTTCTATGTGCTTGTAGCAAGCCCCATGCAGCATAATGACTCAGGGACCATGCACTACTACTGATTCACCTCAGCATTGTGGACATGTTCTGAAGAGCCATCTTATCCAGCCTAGAACTCAGGTACCAAGGACCTCTGGGAAAAGGCACAGAGTTCTTTACAATTGGCTCAAAACTCAGTAGTTGGTTCTGAAAGCCTTTATATATTTGCATGGTACTGAAAATTCTTTTGAGCTTGGCATTCTGACTTCAGGGTTTTTGCTTATAACAGCTATCAGTAAGACAAACAACTGATACAGCATCTGCAAAGACAGTCACTCTCAAAGGACATAGGAAAAACTGATACCTCTCTCAAGGGAACAGCTAAAAGCTGATGAGGGAAAAAAAGTCCCTTCTTATCCAGACAAGTAAATAAATAAAAAAACCCAACCTGTTTATGTGGCAGTTCATAGTCTACAGCTAGAAAGGTTAAAATGCATTTTTAAGTTAAACATGAGAAATGCATTAGCCTATGTGGCATAAAGGAAGTGGATTTGGCCTGTAAGATCTATATAATCATGCTCCTAACTGCTGAGGAACTTCACGGTTCAATGTAACACAGAGAGCCAGCAGCCTGAGGATATAGATCACTTCTTAGTATCTGATCTCTTACTTTTCTCTTGGGCCAGATTAATATTCTACACAGCTCCAACTCTGACTTCACAGACCATGTAAATCACATGATAGTGCAACCACAGTTTCTGCAGTCTGTCCAGCACCTGGAGGGAAGCATAAGTGCTGTTCGCAACTCAGGTATGTGATGCCTTTGCAGAGACTGCTCAGAATGGTTCTGTATTTCCCTTGTGATTCAGCGTCATCAATAAGCAAGCTCCAAAGTCCACAGGTAGAGCCTCTGAAACCTCAGAGGGATCATTGCACAGGTATGAAAAAGGTAAATTAAAATTCTCTTCTTCCTTTCCTTTGGAGGTTCTTTGCATTCCAAGACTGGTTTCCTTTCCTAAAGTCTTCATTAAAGCTTATGTACTCTGAACCCATACAGTTAAGAAAATGTATTGGTTCTAGTCTTCAGTAGTATGAGGGATAGTATTTAGACTCACGTTGTCTTTGCATTTCTGCATTGCTGTGGCATATTAACTGCTGCCCATCCCCTTCTAAGCAAAATAAACAAATCACAGAATGTTGGGGGTTGGAAGAGACCTCAAAAAACCATCTAATCCAGCCCCCCAAATAAAACACAGGTTTGTAACGTTTTCTAAATGTATAATTACTGTGGTGCTTCTGTTAGCTGCTGAACAGGCTTCAGTCTGGAGCTCTCTGGAGAGAAGACAGGCTCCTCTAGTCATGTGCAGTGGCATCAGTAAATAAGAACACATATTGAATTTTTAGATTATACGAGTGTAAAATCTACCCAAAGCTGAAACCTTTTCAGTAAAGTCAAACTCACGGCAAAGATACTTGTTTAAATGCTGGACTCTATATTCTTTTAGCTGAATGATGGATAAAGAAGTAAAGGTGGAAGTGCAGTACTGAGGTAGCCAAGGCACATAGGAGATGGCAGCACTTCTCCACTGCCCTGATTGTGAAGCTCATAAAACAAGGGTAATTCAGAGAGATTTCACACTATGAAGAGTAGGAGAGACAGAGGCTTCTCAGAGTGCAACAGAACAGTAAGAAAATATGGACTGCATCCTCTAGAGGCTCCCAAGAATACTGTAACACAGCAAATAGAGTGGCAATGTGTTAGCGTTTAAAGTACAGCACAAGTGTTTGACACCTATGAAAATAAAAGCTTTGAGGTGCTTTTTTTCTCTCAAGTGAGGTTGATGCCTCAGCTGTATTCAGAAAGGAACAACATGCCACTAAGATATCTGAACAAGGCTGCAAAAACACTGTTTCTGAAAACCACTGATTCTGCACTGACTGACTGCTTGTCTTCAGTAATAAACAAGCTTGAAGAACAACTGGCAGTCATAATCCTCAGTTATGCTTTATGATACTCATTTTTGTGTGCTCTGCCTGAGTAGGTGGGCATTTGTCAACACTTTCTGCAGTCATGGCGGATGGCTGTGCTGGTTCTTAGTCCAAAGGAAGAGCAGCTGAAGGGGCAAAACACGTAATGAATTTAGAGTATTGTAGGCATTTGCTCCACAAATATAAGTCTGTTTCCTTTTCCATCTTTTGCTCTAGTTGTTCCAAGTGTGGCAACTGTCGTTATCATAGTCTGTGTGAGCATACTCGTTTTCATCTTAATGGTGGGGATCTACCGCACTCGCACAGCTCACCAGCACGGCTCTGCTGATAGCGATGGAAGTAAAGAAAATGAAATGGATTGGGATGATTCTGCTCTGACTATAACTGTCAACCCCATGGAGGTACAGAACTGTGTAATACCTGTCTAGTATTATATTGGGGTACTATGAGGAGCTGCTGTTGGGCTGGTAGCTTACTCAACAGTAAATTTTAAGCCCCTTTTAGTGTACCCTTTCTTTTGAATATAACTATAATGCACTAAAAGGAGGGGGAGATGATCATCAGTTTAAAGTAACTGACATGGAAGAGTAAAATTTTGGCAGCTTAACTAACAAAGGTATTCCTTATTGACATTCCATTCTTGTTATGGTGGGTTTTGAATATTTGCTGTTGCATTCTTTCACTTTTGATGCCTCACAGTCACGTATTGGTGGAGACCAGCTATTCCCAGCATCTCTGAATGTGCTCATATTCTTACAGACCTTGGCTAGCAAGAGGGCACTTTTCTTCTACTGTCTCTCTTTTCTTTCTTTAAATGTGCTATAGAAATATGAAAAGCCTCACCAGACAGAAGAGGAGAGTGAGGAAGAAGACATAGATGATGAGGAGGAAGACACAACCAGTGCTGAATCAGATGAAAGTGAAGAGGAGGAGGATGAGGATGAGGAAGATGAAGTCATTGTCCAGAAAGACAACAAAAAGAATTGCACCAGGCAAGAGCATTTGGAGTGGGATGATTCAACCCTCCAGTACTAAGAGCCCTCCAGCCATATTGCTCTTTTGTAACAGCCAATACAATGTTTTTTTCAGTCTGTTGCAGGATTTGAACTCCTGCTTGCCTATAACTGTTCTGCTCACACTGATCTTGTCGTAATTGATAATGATAGAAATGACCCTTTCATTATAAAGCCTGGAGAAAAGATGGTACAACTATACTGATGTGACTAGTAATAAAGTCAGCTAGAACTCGATCTGTTAGCAAGCATAGTTCTCAACTTCCTGTTTCTGTACCGCAGCTCTGTGACAAAAGTCCTGTCACTCAGTCTGTAGAAGTTTTTTCTGCCTTTGCAATTTTTTTCATACAGGAGAGATTTCAGCTTGTTATGAAGAATTACTTGTGGTGTGGGTCCAAATAAGAGTTACCATCTGACTTCACACTCTTAGAGGTATGAAATAGAATCCACTTCCAAAAGGAGCAGAGGTTTAATGCTACAGATGACAGAGACTGAATTCCATTTGTTGTCCCATCCTGCCTTCTTGGATGTTAACTGTCTTTCGTCTACAAGAGAGTATCTAGGACTCGTCATGGGATGCATGCGTGCCTGTGTAGAAGTTGACAGTGTATTTTTTGGGGCATGCTGTCAGAACCCTCAAGACAGGGATTTTATCCAACCCACTCATTAAAACTTTGGAGAGTTTGAAAAAAAAAACAGCAACAAGGGGCTGCTGAAGTTTACCAAAACAAATTCCATTTGTGTCCACAGCCTGAGTAATATGATCTTATGCAAACTGTAAATTCTAATGGGATCAATTCACTGAAAACCTGTAGAGCTGCTCATTTGTTATGGATTGAGCAATCTGCAGCAAATTGATGCTTTAACTGTCTGTCTTGTAAAATCATTAGCTTACTGCAGTACCCTACTGCAGTGGAAAACAAATGACCCCATTATGCCATAGCTCTGTGTGGCTGGGATATAAACAATGATTTTATATGAGGAAAATGTTCCCTTTTGCTTTAGTGAATGAGCTGAGATTCTTGTCTGTGTTCTATAAAATGTTACACCCTATTTCTTCTGTAACCTCACCCACCTATGAGTGGCATAGGAGAAAGTGACCCCACATACAACTGTCAGCTCTTTAATTGTGCTCAGAATTCCCCCTTATTTCTTCTTCCTGGAGCCCCTGATGTTAATAAAAGGTTTCTTGAAGTAGAACAATAAATAAAACCTACCTGGAACCAAAACAAGTTAAAACCTAAACTCGGAAGAGGTTGAGAAAATTGTATTTTAGTTTGTACGGTAACACAGCATATTTTTCTTAAACACTGTTTAAAAAGGAAAAGAAAAACCCAACCAAAAAAAAAAGGCAAGCAAAGCTCTGTACAATGTGTCGATAAGTCTGCGTGTTGTCGTTTTTGTCCCCTTTCCTTAATTCTCATTGCATCTCCCAATGTTCCGCATACCAAACAATGCAGCACTGAGTAGGATCACTGCTCAGTTCGTGAAAATTCACATAGCTTGGAAGGGAATGGAATGATGGCTGGTGGCTTGTCTGGGTTTGTTACTAAGGATGTCCTTTTCTTTGCAATTTCATCACTTACTTCAACTTTTGCTTTTGTAATTTGCTGTTTGAAATGAGCTGCCTCCTCTTTGCTCTCTCAAAGAAATAGACAGTCCTGCCACACCAGGACCTTTCTGGGCACCTGTGAATGGTACTTGGAGTTGCAAAGAGTACACTTGAGTTATCCAGCTCCCTCAACATCAAGTTAGTGGCAGTTCCTGAATGTCTTGGCATAAAGACATTGTGGGTTTGGAGGTTCTTTAATTCCGATTTCTGTATCTGATAGTTGCGAGGAAAGATTGACAGAAATCAGATCATGCTAGAAAGTACATTTTTATAACTCTAATTTTAAAACTAGAGATCTTCATTCTTCTTTTTACTGTACCAGCAATCACATTGGCATGTGATTTTTAAGACTGGCAATATCACAGTTGTCTGCTGTAAGCAGTCCTGGTTTATTTTCATTCTGGTCTCTCACATGTACTAAAGTGAGAAGAATATTTGCGGAACTAAGCCCACATAAATACACTATCTGGAGGAATAAAGATTATAAAATTGTGTAAAGTCCCTGTTTATTAAAATATAAAATTTTTAATTCCGTCATCTCTTGAGTGCAAATGTTCTGTTGAATCATTTTCTAGCATCCCAGTATCCTACATCATTTCCTGCTGTTAATTTTTGTTAGTGATGCTAAGCAGCAACTTAATGATCCTGTTATCGGTGCCTATCAGCAAAGTTTTCTGCTCAGAAAAAAAATGTAATCAAATTAAAAGCAGATCTTTAAATATCCCGTTCAGATTTAAAACAAATATTCATTTATTTTTAAAGCTTCTAGTTTTCCTTATTTTTACTATTACTATCACAGCAAATGTGAAGGCAACTTGAAAACAGCAGTTTACATCCTCACTGACAGCCTTTAATTCTTTTATATGTCTGTGTCTCCATCAATCTGTCTCTCCACCCAGTTCAGTTTTCTCTTTTTGTTACTGGAAGGAAATCTTTTCAGGGTGTGCTGAAGCAAACAAAGTATTTTCTCTACTGTAAATAAACCTACATTTTTAAACCTAAGCAGAGTAATGCAGGCATGTGTGTTATCACTAACTGTGGGTTTGCAACAGGATATTCAGCAAACAAACTTGCATCACTGTACTTATTTTAGATTACTTGTTGGAGTGCGTTATGCGGCATTTTTCATTCAAATAAACAGAAAAATCCTTTTCACAAAATGTTAGTGAGGTTGAGATACTTTTTCACAAAATCAATGTTAGGCTGTTTGTATAGAAGTCAACAGTAGTGGCTTCATGGACAGTAGCCTACTAATAGGAATGCCACAGGCAAGCCATTTCTTATAAGCTAATTTTAACAGAATTTCCTGTTTTCCATGAATTACTTTGTTATATAACCTACTTGTTTAAAACCACATCAGAACATATACACATCTAGACATGCACACACACATACACACACACTCTCACGCAACTTTTTGTGTGTTCCAGTGGAAAGCCAAAAACCTCCTGGTTTCTCTCCAGAAAAGAAGTTTATGCTGCAAATTCTGATGCAGCAGTGGCAGTGTTTGGCTCGTTGGAAAGGTACTGATTGTCCTTAGAACAGCTGCCAGGCTGAACTATGAAGGCATGAAATAAAGGCGCTGGGTTAACAGCAGATATAAACAGATGTGTCCAAAGAGATGCCCAGAGCATGTGGCATCAGGACTGGGTGATGCCAGGGAGCTCAAACGACATCACAGCAATAAAGGCCTTCACATGTTTTTCATTCTAATCTAAGACTGGGAAACACTGCAAAATGTACACATGAAAAGTGAAGGTGGTGATCACAGAATCACGGAACATTAGGGATTGGAAGGGACCTCGAAAGATCATCTCGTCCAATCCCTCTGCCAGAGCAGGATCACCTAGACCAGGTCACATGGGAACATATCAAGGCAGGTTTTAAACATCTCCAGATACATTGCAGTAACTGAAGTAGTTGATTTTGACGATCACATTTCTTTTTCTCTTCTGTCTCCCTCCACAGGTATTATACTGTAGTAAGTAAACCTTAAAATGCAAATGTTGAGATTTGTCTCAATATCTACTGCAATGGCTGACAGCAGTTCAAATAAGAAATAGATGTGGAGGGCCCATGATTATCTTTAATACTAATTAAATAAAATATTGTCCTTGTTTGTTCAAACAGGCAACAGTATCTTGCAGCTGTGGTCAACTGGTGATCATCTCCGTTGCTAAAAGCCAATGGGAAGGTGCAGTTTATGTCTCTTCCTGGTTGTATGGGTGTGCTGGGCTTCCTAACTCCAGTCAAGGAGAAAAATAAGACTCAGAAAGGGTCAGAGGGTTGTAAAGTTCCTTTAGTGGGGATGAGATGCCCTGTCTCTGTGGCAGGAGCTGTCTCTGCCTGACCCTAAGCTGAACATGGGACATTCGAAGTTCCAGATTAGGACTGGTCAGAGGGAATTCAGTAGCCACCTCAAACCCTGTTGACCCCTGCAGCTGACCTGTGTTCCAGCTGTCTCTTTCCCACAGCAAAGCAATGCTGCTGCCCTGAGGGGCAGCTCTAAATCTTTTACCCAGTGGGGATCCCAGCAGGCTAGAGCACATTTCCTTTTCTGGAAGTCGACCAGCCACGCTTAGCAGAAGAGGAGAATCAAAGTCTTTATTCGAGGTGACAGAAGGTAAAGGGCTGGTGGTTTGAACCAATGATGTTGCCTCTGGAATACATATGTTAATACCAACACTAGGAATGTTTGCCAAAGCATAAGAATACTTACAGAAGAAGAGGAAATAAACTGTGAGGGTTACAGAAAAAGTCTCCTTTTCCCTTAATGCACATACAGTTATTAGATTCAACATCTCAGTCCCAGTATCCCCCTTGTTTCTGTGTGTTTATTGAAAAATGACAATAAGCCCTCACAGCAAAATGCAGTTGCCATGTAAATCATTTCCAGGAATCTTAGTAGTAGGCAAAGGAGCCAAGAGCTTTGTTGTCTGATATTATGACTAACATCTTCATTTGTTCTGGCAGATTTGCCAGCGGGGAACTCTGTGGAGTGTGGCTGGTTCCTGAATGTACAGTGTGTACTGCTGCTGCACTGCCCTTCAGAAAGCACCAGTAGATGCACAGGACGAGAACAGCTCGTCTGGAGGGAGAATAAATGTGTCATAGTTTGTAAGAAGGTGTTTTAAATACACTTAGATATTTGTTTAATGGTAAAATACTGGTGTTACAAAAAAACCAAGCCAACAATTTCATGAAATAAAAATGGCAGTGATATGAGCAGAATTTTGAAGAAAAACATACACTGACTGATACATTATATTGCAGACATAGATACCTATAAAAATTGTTTGTATATGTAAGAATTGTAAGTACTATCATATGCGTGTGTGTGTGTGTGAAACACACCCCTTGTTTTATCCAGCATTTTCTATGAAGCTGTATGGATACAGGCAGCACATCTAGAGTTGCTCTATGATTATCTGGAACTGCTGGAATTGATTGTATAGCATCTGTGCCTTTAAAACAAGCCAGTTTATGGCTTTGGGGGATCCCAGTCAGATGCTAGTTATCCTGCTGGATAGCTGGATTTCACAGGCAAATCGCCAACAGGCTCTGGCCCTGATAACAATACAGAACAAACAAAAAAAAAGTAGAAATACTTGTGGGAACCTGGATGTGCAGTAGCCTCAGCTTGAGGGCTGACTGACTTTCCACCCACTAGCCTTGGGATTAATGCACCTCTGGGTGATCCCAGGAACTGCTGACTTTTACGTAGGCTGTAATTAAGGCACTTCTCATCCACCACTTGGTCCAATCTGAGGAAGAAAATAAGAAAAATATTTTAAAAGACTGTCAGAGAACACCTTTGAAACAACTTTAGAACATTACTGTCCTTTGTAGTGCTGTGCTGTATAAATATGCTCTTCTTCATGTTTCAACTGGCATCACCAACCGTGTAGTAGCAGGAGATTTGTGCCTTCTCAGGCTAAGCTGAGGAAGAGAACAAGCTCCGGTCATACCACATCCTCACTGCCCACAGAGTCTGCAAACCTCAGAGTGTGAAAGTGCCACACAAAACAGCCATCTTGATCCTCAAAAATCCCCCCCAGTCCCATGTTTATGTCCAAATCATGTGGCACCTGGCAGTGTAACATCAGCACTGTCTGCAGCAGCCAGGAGCAGTGATCCTGTGTGATCTTTGTACATTTGGATCAGATGTTCGGGTTGGGGATTTTGTGTGCATTTTTTCAGTTGTTGGCTTTGTCATTTGGTTTTTTTAAAAAAAATCAAGCCCCAATAACAGGCAATGCAGAGACAGATAATGGCCGTATGTGAACCAGCAAAAAGTGTATCCAGTGATTAGACTTAGCTCCAGCACCAAGGTGTTTTGTTGTTTGGGAATAGGGTTGTTGTTTGGGCTATTCTCTCCTGGAATCCAGGTTGCTTTTTTTGTTAGTAAAGGCAGGTTTGCCAGAAGAGCACTAAAGGTACAACTGAGTAAATCACACACTCTGTTAGCACACCCCATCTCAGACGTATTTCTTCTAAATCAATCAGAAAAATTACTCCAGCTACAGCATACCAGCTTGTTATACTTCATTGCCATTGTACGACCAACAAGGTACAAGACTGATATGGTGAGGGTTGTGGCTTGGTTTTCATTTTGTTGTTAGGTTTGGGTTTTTTTCCTAAAGAAGTCATGAACATAATAAATTAAAAAAAAAAAATCACACTGCTAAAACAGAGCAAGGGCTGTCATTCCATAAACCTCTGTTTTTAAATAATAAACAATTCTGATCCCCATTATTGAACCTCAACACAAGAAAATTAATGTGGGGTTTTTCATGTGTTCATAACTTCATTTCTGGTGATGAAAAAGCAGTTACCATGTCATATAGCCAGGTTCTCCTAGGGGTATTTTACTGTCTTTTGAATAGATATCGACAGTGGCTCACTAGTTACGCTCTACATTTCTCTGCTTGTAAATAGCAATAATGATACTGGCGCCCTTCTTCGCAAAGTGCAGTGGATGAAAAGCCCTATCAGAGCATCTACTGTTACTACAACTTGGTGATTCTGCTGCATCTCAGCTCACGGCCCTCTGTTGCAGAGCACCCTCCACACACACACACACACACACATACATACTCACACAGAAAATGAACAGCACAGTCAGGGACCATGGGCTGCTGTCTATGAAGAAACACAATAGTTTTGAAGCATCACAAACATTTAAAATAGAGTTTGGAAAAGTCCCAGATTCCCATTTTCAACTCTAAGCCATGTGTAAATCTTGCATATTCATCAGCTGCTGAAGCTACAGGATTGTGTATTGTCAGTATTTATGTCTGTGCTGAGAAAAAAGCAGCAGCAGAATTTTTTCCCAGCTAAATGTATTGTGCAATCAAAGAGCCACTTTCACTGGGCAAGGTGCATAAATCTTGCCAAGTGCACAGAGAAACTGGGTCCATGTGGGGACAAAGGCTTTGCCCTCATATTCTGTCTTTGCACTTCAGAAACCCAGAAAATTCCATGGGAGTGAAAAGCTTTCCTGCTGCCCTCACTATTCTGTTTTCTTTTATAAATCTGGATGCAATTTTGGGTTTTTCAGAGGCACTTCACTTCCTAACTGCAGAAAAGGCTCTTTCAGGTTCCTGTAGGCAAACTAACCCATTAAGTAATTTTTTGGGACCTGAAGTTTTCATGTTAAAACCAAAACAACAAGAAAACCCCGCACCCCAAATTGCTAACCTTACAATGCTTTTTCTCTTTCTACTCAAAGTCTGTGACAGTGACATTTCAAACCAGGACTGAAATTGCCAGTAAATGCTGGTCTGCACTCTACTTAATGTGCACAGGCATCAACAGGGAGGAGGATATGTGTTTTAACTTGGCCTGTGGAATGGATCAGCTGCAGTCAGTCTTTTAGAAAAAATGAATTATTATTTAGGGAAGAGGGAACAGGGAGACAGACAAGAATAATGCATGAAAAGCAAACAGAAAGAGTGAAGGTGTCCAAATGATGTGGAAAAAAACTGGAATTTAATCCCATAGAAATAAGACGTAATAAAACTGGGGTGTCATGTAGTAAGAAAATGGAAACATTCACATCCAGCACTGACAAGCTATCAGAACTGACAAGAAGGAAAATGAATGTATGATTGTGGAGGGTTCAGAGATGACCATTTGTACATAGGCACATGCTTGTGTGTGATGATCTATACATGCGCATACAACAAAATCATTAAATGACATGGAGACACTTGTTTGGGTAACTATGGTGATAAACAGACCTTCTGCACAGATAACTGTTGAGCAGTTTTAGGGATTTTTCTACAACCAACATAGTCCATCGGTTGGCTGAGAAACTGGGAACACTGTGTTGCAAAGGCCCTTAAGGTTTTTGTAATGATTCGGTTTACTGAGTGACTCCATAGTTAAGAACCTTGATTTTTGAAAATACACAACCTACAGGATGTTCTCAAGGATAACAGCCTACCCTGAATGATTCTGACAGCTGAAGCTGTTGCCTTCTTTCCCAGGATCAACCACTGGCAATTTTTTTGTTAGAGCCTCCACAGCAGACTGATCCAGAAACTATGAGGTACGTCTCCAAAGACGAGGTGTTTCTTATATTTTGTGGTAAACACTGCACTACCAGAAATCTTGAGTAAATACGTAGTTTTGTTTATTCAAAGGGTGATCACAACAGGGCTGGGAAGATCCACCAGAGTGTGTTCTTGTTTTGCAAAGTAGTACATACTATGGGTAGGTTTCCTTAGAAATGTTTCGTCTACACTTCAGTGTGTTTAGAAGTTGCTGCTAGAGCTCATGAAGTCCTAGAAATAAACATTAGTAGACAGAAAAAGTAGTAGGGGTAGAGTATTATGCCAACAGTGCAAAGTTGTTCCCTAGAATATATTTTCTCATTTTAGAGGCAGTGTGGGGTTGTTTCAACCTACTTAAATGTTTCTAAGCCTGGGGCTTCTACTCCTTGCCCTGAGTCTATTATTCTAGAGTCTATTAGGATTCACCATTAGAATGCTTGTCCTGATAAAGAGGTTAAATAATGTTTTTTGTAATTTTTATCTCATTAGCCCCAGTTATACCCTCTTGCACCACCCTAAATAATCCCTCTAACTATGATTTGGAGCCTTTGAATATGTTTAGACAGTTATCAAGTTCGTTGCTTTTGATCATTTATTATAGAGGCTATGAGTCCCTCCTAATCCCTCCTTCTCCCAACTCGTTCCTTCAGTCTCACCTTTTCATGCCATAGCATTCATACACAAACTAAACCCCCCTGGTATTTCTTTGAATTAGTCACAGCCAGTTCACTGTTCAAGTGCTCTGTGTTTGTGTGTGTCACTGCATAGGTTGTCAAGGGTTAAACAACAAATGTCATTAAAACAAAAACCAACTCAGAACCTTTGCTGTAAACTGTGGATAAACATAAGATTACATTTTGCAGTGTCTTTTACATTGGTATGATTTAATAAAACCAACCATTGGAGCCAAACCAACAAAACAAAGTAGTAATTTGTTAAAACGTAGATTGACATCACTCCTTCCTTTGAAGACAAACACTGTCATTCATGCACCCCACACCAAACACTGTTCACCAATAGGCGGGTTAGTGTGTGTTCCTCCTCCTCAAATCTCATTGGTAGAAAGCACTTACTTTCAAAAACTGGTTCTCAAGATTTCCCACCATGTGTTAGCTGCTGCAGAGCAACAGAATTGTCCACAACTTTTCTGACCGTTGCTGGGCCCAACCCTCTGTTGCAGCCCTCCAGTGCATTTACAGTTTCACTGGCATGATGATACTATATGGTTAGTTTTCAAGCCAGTCTCATGCAACCTCCTGTTTTCTGGTCAGGAGCCTCTTTACACGCAAAGATGAAGCATGTATGAGGTCAGTCTTGGGTCTTTTAATTGGTGTAGCTCCTTCATCTGCCCCAACCTTCTCTACCCGTAAGCCAAAACAGAACTTGTGCTCAAAGGCCCACTGCATTACTAAGACCTGAGTGAAACAAAACTTCCTCATTTGAAGGTCTGTCTGAAAGGACTGGTGTAAAAGTGAGAGTGCAGTGACCTTGACACTGGCTGATACAACAGATGAGAGAAGCTACTGGTAATACCTTTCAATAGAACTCTGTCATTACAGACACATTTCCGAAACCAACCATTGCACCAAGAATAAGTTAATTGCATGAAGAATGTCTTAAGTCCAGTAGACTAGGTGGGGTGGGATGAAGCTTTATGCAGGGTGAGGTTGCAACACAAATACAGAGAAAAAAAGGATTAGTTCCTGAACAAGAAACTAAACCGTGACGTAAGTTGTGAGGAGCAGCAGAGCAGGAATCAGACATTCAACCCGAACATTGCTGGAGTTTGATTGGAGCAGTTGTTTCTAGTTAGAACTAACCATGTAGTTATGAAATATTGAGAGGGTGAGACCTTGAAGAGCTGAGAAATAATCTCATCAAGGTGAATGCAACAGCTCTGAGCTGTAATTGGCCAAGACAATTACGATGAGACAGTTTGTGTCTCATCATAGCTTAACAGTCAAAGATGCTCCATCAGCCTGCACCGATGTAGAAGTTTTGACACACAGTTCATCTTTTCCCAGATTTCCTTCCATGTTGGTGCATCAGTGGTTGCTGAGGTGCAGTAGTGCTGCTGATAGTGTGTGTTTTCTAGCTTGGGATTCTATCCTAGCAGTACAATCTCTGTATATCTGTGGCCATTTTTATCAGTAATAAGAAAACATATTAGCTGGGATCTAAACATACCCTGTATGGTCATGACCCCTCAAGTCTGTCTCGAATCACCAGACTCTTCAGTTCAGGAGAGATACTCATTGTATAAAATAACCTGTATGTGAAACATTCATAAACCACATCTGAAAACGTCTCACTGCAGATGCAAAATGCAATCCATACAATTTCTGCAGGCTTATGGATTAAATTACTGTATGCAATTGCAAAGGTGAATATGAAATGGAACTGATCTTCGAACGTAGATATAAATCTCCTGTTTTTCTTTTTTTAAAAGAAGCAAAACCTTTTCTTTGTGGAAATGTAAGGTAATTTTTTTATACACGGTGAAGCACATGAAACACAACTTTACAGAGAGTGGAATTAAGTTGTGGAAAAAAAAACCATCGCATGGTTATGTATTTCATAAAAGCCACGTCAATATGCACAGTAATTTATGAATTCAAGATTGCTTTCCACATGACCAATTAAATGCATAATGAATATAAACTTGTTATCTTAAAACCTGGCCTTTACATCTACACATGTAAAACTATATTCATTTTTGTGGTCACTATGGCACATTATGTGAATTGGCCAATAAATATAATTTTAGAATTTCACATAAAGGGTAATGCTCTGTAATATCATTTCTCGACTTATTGGGATATTCTCATTTGCTGACCAATAACCCTTAAGTGCTGTCAATCCCATTGACAAAGGTTAAATACCTGCCCTGTAACCATCAGCTAATTTCCAGGGTTCTTGCACTTACCGACAAGTCACGATACAATAAAAACTCAATATACCTATTTCATTGGTGGTGTTAAGTAAAGTCCAACATGAACTGAGTTAGAGGCAATTCATTTCTTTCTGATTTTTCAAGAGGGTTCAGCACCCACTTCAGAAATCTTAGTGAAAGGCAAAAGCCTCTTTGGGATGCCTGAACCAGTATTTGCTTGGTTGTGCTGAACAGAGCAAGTGCTGAGAGCCACCTGAAACTTGGTACACCTGATTTCAGTGGCACTAGAATGCAGTGGGACATGAATCTGATTGGAATTTCAGAAAAAAAGTGGTCTTTGATTGTTATCCAGCTATCTTGGGCCCCTTTACCTGCCAGTAGCCTGTCCCATGGGATTTCCCCTTGCATTTACTTGAAAAGGCCAAAATTTATCCTCCTGAAGTCCAGGATTGTGATTCTGCTAGCTATTCTGTTCCTGCCATATGAGATCCTGAAGTCCACCATCTCGTGGCCACTGCAACCAAGGCTGCCCTCAACCTTCACTGCTTCATCCAGACCCTCCTTGTTGGTGAGTACAAGATCCAGCAGCGCTCCTCTCCCAGTGGGCTCCTCCACCACTTGCATCAGGAAGTTGTCACCAACGCACTGGAGGAACCTCCTGGACAGTGGATGGCTGGCTGAGTAGGTCTCCCAGCAAATATCAGGGTAGTTAAAAATCCCCCATGAGAACCAGGGCCTGTAGCTGTGAGACTGCTGTCAGCTGCCTGTAGAAGACTTCATCAACTTCCTCATTCTGATCTGGCGGCCTGTAATAGACACCCACGACAGTGTCAGCCATGGCAACCTGCCCCTTAATCCGCACCCACAAACTCTCAACTCTCTCTTCATCCGCCCCGGACAAGAAATCAACACATTCCAGTTGCTCTCTCACGTAAAGAGCAACTCCACCACCCTGCCTTGCTGACCTGTCTCTTGTGAAAAGGACATAGCGGTGAAAAGTGAGAGACTTGCATTCCCTGCAGCCTGTCATCTACAGACTCATCTTGCTGGGGGATCTCTGTTTGGGTTCCCACATCCATGTGGTGACCGTAGCCTGGTCTTCCTCTGCTGCCGGGTTTACACTTTTTCTGTTTTTGCCCTCTGGCAGCTGGAGAAGGCTCTTCTGTTGCATCTGAGCGTGACTTCAAAGATCCCGTGGCTGGAACCCTACAGCGTTCCTTCTCAGCTTTTCCCGTGAGAGATTCCAACCCCCACCTGCTCCCTCTTAACTCCCCTGAGCTTCCCTGTTTAAAGGGATCTCCAAATCAAAAAAGCCCTGGATAAATAGTGTTCAGGGGCGGGGCACCAGCTCTGTTGCTGCTCCGTACAGTCACTCTTTCTCATATTTGTGAAGGCTTCTAGGGAAAGCAGAAGGAGGTGGGTACCTTGGGAATTAATATTTGCTGATTTGTCTAGATCTTCACCAACAAGCAGTACTACTGGCCTATGAAATGCAGTCTCATACCTCTGTTTGTTTCTCACCTTGCCTTACCAGGACTTACCTGGAAATAATACAGCTGGTGTCTGGGCTTCCTGCATATTTTGTTTATATCCAGAATATTAGAATCCTTTTAGGCAAGTCCTGTCTTTTTTCTAGATCCACACCAAGCTTAAGGGATGCATTAACTGTGAGCATCTACTATGTGAATTAAACACTAGAGTAGCTGCAGTTTCTTCAGTTAACTACTGACCAATATTAATGCTTAGTTGCCATGAAAAATTGAGGTGAGGAAACAAGTAGGAAGGAAAAGTAGTATTTAGTAATAGTATTTACCAATCATCCTGGAGTTTCTGGAATGGATCCAGTGGAGAGCAACGAGGCTGGGAAAGAGACTGGAGGGAATGTCTGATGAGGAGAGGCTGAAGGAGCTGGGGGTGTTTAGCCTGGAGAAGAGGAGACTCGGGGGACCTTCTCCCTCTCTACAAGTCCTTGAAGGGAGACTGTAGTCAGGTGGGGGTCAGGCTCTTCTCCCAGGCAACTAGCAACAGAACAAGAGAGCAGAGCCCAGGGGAGGATTAGGTTGGATATTAGGAAGCACTTGCTCACAGAAAGGATAATCAGACACTGGAAGGGACTGCCCAGGGAGATGGTAGTCACCATCCCTGAAGGTGTTTAAGGACAGACTGGATGTGTCACTTAGTGCATGGTCTGGTCTGTGTGGTGATGTTAGGTCCTGGGCTGGGCTAGATGAGCTCATAGGTTTTTTCCAGTCTTAATAATTCTGTGGGTTGTCTGCAAAGTGCGATTTTCCCTCTCAATATAGGTATGTCCAGCAATGCATTAAAGCTATGAGTGTGAACTCTGAAAGTGGTGAGAGCATTGCTGAATTCATAAGGATATTCTTTGCTTGTGAATCTGTTCCTCTCATGATTTCATCCTCACACTTACAAATCACAGTACATTTGTCCTATATTCTGTTATGTCTTATAAGCACAAATAGCTTATCCAATACCATACGCAACAAGCCTGCCAGCTGCTGGAGGTGTTTTCTGCATCCAAGGCTCAATGTAAGAAACGTCAAAAGAAAAAATGCATCACAGTAGACTTAGGGCTAGAAATACACCAACTTTTCAGTAATGATGTGTAGTCAGACCTATGCAAACATGATGGAAAGATCTCAGAGGAATTTTCCTCAAAAGCTTTTACCTTTAGGGAGCATCCTATGGAACCAATTACGAATCAAATCAAGAGTGTTCTATTGAATTTGTCCCAAACAGCTACTGTATGTAATAAAGAGCAATTGCTCTTTTTTTAGAATTTTTGTTTTTAATCATCCTTCAAAGAAGATCATGAATAATTATAGATCTGCTAGCAAATCTCAGAGGCCACTTTAAAATCTGTTCAAGTATATCCCAGAGGAATTAATTTCTCTAAGTCTGTTCAATATGATCATATTCTTTAGGCCATTTATTCACATCTTTTTTGATACATTTAATAACTGAATATTTTCAATTACTGGCCAAACTTTCATAGAATCACAGAATGGTTTAGGCTTGAAGGGATCTCAGAGATTAACCAGTTCTGACCCCCTGCCATGGGCAGCGACATTTCTCACCACATCAGATTGCCCAGAGCCCCATCCAACCTGGCTTTGAACACTTCCAGGGATAGATCAGTCATAACCTCCCTGGAGAACCTGTTTCACTGCCTCAGCACCCTCACAGGGAGAAAATTCTTCTTATCTAATCTAAATCTCCTCCTTTAACTTGAAATAACCCCTTTTGTCCTACCACTAAAGTTGTAGGAAAGGCCTTGGGAGACCAGGGCCGAACCTTCCGGTATGCTAAAGGAATGCTGTGTGCTTAACAGCATGCCCAATGGAAAAGTACCCGTGGCTGTATAAAGGGGCTTAAGCTGTCCTTGTTCGGGGCAGTTGTTTGGGTCAGCAGCCCATCAGTAACAGGTACACATTTAAAAGTTGTTAAGCACCAGTGAAAACAAAGCACACTCCTATCTCGAGGAGCACATAAGCTCGCGTTTGTGTTCAATAAACTGACTCTTAGCTTGCATCAAGTTGTGTCCTGTCTCTCAATCGCGGCAAAAGTCCCTTACAAAAAGTCTCTTTCCAGCTTTCCTGTAGCCCTCTTCAGGTACTGGAAGCTGCTATAACATACCTCTGGAGACTTCTCTTGGTTGAACAAGTACTACAACTCACAGGTGTACTTACAACAGGCAAATTAGGCTATGTTGTCTTCAAGAGTTTATGTAGCTAAGGAGCATGACTGGAGACACAGGTGACATTTATCTGACAAGGTACAAATGATGACAACAAATGTATGACAGAGGAAAGACAAAATTAGTGCCAGCTGCTAAGACAATAATGAAGCTGTTTGGAAGCTAAGTGTCTACAGATTGTGTCAGAAGATACTGGTCTTTGAGCCATTAAGGGTCAACAGTGCCTGTACAAAACCAATAAAGTAGAAATACCTTGAGTTATATATTCTATTAAAGTAGAACATAAACCTTTCCTTGGCTTGCAATAAAGGAAAGTGAGATGTAACTTAGAGAAGTATCTGCTCTTCCCACATTTGTGGAAGGTGGGTAACTTGAAGCAGACCTGGCATTTGAATAGCCTCTTCGTGTAACTCCTTAAAAGTCACTTATCATTCTCTTGAGTTAGAACTGCACAAAATGAATGCACTGAAACCAGTGTCTGCTGCCTGCCAACCCTAATGAGGCAGCATCAATCAGAGTCTTACACTGCACAACTAATTACCATAGTTACACACCCGGTCCACATGTCACTGGTCTCTCAGCCCCTGCCTTACCATCCTTCTCTTAATCAACTTCTCCATCTGCCTCCATTCCGTTGGTCTCTTACCTCCTTTACACTAGCTCTGTCTTTCTGTAGATGGATATCTCATACTAATACCTATTTTCTGATGTGCTCTATGGACTCTAATCATGGTCATAGTAAGGGAGTGTGTGTTCCACACGAGCTCAGACATAAATTGCTTCAGGGTAACAACTATTCTGTGATAACTTACAAAGGGTGGCCGCTTATTAATGCAGTGTTCAGGGATACAAATCTGCCCCCATTTTGAAGATCCTTTGGAATGAGGAGAGGTGGATGAAGACAAAAAGAAGGCTTACGCTTCTTAGGGGATCTTCCTGTGTACCTTATCCCTGAGCGGAGCCACTCTGCTGCTTTTGGTTACAGCTCAACTTCTTATATCTTGTAGAAAAGCAAGCACTAGTGAGAATGAACAAGAGCTAACTCCACATATGTGACCTGACTCTGTGTCAGTTTGTAGCCCTTGCTTGGAGTGTGTCTCTTAGAAAATATGGGAGACATCCGTGCTGTCAATGAAAGAGCATGCCAGATCAATGTACAGGCTACCTGCTGGCCCAGGGCTGTGCATTCACACATCCAGGGAATGACTCCAAGAGCATCCTGCGCTGTATCAGAAGCAGCGTGGCCAGCAGATTGAGAGACATTATTCTACCCCTCTACTCTGCCCTGATGAGACCTCACCTGGAGTCCTGTGTCCAGTTCTGAAGCCCCAAACACAAGAAGGACCTGTTGGAGTGGGTCCAGAGGAGGCCACAAAAAATATCAGAGTGAGCCAGAGCCTTCTCTTACTCTGACAGGCTGAGCTGGGGCTGTTCAGCTTGAAGAGGAGAAGGCTCTGGCAGAGACCTTGTGGTTATATTCCAATCCCTGAAAGGGGCCTGTCAGAAGACTGGAGAAGACTGTTCACAGGGGCAGGATGAGGGGTCGTGGTTTTAAGCTGGAAAAGCATAGAATTAGGCTGAGGAGGTTGTTCTTTAATCTGGGTTCCTCAGTTCCAGAAGGACACAGAACTGCTTGAGAGTCCAGTGCAGAGCCACGAATGACGGAGAAGGGAGACGAGCACATCAGGTGATGATCAACAAGTCTCAATTTATTCTAAACATCAGAAGGCTTTTATACATTCATTAATTAGCTCATACATATTGCAAAGCCTCAGCCCTTCATTGGTTATAAATTGTTAAGCCCACCGTTCACGCGTCTCGCATGCACCCCTAAGCAACAGTTGATTGGTTAGT
>JAOXOE010000702.1:5112683-5128835 GCA_028565055.1 Phoeniculus purpureus
TGGATGGCAGCACAGCCTTCAGCCGTATCAGCCAAGCCTCCCAGCTTGGTGTCGTCAGCAAACTTGCTGAGCAGACAAGGTACAGTACAGTACAGTACAGGTTGTACTGTACAGACAAGGTATAGTACAGGCTAGTGTAGTCTCTTCTAAGAGTAATACAGGAGAAGAAGCTCTCCAGGTCAGCAGACATGGCCAGCAGCAATATTATGCAAGATCTTAGCAGGACACTGCAAGGTCAGGTGCTAAGAGATATCTTCGACTGCGTTTTCCCGCTTTCCCTTCTTTTCCTACATGTATGCAATAGCGGTTTGCCATTAGATTTTTTAATTCCTTTCAGTCTTTCTATTGGAAGTTTGGTTTGCAGATGACTCAAATGTCGTATGTGTTTGGAATCAAGTTATCTTCATTAAAAGATGGAGTAATAGACTGGATATTGTGAGGTTACAGAATAGTGCAATTGAAGACAGTGATCTACTCTTCCTGGCAGAATGCTAACAGCACAAGGTGGACCAAAAGAATCCATCTTGCAAAGGGGTCAATGGTACAATTAACATCCTCTCTCTAACATATAGGGCAGGTAGTTTAGACAAAACCAGACAATAAATTCTTGAAAACTCAGTGTCAGACCTATATACTTATTTGCTTTAAAGTGAGGATGATACACAAATCAAATTAAAACTTAACTCACAGTCATAAAATATTCACCCTGGTTGCTACAGGGTGACTGCAGAGTCTTCATTCACCCTCTTTTTGAAAGACATTTGCTGTGCGGGTCAATCTCAAACTAAAATACACTGCAGAGCTCTGCAAGGTTCAGTTTTTTATCTCAAGAAAATGAAAGATTAAAACACACCTTACATCTCTAAGTCTGGTAATAAATACAGGCTCACCTCTTCTTGGTGCTTGCTCTTCCTTCTACATTCATTTGAATGTACATGGAAAGGAAAAGGCTGAAGAGAGAAGAAGGATTGCTTTGTTTCTCACTGCAAGGTAAGTAGACATCACTAATGAAATACACCCAGGCGTTTCCTCTGGGAACATCTGCAGCTATAAAGAAGCACACTTGGCAAACTTGCTATATTAATGTGTTTTCAGGAGCTAGTTTTGGGCAAATTGGTATTCTTGGGGTATTTACCAAGAGAAAAAGAAATGTTAAAAGATGGTGTTTCCCTCACCAAATGTTCTGATTTAATGGACATACGCACTGTTTGACAAGTTAAATGAACCGAACAGCATCATAAATACTCAGGGTATTCCAATAATATTTTCTATTTATATTTTCTTAAGAAGACCAAACAAACCTTAAGGCCATTTCCTAAATAGTCTGTGAAAAAATGTGGGTTTTTTAAGTGAAAGTAAATATCTAAATTGTATAAACATTAAGTAGAAGAAAAACCATGGACTAAACAGTGAGTAAAGAGTTGAAAATACCCATTTGGAAGGACTGTCATTAGACACGTACTTACTTGGATACAGCATTTATTTGAGCAAGGTACATGAGAAAAACCATTAGGGTGATACTCAGTATGTTGTACTGAGCAGTTTATATTGAAACGTTAATTTTAAAAATACAACTTCAGAACAACCAGCATTAAACTGTGGTAGTTTTTCAATCAGTAAGTTTATAAGGACAATCCTTCACCTCTAGTTCCTCTGTTTTA
This sequence comes from Phoeniculus purpureus, assembly GCA_028565055.1. NCBI lineage: Eukaryota > Metazoa > Chordata > Aves > Bucerotiformes > Phoeniculidae > Phoeniculus > Phoeniculus purpureus. The sequence continues at coordinate 5,114,345 of JAOXOE010000702.1, forward strand.
AAATATATTGTAATGGAAAATGTCTTCTGCTTTGCTTAGCTTTCTAAATAAGGTGCAAATATAGTGATCTCTGAAGAAAGCTTTAGAGCCATTGGTGCTAGGGTTTCCTATTGTCGGTCTATCGGCATGTAACTGGTACCCTGTTTAGGAGCTCAGACATGCTCTGTTGTCAGTCGATCCTTGAGACTGAGATTCTCATGGCTCTTGCCCACCTTTATATAGTCCCAAGAGGTTTCTCTCCTTTAATGTATGCAACGAGAGGCAGGATATACAAGGGAACACAAGGTTCTCGTTTCCTCACCAAAAGCCCCATGCGGAAGCAACAGCTTGCTTAAGAGTTGCATAGGGGACAGAGGACTCTCATTTTTTTGCTTCCTTCTATGGTTCACGTTCTGATACTTAGCTGAGGCTCTGCAAAGGAGGGATTCATTTGCACTATGTTCAATCTCTTTTATTCTAGAATATGCTCCTTTGTGACTGCAGAATTACACAGCAGTAAAATGCGTGTACATTTGCTGCTGAAAGGTCATTGAAAAAAGCATTTTTGAAAAAAGCCCCCATTGATATACAAAAGTGTTTATTACACTTTTCCTAAATATGAGGCTGACATAGCACCAACACATGTGCTAGAAATACCACGTTCTGATACTAATAGTAACTATGGAAAAGCTGCCTCACAAAGAAGCACAAATTACTCCATCAAAGCACCACCAGTGCCAACAGCTGGAAAAGCGGTGCTGCTCCAGTGCCATAAGCAGAAAAGCACCCTTTGGGAGCAGAGCAAAGCAAGCTGCTTGGTTTGGCTTTTAACTTTACTGTCTGCCACCAGCTGTCACAACTGGGGACTTGATCAGAGAAACTTTGTGATCCCATTCAAGCAGGACTACGTACAGGCAGAGGCTCAAACTGCCAATTTTTATGAGGTTGTTAAGTGTGTGACTATTCCTATGAGAAGAACACTGACTTTGCAGGTTGTGATGGTGCTTTTTGATTTATCACCTGTTAATCTAACTAGTGGGAATATGTTAGTTTCTTCTTTTCCCATATATTGTATATTTCTCTTCCAGCCTGCCTTAATTACTGTATGCATACTGTACCTATTACCACTTCAGAGGCAAGTATATTGATTTTACAGGCAGTAAAAAAAAAATTGTCATGTGGGTGGGCTGCTAAAGTATAAATGGAGAAGGACAAACTCAAAGAGAGTATTTTTTTAAAAGAAAGAGAAAAGCCACTACTTAATATGAATAGTTTAGAGCTTTAGTTAATGTTTTCTGAAGATGCTGTGGAGATATTTGAGATGTATATGCAATCTGCACTGGTACGCTTAGTGGTCAAGAACATACAACAGATAAAAGCCCATTTTCAAAGTTGCTGCTCATCAGAGATACCAGTTATATACCCCCAGAGTGGGACAGGAGAAAAATCTGTCCTGTGCTTACCTGTGGATTGACTTCATGCAGAACTCACCAATGTGTAATGCCTAAAAATCTCAAGAAAGTTTCTGTTTAATTCACACGTGTAAATATACAACACTTTTATTTTAAAAAATGCAGGTCTGTGTGACTTTTACTTGAAATCTACTGTCAGGTGTTTCCCAACAGTGTCTGTTTCAAATTTGCTTTCTTACCAGTGGCACTGTGTCGTAGGTTCATGTTCAGGGTGTAATGAAACTGCTTTTCAGAAACTTTGACTCTGTTGCCTTTGTTTGTATGTGGTCCAGTGCTTCATCTTAATGCTACAAAAGACATTTGGAAAGTATATTGTACAAATATTTTGCTATATCAAAATATATCTTACATTTTCCATCGAAACATGTAAACACTTAAAAGCCTATTTAGTGTCAGGAACAGAAAGAACAATGTCAACAATTGTAAATTTTTAAGAAAGGGTTATTGTGGAGCTGGAAAGAAAGATCTGGTGTTTTTTAAACTCAACATCCAAACATCTTCTATGGTCTGTGCTCTGATCACAGGTAATGAGTACCATGCTTTGAAGCAGATTTACAAAGCATGTGTCTGCTGTCACAACAGGGCAAAGGGTTTGATCTGGAGACTAGGATTGAGGGATAATGCAAGTGCCTTTAAACAGAAGATGAAAGGGTGATTCCCTGTGATTAAGATAAAAATGTGGAGCCTGCTAAATTTTTTTGCATGTTTAGTTTTCACAATGATGACCTCTGCCAGCTTTTGTGAATGATGAAACTATTTCATTGCTTGAGTTTTTGTGTATGTCCTGTACATGCTCAGTAGAGGATTTGAGGTCAGTGTTTTGCTTTCTGAAGGACTTAAAGATTTATAAATACTATAACTGTACATCCACAAAGAAAGCAATACTGCTAATAACAACATAACAGTGCTTCATAGTATTAACTATTAATTAATAAATGTGTTGATGATTCAGCCTCTTGATGAAGACGTGGTGTGCTGCAGCTTTTTGTTAGTGGAAGCAGTGCTGCCTTCACCTTCTGTAGACTTTGCATTTCTCCAGACAGGCACAGCCATTGGAGAGACTGTTTCTGTACAGAAACAGAGGCAAACTAGACATGAAGAATATTTGGTGATACTGCTTTGCAAAAATATGCCATTCGTAATGCCAGACCTACTCCTGACCTCCTCACCAGCAGGGGTAAACATTAATATTCTAGCTGCTTGGATGTTGTAATCCCTGTCTGAATGTGCTTCCTCCTTCATTAATTATCTCATTTTTCTATCAATGAATATAACACCTTCTCCACTGTAATCTTGATTACAGAGCACCCTAAATGTTTTACTTATGGAAACAATACCAAGCACCAGAAAGGAGTTTAGTGAGAAGGCACAGAGTTCTGCTGCAGTGAAGAAAAGACTGATAGTGAAAGTCTCCCTGGTCTCACAGACAGTGACAGTTATGTGAAGGCCACTTACATCTTGGAGAGACATTCCAGCAGAGGCACATTGGTTCTGGTAGGAAGATTTATATTCTGCAATGTTAGGTTGAACAAACAGAAGTGAACATTCTTTACTCAGCTGAAGACACCTCTGATAAAAATTAAATTGTAGAAGTGAATTTATTCATTCAATGTTAATGTTTAATGGAAATCATACTTAGAATTTGTTTGAACATGGCAAATCATCTAGGATGGAAAAGAGCTTCAAGATGGAGCCCAACCTTTTATAGAGTGCATATTCCCTTGTGTGCATACAGAATCACAGAACATTAGGGATTGGAAGGGACTTCAGAAGATCATTGAACCCAATCCCCCAGCCAAAGAAGGACCACCTAGACCAATTCGCACAGTACCATATCCAGGCGGGTTTTAAATGTCTCCACAACTCCTGTGGGCGGCTCATTCCAGTGCTCCATCACCCTCACTGTGAAGACGTTCCTTCTCACATTGCTGTGTAACTTTGTATGTTCCAGCTGTTGCAGTTTGAAAACTACCAGAATTTTCAGATGTATAGATTTGTGCTTTCATGAAGAAAAAGGTGCATTTTGCTTTAAGAGAATCATCCCAGGTACCTGCCCTGAGAAAGTGTGGGCTAGATGACAAGATAAAAGGGCCTGATCATTGTGGCTGGGGTCTTCCTCCCAGCATAGGGCTTTTGCTCCAGCACTATCCCCTCCCCTTTCCAGGGTTGGGGGGGAAGACGGGACAGGGTGGCTTGTGAAGGCTTTACCACAGCCAAGGAGGTGGCCTGGCACCGGCCCCAGCACCAACCACAGCCCTGGCTCTGCCCCGTTTCCAACCAGGAAAGGTCCCATTATCGACCCAGCCCAGCTTCGGCCTGGTACCGTGGAATGGAAAAGCAAGAAATTAGTGCCGATCTCCCTCCCCACCCAAGGAGCAACCATTCAGCGACCCATGGTGTGCTGAAGGATTCTTCCCTTTCCCCTTGTAGCTGAGGCAAGAGGACAAGGGAGATGTGAGTGTCATGGAACCCTCTCAGCCATGTTTACGGAGTTGAGGGACCCCTGCTGACATGGCCTTGCAGTTGGTCTCCATCCTGAATCCCGGACATGGCCAGGGCCATGCAGCCGTCACCGCCATCTCTGAAAATACTGATCAGCAGGAAGAGAGACTATTTGTTATTTCTGCCACTGAGAAAAGCTAGGGATGCCCGAGTATTGGGAAGAGAAGGAGCCTTAAGACAGGTATCTGAGAATTACTTGATGTTTAGCTAAAGAAAGTAGAAGGACTCAAGAATCCTTAAACCTTGGGCATGGAAGACAGAGACTTGATCCTTTTTGAAAGCATGTTTCCTGCATTGAGGGATGCAGTTCAAGTGCTGAGGAATCAGGCCTGCCTGATCAGCATTTTGCTGGAGAAAGCTGTGCTGAAGAATTGAAGTTTGACAGTTTGGACAGCTGAGGGTACCAGCGTCTTGCAGACAACAGTGGCAAGACATGAATAATAGAGAGTGTGGTGGTACCCGTCTTTCCATTTTACCTAAACTATCCATTGTCTAGCAAATTCTATCTGAGATCTCACTGAGACCTAACTGCTTTGTTTTCTTTTCCTTTGTCTTTATTGTGGTCTTGAACCCACCACAAAATTGGTGCTGAAACACAGGAACAAAGCACTTTTATTTTTAACCTGCTTCACAGCTTACACCCATTGCCCCTTGTCCTATCATTAGATGACACTGAGCAGAGCCTGGCTCCATCCTCCTGAAACCCACCCCTCACATATTTACAAACATCAATGAAGTCACCCCTCTGTGTCATTTTTCCTAGCTGAAGAGATATAGGTCCCTCAGCCTTTTCTCTTCAGGGAGATGTTTAACTTCCTTCATCAGCTTTGTGGCCCAGAACTGAGTGGCCCATATCTGGACGCAAGATTCCAGATGCAGTCTCACCAGGGCAGAGCAGAGAGGGCGGTATTCACCTTCTACCACAGCTGTGCAGTTGCCTCCACTCATGCCTTCTACTTAGGCTTCTGTCTTCTATCTGAGTGGTGGAGGATACAGGGTCCCCTTGGTTCTGGCTGTTATTTGGCTGTTGTCCAGACTGCAGAACCTGGCTCCACCAATCTATCTCTATTTCTGCCTCCATTTGCTGCATCCTGTCACCTGTACAGCCTCATCTTGCTGGGGCACCCCTTTTTGGGTTCCCACATTCATGTACAGTGGTGACTGTAGCCTTTCCCCCCACCCCCGCAACTAGACAAGTCTGGCTCTCGCTCTGTGCGGTCTGAGTACCGCTTCCAGTTTTGCCGTGTTTAAACCTCCCATGGTTCCTGCTCAGCCACGTCCTTTCTTGGTTCCCTAGTTCATGAAGCCTCCCAACCACGTCAAAAACCTGACAAAAAAGCATTAGGGGACCAGCATTGCATCTCTCACTCTGCGCGGTCTGAGATGTACAAAGCTGTAAAAAGAGACACTTTGCAGAGTGGCAAAGTCTGTTTTTGGAGACCAATCTTGTCCTTCTCAGACCAAAATACTTTGGTTTGAGTCCATCCTAAGCATTCCACTGTAAAACCAGGAAAATCTCTCACATTCTTCACCAGAAGATGCTAAGAGTTGTAACAGCTTGGGAAACTTTCTTCAGGAGATTTTTATTGAGTCTATTTGCATCTATTTCATAAAAGCATATTCTGATGCAACGGCTTGTAATCAGCACTAAAACTTCAAGCTGGTGATTCACCATGATAATCCATTTTAGCGGCAGACTGACATGATAGAGTGATTAGACCAACCAGCAGTCTTTGAAAGCCAAGCTTACTCATCTGTGCTTTTATCTCATTAGGATACTCCGTAAGTTAGATTTTTTTTAAATAAAGTTGTTGCTTGAGATGATGAAAACGTCTTTATTTGCCAAACTAGTATATTTTAGAGTTTTATTTCCATGGCTTCATTGCAACCATGTTACATGCCATTGGCACTGCAGAATGCGAGCAGGGAAAAAATTGACTTCCTATGTTAAGAAGGTGTCTGAAATGTCAACATAACAAATTACACTCCACAATCCTTAATCTCATTATTTTTTTGCCTGTGAAATGGCCAGGCACAAAATACTACCTGCTGCTGAGTGAGTGGAACGTGTGGCAGAGTGCTGAAGTAATTGTTTTGCTCCTTTTAGGATATTTATTTATACAGTAAGACCCAGGACGGCCACGTATGAGACGGAAACATAGCTTGATGCAAGCAAGTGTTCATTTATTAAGCATACAAGAACTCCTTATACATGATTTTGATATATGCTTTACAATAGCAGTAATTTGGCTTCTCTTTGCTGATTGGCTGCCATTGTGACGGAACAAGTTGCACGATTAAACACAACCAGCTACACAATTAAACACTTATGACTCATAATGGTTTGAGAGCATTCTGTTCCTGCTGCTCCTTGTTCTTCCACCACAGTCCCAGACACTCTGTCTCCGTGGCCAGGTCAGGAGTTCACTCTGGGCACAAGAAGACACAGTTTGATCTTGTGTATGTCCATGGCTGCTCGTGCAGACCTTATGCAGCATAGCACAGATTGTTAAGAATCTTTTGGTGGCTGGTGTACTTGCCTGTGTTCCTAAGCTTTATGGAAATCTTACGACAGTTAATTGCTTGACCAACTTGAGCGATTTTGAAATCTCAAGATGCACCAAGCTGAGACTTTGAGTGCTTAAATTCTTTTTAAAATAAAACTTGATGTGCTGAAGTTTAAAGGAGAGAATGCGAGTGGTGGTTTGAGGGCTTCACCAAGCTGTCTATACATGCACTATCTCATGTTTCAGAATGTATCAGAAAAAAGTTAATGTGAGCGGTAGCATAGGCAGCTGCAGTTGGATGTGCATTTTACTTTGAAGCACTGGAGCCCAGTTGCTGGAGTCTTCAATTGTGGAACCTGTGTAAGCCTGTGTTGCTAAGAAGCATTTTCTTTGAAAAATATAACTGCCCTGTTGGTCTGTCAATAGCGAAATCAGGCTAGGTACATATTAGCATGCTCTTTGTGTATAAGATGTCCCAAAGTGTGTGGGTTTGCTTTGGTGAACTATGAGGATTGCTCACTCCTTTAACAACAGCTGGAGTATCCCAAGTGGTGCAGTTCAGAGTTACAAAACAAAAATACTCTGGAGTGGTTCTCTGAAAAACCATCAAGTGTTAACACTTGCAGGTTTTGACGTGTAAGGGCTCTCCCACTCAGGCACATCACTGATACTGGAGTATATAAAATGCCTGATGCAGGCAGCTGTCATTCACCACATCCCAACGATTGTTTTGCCTTGAAAGGTGAGCACTGCATAATACTACTTGTGACTGCTGTTTGTTCAATAAAGTCTTCAGTCTTTCAAAGTATTTACTTTCGACTTTGGTTTCACTTCATTTAACCTTCAGAAAACTTTTGTGCTGTCTATGCTTATAGAAGGAAGGCTCCGGCAGCCCCTTGCTGCATTTATCTCTTGCTGTGGAGCTATGATGTCCAAGTAATAAATGTGTGCATTTGAAACAGGAGTGACTAAGTTCCTGATGAAATCTCTTTTGGAACAAAGCATTTAGCTTTGGCTTTCAAAGGGCACATACTGCAGCAGATAGCACTTAACCTGGCCAAGGGCAGTGTGGCGTTTACGCATCACTTTTCTGCTTACCTCTGTGAGCCAGCAAGTAAATCTGCATTCAAACACTTCCATGGCTTAGTACATCTAAACAAGTTTCTCTACAGAATTGAGGGTAGTATGATTGTAACTACTGCTTGATTTTTAAAAACAGCCCACCTGTCCTACTAATTTGCTGTCATTTTTTCCCTTTGAACTTCTACATCTGAAAGCTACAAAAAAAGAAAAAGGAATTGGGCAGGCACTCATGTCTGCACACTAGACTTGGGTCTTCTGAGACACTGGTCTATCTAGCTATGTGGTTCTGAACTAAAACTAAATGTGACCATCCTGCAGTAACACCTAGTTGCCCAGCTCTGAAATTTGTATATACACAAATATTGGTATCTTCAAAGTATGTTGTAGCTGGCTATTGCTTTCCAATGCTGATGTCTATCAGTAAAGGCCCATACATTTTAATTTTCCTCACTATCTGGGTAAAAGCTCAAGGCCAAAAAATGAAGTATGTAGAAGATTTGAGTCTCCTGCCCAACATAAGGAGACACACAGAGTGGTTGTCCGTCTGTGTGTATACAGAGCGCTACAGGGGCCCTTCCTGCACTGTAGAGGTTCTGACACATTGCATAGAGTTTTTTAAGTACTAATACAATAAGTAAAGACAATTTAATCAAGTAGGTGATAATTCATGAATCTGGTGACTATGTGCTGTGTATTTTCTTAATTTGAAGTCAACAGAGCTCCCCAATGATGATGCCAATACATCTAAAGGATGCATCTCTTGCGTGCGGTCTTGTATTCTCTAATGTTGAAATAGACATCAAGAACATAATAATGTTATATATTTCTCTTATGCATATCTTGTTTTTAAAGAGTATGTTTTAAAATGCTTCTATTTATCAAATATATTCTGCAAGTGTACCATGAGTATTTATCAATATTGTTTTAAATTTAATTAATTGATATATAAATTGCAATTGTGCAATTTTATTCAATTTGTGGGATTTGGAAGCAATACCATTTAAAAAATGTCTGTGATATACAAATTAGTCACCTGACAATGAGTGGTAATTAACATTTCTCTTTTGCATTCTGTCTCTCAGATTTGTGATAAAGAATGGCATTACTATGTTGTCAACGTTGAGTTTCCCATTGTTACGTTATACATGGATGGAACAACATATGAACCCTACCTTGTGACCAATGATTGGCCTATCCACCCTTCACACATCGCCATGCAGCTGACAGTTGGGGCTTGTTGGCAAGGTAATGTGACAGCAAAGAGCAAACACTCAAATTGTGAATTCAGAATCTTATCTGTCTCACTGACTGCGTAGTATGTAGATTGGTAAAAGGTTGATTGTAGGTACATTTACCAGAAGTACATTCACAGTTAATAATGAATTGAGCCAAAGATAAGTCGATGGGACAGTAATGAGCTTTGTATTTCCATAATCAAAAGTGTTGAGTACAGCTTGTGCATTCCATGTGAAAGAATGACCTCTGGTAGCTTTAAGTGAACTATTTAAACATTACTCTGAAGAACTCTGTCTCTCTCCTTTCAGTCTCTGCCTCTAATTTCTTTCACAACCCACAGCCCAATCTTACTCTCTTTACTGTGAGTGTGTATCACCAGTAATTACACTAATTTAATCAGTTCAACCTGTTACAGACAAGGTGTAAAAGTGGGAGTAAAATAAAACCAAAAATTGTAACCCCCCGAGCCATACTTACATGGGCCTTCCCTTAAATATTAGGTTTTCCTGGGTTTTATCCTTTATAATCCAAATTTTACTCTTTTTTTCTGGTCCTTATGCCACCCTGTTATGGATTTGGTGAAATCATATTTATTCATGGTATTCCTGCATCAAACTCTCTTCCAGCATATAAGAAGTTAACCTTGTGTCTCAGCTGCAGGAATGTTTTTTCTCTGGCCCACAGCAGCAGCACACGCATGGCAGTGGGGCAGGAGTGAAAGCCAAATGGGGGGGAAGGTATGGAGCTGGAGGCCACAGGGGAGACAGGCTGAGCAGGTGGAGTAGGTCAGACAAATTCTGGGGTCGTTGTTTGGGGAAGGTCTTTCTCTTCTCCTCTTCTTGACACCTGTCTGTGTGTCTTGGGATTTTGGTTTCAGTTTTGTTTCAGCCCATAGCACATTGCGGCTTCGCTAGCCCTCTTCTGATTCCCCTCCCGAATCTCCCCCTTCCTACTCTCTTCACTCTCTCTTGTCTTTCTCTCTCTCTCTCTCCATTCCCAGACCAGGAATTTTCTCTCAATTTCCAAACCAGGCATAGGAAAATGCTTAAAATAAGCACTACTTAACATACCACTTCTTTCTTTTTTAGTCTCCTCATCTGCGGCTTGTAGAGTTTGAGTTAAGGGTAGCAGGTCTGGGTGGGGGATGGGTGAACTTGTAAGGATGAGGAAAATATTTCTTTTTTTTTCTTTTTTCTCCTTTCCTTTTTTCCCCCTCTTTTTTGTTCTTCTTTCCATTTAATAAAATCTCTAATGAAGATCAAGAAAGTTTAATCATTTTAGTTCCAGTTTCTGTACGTGTGTTTACTTTATCTCTTTTGCCTTGCCCCAGGGTGGAGGAAAGAGATTTTCTTCTGCAAAGTTGGGCAGAATATAGTTTCTTTGGACTACCCTGGTGCTAAATCATGACATAAAAATGGTGGCAGTGGTGGGATTAAATTATTTCCACTTGGAAATGGAAGTCTCATTCAGACATTGGACCATTGATCCATCTTTCCTCTTCCTTGTCAGTTTGCATCCTGAATTCCTGCGATATCTTTTGATAGGATGGTGTCATACAGTATTGTGGTGCCTGGTTATGGCTCTGGGTGGGGAGTTGTCCTTAAAACAGAATAAGGATGTTTGGCAGGGGAGGTTTAAAGTTCTGAAAAATATAGTGGCAATTCTGCTTGCCTGTTATGCTCTCCCTGACTCAGACATTTGTAATTTCTCTACAAACATCAATCCAAGTACTAAAGATACCATCACTACAACTAACCTTTGCCTACACTCGTAATCCTGAGGACTCTGCCTCTACCTCTGCCCCTGAAAATAGTTGGAGGGATTTAAATGTGCACTTCTTTGTGACTTGCCTGCATCTGTTTACAACGTGTAACAAGATGTGGGGTATAGGTCGGCTTAAATCTTCCTCCAGAAAAGTGTAAGTTGCCCCAGTCTCAGGAGGGAGAAGTAGAAAAGAACTAGAAAGAGTCTCATGATGACAGGGTAATAATGAAGCTGGTAGATGTAGAGCAGGAAGAAAAGGGTAGGAGACACAAATGGCAGCCACCTCCCATTGTCCCAAAAGTACTTGTAGAAGAAAAGGCTAAGGAAACAGAATACCACGTCTCGCCCACTGATGAAACTGAAGAAATTGGAGAGAAGGAACCCAAACTCCGTAATAGGTGGCGGTTAAGACCCCACCGGTGTCTGATATTGATGACAAAGATGAAGAAGATGAGGAATGGCCTGCCCCTGGGAGTCGCAGAGACTTGATGAATATTAGAAAGGACTTTATTAAGGAGAAGAATGAACGTCTGATGGCTTGGCTATTAAAATGCTGTGACTCTGGATCTGGTATTATGAATCTGAACAGTGGACAAGCCAGGCAATTGGGAGCTTTTTCTGGGGACCCAGGCACTGATGCACGGATTGAGGATTTACCCGGATCCTGCAGCCTTTGGAAGTGCATCCTTGATGCTATCAGACAGCGATACCTACCAGAGACAACATACCATGGTGTCCTTGTCCATGGACCAACATAACAGAGAGTATCGAACTTCTAAGAGAATTGGCTTGTTGGGAAGTGATCCATAACCATCATGCATCTGATGATGACGAAAAACCCAATGTCTTGCCCTGTTGGAGACAAATATTAAAGAGATTTGCATGGACTGCTCCTTCTGAATACTCTCAAATGATAGCAGAATGGCCACTGTAAGGGAAAATGTTTGCCCTCTGACTGTTGTCGATTATATGAATAAACTGCAGAGATTTGAGGAAGTGACTACTCAAAACCAGCATGGATCACAGCTGTGAATAACCCAATAGTGAGTAGCCCAACTAGTTGGGAGGACAAATTGGAAAAGAGAGGTAATGAATTCCTAGACACTATAAGAGATGCTCAAAAAGAGAGGACAGTCCAAGTCCATCAAGATAAATCTCAAGATATTTACTAGCAACTCTTGAGAGATTTTTGGGATTACATGAATAGATGGAACAGCAAGACATGTTGAAGGGTGCCACTACAGAAAATGCAAGGAAAAAGATTGCTCAGGCATCTTGGAACAGAACATAGAAGGAGAAGATAGAAATCTGAAATTAATTTACATAGCAAGGATCTTTCTCCTCAGGAGGAAAAGAGCGAAGCTGAGCAATAGGGAGGCCCTGCCTCCAGCTAGGTGGAGGAAAGAGACAACCAAGTCTACCGGAACATATGGATCCAAATGCCTGGCACCTCCAAAGCTCAAAAGCATAAAATCTTGGTGGATACAAATGCTGAATGCACTCTAAAACAATCAAACTTCAGAGGATCAGAATCTGCTATTTATGGTATTACAGGAGACTCCCAAAAGCGAACCTTATTGGAAGTTAAAGTGAGCCTAACTGGAAAGAAATGGAGGAAACATCATATAGTGACTGGCCCTAATGCTCCATGCATTTTGAGCATAGATTTCCTACAAAGATATTTTAAAGATCTGAAAGGATATAGATGGGCTTTTGGTATAGCAGCTGTAGAGATTGAGAAATGTGAACAGCTGTCTACATTGCCCAGCCTGTTGAATGATCCCTCTGTGGTGGGCCTGATGAAAGTGAATGAGCAGGAAGTCCCAGTTGGTTCTGAAGTAGTACGTCGTTGGCAATACCGTACAAACAGAGACTCCCTGATCCCCATACAACAATTGATTTGTCGATTAGGAAATCAAGGTTTCATCAGCAAATTATGCTCTGCCTTCAATACTCCTATCTGGCCTGTAAGAAAGCCTGGGGTAGAATGGAGGCTGGCTGTGAGTTATCGTGGCTTAAATGAAGTCATGCCACCACATAAAGCAGCCATACTACATATGCTGGAGCTGCAGTATCAACTGGAGTCTCAAGAAGCTAAACGGCATGCCACAGTCAATGTTGCTAATGCGTTCGTCTCCATCCTCCATGCAGCCAAATGTAGGCTGCAGTTTGGCTTTACCTGGAGGGGTGTTCAATACACGTGGAATTGATTGCCACATGGGTGGAGGCATAGTCCAGCTATTTGTCATGGACTAATTCAAACTGCTTTGGAGGAAGGTGGAGCCCCTGACCATCTACAGTACATCGATGATATTGTAGTGAGGGGCAACTCTTGAGCGGAAGTCTTTCAAAAAGACAAAAAGGTGACTGATATCTTGCTTAATGCCAGTTTTGCCATTAAAAGAAGCAAGGTAAAGGGGCCTGCTAAAGTAACGGTCCCACCTGGAGCCTTTGGCAAAAGGCCATCTTCTTGGATTTTAGAGCCAGCTGTTATTGAGGCTCAGAAGTTAATTACACCCCTACAGAGAAAGAAATCCTAGCTGTATACAAAGGAGTTCAAGCTACATCAGAAGTGGTTGGCACTGAACTACAGCTCCTCCTTGCACCCTGTCTCCCTGTTCTAGAATGGATTTTTAAAGGAAAAACTACGTAGTGGAGTAAGTGGATCACTCTGCTAACCTAGAGGGTTCATATTGGAGGTATCAATCGCCCTGGCACAGTGGAAATTATTTCCAACTGGCCAGAGGGAACAGAATCGAAGGTTTTATCCAAAGAGACAGTGATTTGGACAGAAGAAACCCCACCTTACAATGAACTTTCAGATGAAGAGAAGGTGTTTGCCTTGTTTACAGACGGATCTTGCCATTTAGTAGGAAATCAACAGAGATGGGAAGCTGCTGTCTGGAACCCAACTAGAAGAGTTGCAAAAGACAAGAGAGGGAGAGGGAGGAACAAGTCAAGTCGCAGAGGTAAGAGCTATCCAACTGGCCTTGGATGTTGCAGAGTGGGAAGAATGGCCTTTTTTCTACCTCTACACCAACTCGTGGATGATAGCTAATGCACTGTGGGGATGGCTTAAAGACTGAGAGTAGAACAACCGGCTATGTTAAGATAAACCAGTCTGGGCTGCTGATCTATGGAACGACATTGCCACCTGGCTAAAATCACTGAAGGAATAGGTGTGGCATAGAGATGCCCATATACCTAAATGCTGGGCTACTCGTGAGCAGCAGCAAAACTGCCAGGTAGAGCAGGCAGCTAAAGTTTTTGTGATGGACTGGGACGATAACAATGAATTGTTTCTAGCTCAGTGGGCCTACAATACTTCTAGTCGTCAAAGTAGAGGTACTACCTATCGATGCTCTTGAGACCAAGGGGTGGACTTAACCATGGATGCTATAGCACAGGTTATCCACAACTGTGACATACGTGTTGTTATAAAACAAGCCAGGTGGATGAAACCCTTGTGGTATGGAGAAAGATGGTTTAAGTGTAAGTGTGAGGAAGCGTGGCAGAACAATTATATCACCCTTCCTCATACCCATCAGGATAAGCAGTATGTGCTAACGATGGCGGAGGCAATTACTGGCTGTTTGGAGACATACCCTGTACCTCATGCAACTGCCCAAAATAATGTATGAGGCCTGTTGTCGAGTGGCTGTGACTCAACAACCTGTGTTAAAGCCTGTACCACCGTGAATTGGCTCGACAGCCTTCAGACGACCCATGAGTCCGGCTCTTTTCTAGCCCTGCTTGCCCGGACTATTTGCTTACCATTTCAGACCAATATGATCAAGCAGCAAATGGCGTTTATTGCAAGTAACACACACTTAATATAGCCTTCTTGTTTTCATAAGACCCCCAATAGCCTTTACCGGTGTTATCTGTTCTGTATTATTTTCTTTTCTCTGCCCAATGAACTCTTAAAATGCATTCTTCTTTCCTTAT
>JAOXOE010000702.1:5136639-5153072 GCA_028565055.1 Phoeniculus purpureus
ACCTGCATCAAGAAGTTGTCGTTGATACACTGCAAGAACCTTTTGGACTGGCTGTGCCTGGCTGTGTGAGTTTCCCAGCAAATATCAAGGTGACTGAAGTCACCATGGAGTTAGCTCTAGAGGCTACCTCCAGCTGTCTGTAGAAGGCCTCATTTTCCTCTTGGTCTGCTGGTCTATAGTAGACCCCTACAGCAATTTCCTGCCACATTAGATCCTGAACTCCACCATCTTGTGGTGGATTCATGTGTCTGGTTTTTATAATGCCGTTTAGGAATTCCTGTCTAAAATGTAGTAGCTGGAATTTTTTTTCACTGTAAATCTTATGTCTTGGGTGGCTGTGGTTGTAAATCATTGAATCAGAGAAATTTTGAGGTTCGAAAAGACCTTTAAGGTCATTGAGGCCATTGAATCCAACCATTAGCCCAACTCTACCTAGTGTTTTTCCCTTCTTGCCTAATCAAATTTAGTTGTCAGTTAGTTACTGTTTGATCTGCACTTGTGGGAAACGTCTAGGTTGAACTTAAACTGGAGAAACTACTGTGTGTATGTGGTATTAGTGGTTACATAACTTACATCATTGTTTATAGCACAACAAGCATAAAATCAGTGTGGACTGAAGGAAAGTGTTTTCTGAAACAGAATTGCAAAGATTTATCACTGTTTCTTTACAAAACAGTTTCAACATTTAAAGCTGTTATTCTGGCTTCATCATTCTTGTTGACATTTCAAGATAATGTTTTCCTGGTCCTTAAAGTGACTGTTGAGCGAGACATCATTGCCTTATATCGGAGCTGGAGCTCAGTGGGATCATTATCTGGAAGCAGCTTGTTGTAAGGCAC
Organism: Phoeniculus purpureus; assembly: GCA_028565055.1. Lineage (NCBI taxonomy): Eukaryota > Metazoa > Chordata > Aves > Bucerotiformes > Phoeniculidae > Phoeniculus > Phoeniculus purpureus. The sequence goes on from JAOXOE010000702.1 coordinate 5,137,479, forward strand.
AGTTCAAGTGGCTCTGCTGTTGTAACTGCACTGCAATCCTGGGAACCAACAATGGAAAAGTAGATTGTCACTGCTTGATTTTAACTTGTAAATGGTGGTGAGGTTCTAAGTTCAACCAGAAAGGGATGCACAAAATGATTTGCCATCTCAGAATTTACTTTTCTCTTTTGAACTATCAAGACTGTTGGTATCAACAGCACTGTAGCATCAAGTGTGATTTAGTGGGCCCTTATTCTGCAATTAATCCTCTTAATTTAGTGTCTGGTTTTGAGGTAGCACAGCAGTTTCCGAGGTAATCACAAGCATATGTTTGTTTTTGGAGTATTTTGAAGAATTTGATTTTTTTAATTAAAGTTATCTTTATCCATATCTGAGTGTTTCTACTTCTTCACCAGACTACGGAAGCTTGCATATTTTTCAGCTGTATTTAGGGAAATTAAAGACAAAGATGTCTCTATTTATATCTCCTGGTGATCACTGGTAAAATCGTATTATTTGATGTAAAAAGGCCATATTGTAGTGGCTGACAAGGAGTAAGAAGATCACCTTGATTCCATGGAGATGATGGGTTTTGCAAAGTAAGGAGAAAAAGTACTTTTCTGCCTGCAGACGTATACTTCAAAAGCTTTTATGGCTGCTAAAGATAACGATTCAAAAGACACTGTACAAAAAATAGATCTGGGGTAAAACAATTCAGGGATATTAATGATTCTACAGTGGATGGACAGTGTTTAAAAATTTAAACAATTTTTACTCAGTCCGTCTTATAAGATCCTGTTGGATTTTCAGCAACTTGTGTATGTATAGGAGAAACAACTGTACTTTACATTGAAATAAAATACACTGCCATCCTCAAATGAAATCTGGGCTTATTTAGTTCTCAGGCCAATTGTAATACAGCAAATGCTTCCCTGAAGACGTGTTCTGACTGTGGGCATTTCCCAGATTTTTAGTGCGGAGCTGCCTCTGTAATAACGCAGAATGATTTCCTGAAATAATGCTTTCCTTTGCTTTAGGGGAGCGGTGGGATAGGAGGGGGGAGGATTTTTTCCAAATGATTTGGTGCACAGAAATAGTGCACTGCAATATCCAGATCAAAATTCAGAATTGCTTGTTCAAAAATATGTAGCTGTTAATCTCGCAGTGGAAGTGTCACTTTGCTTTTCATGTTTTCGGTTGGGAAAAAAAGTGTCTAAAAGAGAAAAGCAGATTTTGTTTCCAATAAGCAGAGAGCAGTAACACCGAGTAAGTGATCTTCACACAAACTTTCCTGCAGCGATCTAGAAGCAGTCCTTCACCTGCTACGTCAATAGCTCTGACAGTGTGTGACAGAACACTGTATTGTGAGCAGTTACCTGACAGTCGTGTATCGTTCTTCTTCCACGCTCACATTACCGTATACTGCCTGATGCTTTAGGGACACAGTGTTTGAAGACTTCAGCTGTATTAACAATAACTGCTTCTCTAGTTATTTAAAATGGAGGGAAAGGATTTTCTGTTCTAATCCTTGCATAAGGGTGTTACATGTCTCAAATTCTCCAGGAAATCTTCTGTTGACTCAAAATGCTTCCACTATCTTTTGGTTTTATGGATGAGAAGCTGCAGTCTGTGTTATCAAGCTGTATTTGCAAATGACTGCAGAAGTAAACCAGTGAGTGAGGTGTGAAAGCAGACAGGGGGTTCTGATGCCTTGGAAAAATCAGCACCTTATGATCTGTACAGACACTGTCTTTACAAACACTGCATGATGCGTATGATGTTCTGTGGGTCAATGGTGAACTTGCAGGTCTCCAACTCTCTGTTTTTTATAAATGACAGTTGAGGTGAGTGACAATGCCTATTTTAAATGAGCTCCACGGTCTGTAACTACCTTCTGAATTTGGGCCTATCACACGAGTGTCAAAGCCCAACTTTGCTCCTTGACATTGCAAAAAGTTGCTGTAAAGTTTACAGATTCGTAGGTATAAAAGAAACCGCTTAAGCTGGTTTATACACGCTGTACGTATTCATTGGTTGCTATGCCTTGTCCCTTTTTAAAGGGACAATTACTTTGTGTGGTTGTCCAGGGCATCAGATGTGCTCAACATAAATGGAAAGGAGTGTGAGGTAATTATCTCGCTGGTACTTGTTGTGACTTCCCAGTTGTTCTTAAACTGTCCCACTTCTGTCTGAACAGCACTTGAATGGCTGCAGTTGCAATGTTATCTGGGGGTAAATGACTGCACACCATTGCCCACTCTCCTCAGCATTATCCCTCTGAGTGGGAGAGGCAAGGCCATGGCTGGTCTCATTTGGTGCTGAAGCTGTAAGGGGATGATGATCAGTTTCTCCCACACAGAATTGCCAGATGAATTTCTTGTAGCTCTTGTGAAGACACTTGGCTTTCCTGGCAGTACTCTTGCCTGAAACGACTGTTTTAACAGAATAGTAGCATCCTTAGAAGTACTCAGGTAGAACTACATCCAGCCCTTGATGACTCAAAACTCTCCAGACCAGGACTCATTATTAGATGTACCACAGAATCTGACCTCAGAAACAGCTCTGGGGTTTTTAATCATAGCACAGTGAAGTTATGAGTCTCAATGAATGTATGGAATAGGATGTGGCAGTTATGGGCCCGTCTTTGGCATGACTAGAATCACAGCATTCTGAATTTCTTAGGCAAGCTTTTGGAACTGTTGGAGCTGAGGAAATTTTTTCAGAGGAGTTACTACTGAAACCATTTCAACTCTCAAACTATGTAGGAAACGTGTTAGTTTTTTCAAAGGTGCTTTAATGTCTTTGCTATTGCCTTCGAGCAAATTTATGTACTTGCTTCATTTATGAAAACTAAGTTCTTGTTATATTTAGGGTAAGATAACATCCCTAATATCAACAGGAATCATGTGGGATAGTTTTAATGCCAGCATTTGCCTTGGGTAATACCTTATTCCATATAATGATGAAATAGGTCTTTTTGTATTCTCTGGGGCAATTCAGAAACATCTGCTTCACATTAGCTCCTCCAAGTGCTTTGAAAGAAACATATTAAAGAAACCTTTCACAGCTCTTGGTAGAGCAACTACCTCTTACTTAGTCTTGGGCTAAGCATTTCCCAATATGAATGATTGCTCCGGCCGCAAGGACAATTAGAAGAGCATCCTGTAATAAAACAGCACTCAGTCCTGTTTGCAGAGTATTAATGGTCTGCCTTCCCAGCAGGTTACCATCAAGACAATGTGAGAATGAGCTGCCCTTAAGAGTTCCTTGAATTTGCAGCCACTGCTCTAGGTGAAGGAATTAAAGAGACCATTGGTGGCAGCAATTTTGCAAAGGTGTGTGATGCTCCCCAGATTCCTAAGTTAACACTAGTTTTGTTATTCAGCGTTCTTGCTGTTAACTTGCCTCCTTCTGATTACTCCACATTTATATTAATACATTTATTGTTTTACAGGGCAACCTGATGACATTCGTATTCTTGTAAAGTCCTGGTAAAGCCAACAGACTTGAGCTAGGGGTTTCTGCTGTGACAAGGGGGATTGGTCTAGATGATCTTTCGAGGTCCCTTCAAATCCCTAATGTTCTGTGATTCTGTGGTGTTTTTTTTATTCAGTAGTTATTTTTAATGACCTTCCTGTCTGGTCTTATTCCATTGTCGGTTTCATTAGCATTCAGGTCTGTTTTTATGTCTTAGATCTGTCCTATATTTCTTATTTCTGGGCAGAGCTAAATTTTTAGCTGCCCTTTTACCCTGTTATCCCTGACTGGATTTCTTCACCAAAGGATTCTCTCAGCATTACAGTATGAGAGAGGCTCCATCTCACGCAGTGACCACAGCTGCCTGTTGCTCCTTGGGGACCCAAAGCTTATACAGCTTTGTCCTTCACCATTTTCAAGACCTTGTAGTTACCAACAGTAGCCACTGAAGCAGAGTTAGAAATTAAGATAGCTTTGGAGATAACGATAGTTTCATAGGGGAAGGTCAGACTGCTCTTGTGTCAGTACAATGATAACCTTTCCAAACTGAGGAATTCATCTTTTATTGTTATAACGAGAAAACAAATAAAAACATAAGTTTTCTAGTAGTCTTCCAAAAGTATCTAGGCAGGTAAAAATGCAGCCATCCCAGGAGGACTTCCAGCATTATTGAAGTACTCAGGATGTGCATGTTCCCTCCTATAGACATTTTAGGACTGTTTACTGTCATTAAACACTAGTTTGTGCAAAAATGTGGATTTAGTAGAATTGCAAAAGAATTCATGTTGTTGTTGTTGTTGTTCTGTGGGCCAGCAGGTGCAATTTTGTCATCGTTTTGCTAGATCTGTTTCAGTTGATCAATAGCACACTGGAGATGAAATACATATATTTCATGTTTGTGATGTCATGCTTCTGTATAAATGTGCTTTTAAGAGCAATTTCAGAGTAAATCTTAGATCTCAATGCTCTAAACATAGAGTTATTGTTTTATGGAATTGAACATCAAATGTAAGTTTTATACAAAATTTTCACTTTTTTAGAAGTCTTGGGTCTCCTGAATTTGTTTTACCATTTTGATTTCAGTAAAGATTGTTCTTCAAGTTTGTTATATCCACAAAGATTTGCATTCATTCATTTTCTGCTCCTTTCACATCCTATTGGAAAAATCTGGTGGTGACTCTGCTCAGCCATATAAACTGCAGAAGGTCATAAAGATACGTATGCAGCAAAAAAGAGATGTGCAGGCCGAAACTTCAAAATACTAAATGAATTGTCCAGACACTTCTGATGGAGAGTGGTTTTTTTTTTTTAATGGCTTCTGATAAGCTAATGGCAAACTGCATGCACAGCACCCAAACCAGTTGTGGATTTTCTCTTCCTACAAAGCAATGTCTAGCTACCTCGTAGGATCACAGTGCTCCAAGTGCTCATTCAAGTTAAATCTTGCTATATTTTGAGGTTTGCTTAAATGGAAAATGAATAAATGGTCTTGAAGCAAAGCAAAATACACTCCTTTTGAGAGGCTGAAATGAGTTCAGCTTCACCAGAAAATATGCTGTTTTTTCAGTTTAATCTTAAAACGCAGAATATTCAGCCCCGTCTTAATCCTTTTCTTTGACATTTCTGAAATTGGTGTGATTGCAACTTTACACGTAAGCAACAGATAAAACAGCACAGACTATAAAATGGGAATTATTAGCATTAATGTTTTACTCCAGAGCTCGGGCATTGGTACTTATGACTGAGGAATGCATAAAACGTGGTTTACAGCTGTGAATTGCTAAATATTTACTGTTGGCAATGGGCTGGCTCAGCAATACTTAAAACCTTTGGCTTCAACCCTTGTGGTGTGTTAAAATGCCCTTCAGTCATGGACCATTTGTAATTTGACAACTTAAGATTTGCTGGAGACAAAGCAGTAAATTTCAGCGTAAAAAAAGAAAAAAAATAATTTTTCTCTTCTGCTGATTTGTAGCCCAGTGGTCCTAGAAATTTAGAAAAGCATGGGAAGTTAAAAGAAATTTTAAAAAAAGTAGTTTAAAATCAAGTGTGACCTCAACAGTAACATTGTGTGGCTACTAAAAACCAATTTAAAAGACAAATAAATGTTTTGTCTTAAGTGTCAGTGCATGTGGACTTGGAAGGCAGCATAAGGAAGGAAGGTAATGCTCTGTTTGCATGGACAGTAGCCACTTGGAAAAGGTAAAATACAAATTTATGAGATTATTAAATACTTATTGGAGGCCATGGTCTCAGGCTGTCAGCTGCTACCGGAGCATTTAACCCTGCAGTGAAGCAGAGATGAGAATCTCAAGGTCCTGTATGGAGAAGCTCTACACACGTTTCATTACTTGGCTTATGTTTAGGACCTGTGATTTATCTGTCTCAGTGCAACTGCTGCAGGAGGGAAAAAACCAACTGGGAAGTATACCCACTTGGAGGATAAAAGATTTCTTTGAGGGCCATCAGGACAAAACCAATACTATTTAAATCAAGGAACTATAACAGGTACGGGGTGATGTATGTTAACCAGTGTACAGCTTCATTAGTGCTACCTCCTGCACGATTCAAGAGAGCTGTTTATCATTATGCTAATGATCACTTTAATTTGAACAAAAAACCAGTCAGTTTTATTGCAAATCTGTTTGAAATACCATGGGAATCAAGGTGTAAAATTAGTTTATTTGCAATGAAGATTGCAGCTACCGTGAAATCTGCGTGTGCTTTCCTCAGTGATGAGGAGAAAGCTTCTGTAGCCATAACAGAATAAATAACGGGGGTTTTTTGGAGGAAGGCACTAGTCTGGAGAAGGTGAAAAATTGGACAGCCTAGTGTGTTAACTCCCCTTATGTTACGGAAACAGCAAGATAAATAATGCACATTTCAGGGGTCTAGGGGAAGGAAAGAGAAAAATCCCTTTTTTATTGCTGGGTATCACGAGCACTAGGTGCTTGTTAGCTGCTAGGAGGAAGGAATACTTGAGGAGGGGGAAACCCAAGGAGTTTTAGGCAGCAAACTGTGTAATTGTCATCTCCTACAGATGATACATTTCTGAATTACTTCAGTGGATAAATCTTGCCTCAGTAGGGTATACAGATATATCTGACTTACTTAACATCCCCCCACGCGGGGATCCACACACTATCTGTGGTAAGTTTTCCCTTTGCCAGTTTCAATCTTTTATTTGGTTTTATTGCTCCCAGGAGATTGTTGTTGAGCTCTGGGAAAATTTGTACTAGCAGCTGCAGTCTTGCTTGATAGATGCACTTATATGTTACTGTGGTTTAAAACTGCGTTAAATCAGTCACCAAAGACAATTAAAACTATAAAATTGGCTCATATAGCGATTGCACAGTTGAAAAAGAAGATGGATTACAGTAATTTCCTATTCGACCTGGATTCAATACGAGTGTAGGCTGCAAGGACAAGGTGACACACATCTAATAAATGTCATATGAAACAGTCCTCCCTGAAAAAGCACCTATTCCTGAGTCTTTGGTCTTGCGTTTGAGTGGTTTAGATTTAATTTATATAAAATTCTTCATGAAAAAACATTAAATTGACAAAGGGAAATCAGAAAGTGGACCAATGTTTGTTTGTAGGGAGTTACTAAAAATCACAGGGCTTCTTTGGTGTTGAGAAACTCCATCTGCTGAGTGGAGCTGGTTTATTCAAAATAACCATTGGGGAGTAAAACCCTTGGTATTTATTTACTTACATCTTCGCTCAAAGTAGTGAAAATTTCCTGTTCATCTTAACCAGTCTGCCTCAGAGCCAAGGCTTCTGGAAACATGCAGGAGCTTTTGCTGTTACTGAGATGATTTCTAACATGCGTATTACTCTCAGGTAGATAAATAGAATAACTATTAATCCTCGTGTTCTATCTGTTCTAAGGTGCCACTTAGCAAGATAAAGTAGAAAGACAAGAGCACTTTTCTAGGTGCCAAAAGCCCAGGCTTGGCTGAGCCTGATTAACACTTCACTGTTTACAGTAAGGAGGAGACAGGAGGGACTGTCTCTGTGGGTTTGTGCTGGGCTCATGTTTCCCATGTGGGGTATTCCCTGGTGTTGGTCACTTCATCATTGTTATTCCTTGAATGTAGCAGATGGCTTTGTCTGTTGTTTTTGCAGTGTTTGCCTGGTATGACTGTGGACCATATTGTCCTCACAGTTGGAGATTTGTTCTAGTACTTCTAGTTTTCTTCTCTGTAATGCATGTTGCCATTGAAATGCGCTGGTCAGTTAGCGCTCAGCTTCAAGAGGAGGGGAGATGCTGCTGCCAGCTCAGAAACTGTGAAATGAGATGAATTTGGATACCTTGTGGTGGCTTCAGTGTATTCTGCTTTATTCAAACACTGAGAATGAAACAGAAGTAATTCAACAGAATTGAACAACAAAACCACCTTGCCAGTTGCACTGACAGGAGACCTCCCAAAGGATTGCACAGTAGTGCAAGAGGTGCACTGAGGTGTTTGAGCAGTTACCCCTTCCTAGGAAATCCCCAGCAGTTTGTAGGGTTCAGTAGAGCCACAAAATAAATTAGATTTCTACACTTGGTGCTGCGTTGATGGATTCTAGTTGATGAGCTCAGGTTGCACATCTCACGTATTTTTGACGTGAGAATACATTGCCATAAAATCCTGGTAGTATGAACTATTGTAATGATGTATTTTCACTAGTCACACACTGGAGCACAGATTTATAGGGAAGACTTTTGTCTGACACCAGAGTGCTGCACATAACATAACCAGGATCTTTTCCAGACAGCCATTGTATGTTGTTGACTAAAAGTAACAACATCTGGAAAACAGTAGTCATGTATTTGTCAGCCATTTTTACATTGGTCAACACTTTGAGTTTTGGTCCTGAAAAGCTGTGAGGTGAATTGACCTCAAATGCAACACAGAATCAGAGAAATTAAGTTATGGCACTTTTGAAAGTGTGGGTGTGTAGTTGAAGACTGTTTCCAGCGTTACCTTTTGTTCCTTGCAGTTTTGGCTGCTATCCCTGGTCAGTGAGCACTTAAAAGGAAAAAGCACCCAGGATGTCCAGATGTTCAGACCTTTTGTTCTCTGGGTGGTCTCTATATCCAAAATACTCCTTGAGAGTATGAATCTCCAAATGTCTTTATTCCACTGTAGTCTGGTGCTTTGACCTGGTGAGATTTTTCACTTCCTCACTTCCATTTTACTTGCAATAGAAAGGAAATAGTATCTGCTGTGCCTTACACAGTAGGCTGGTGAGGAGTTTGGGAAACACTTGAGGCTGTGAAAAGACACTACTCTGTGCTTAAGCTTTAAACTAAGTTTAACGGTCATATGTTTGTAATGGAGATTAAGCTAATATCTGATTTTTAAAAAAAAAGTATTGAGAATCAGAAAGAAAGCAGAGTCCTTGGTAGAACTCAGTGGTTTTAGCTGGTTACTCAAAATCACAGGATCGCAGGACATCACGGATTGGAAGGGACCTTGAAAGATCATCTAGTGCAATCTCCCTGACAAACAGGATCACCTAGACCAAGTTGCACAGGAACATAACCAGGTGGGTTTTAAACTTCTCCAGAGAAGGAGACTCCACAGCCCCCCTGGGGCAGCCCATTACAGTGCTCCGTCACCCTCACCAGGAAGAAGTTCCTTCTCGCATTCATACAGAACCTTCTATGTTCCAGCTTACACCATTGCCCCTTGTCCTATCACTAGAGAAGAGCCTGGCTCCATCCTCCTGACGCCTACCCTTCACACATTTATAGACATTAATGAGGTCACTCCTCAGTCTCCTCCAAGCTAAAAAGACGCAGCTCCCTCAGCCCTTCCTCATAAGGGCTCCGCTTCCTTCATCATCCTTGTTGCTCTGCGCCGGGCTCTCTCCAGCAGTTCTGTGTCCTTCTTGAACTGAGGGGCCCTGAACTGGACACAATGTGCCAGATGTGGTTTCACCAGCGCAGAGGAATAATGCAGTTCATGTGTGGCTTTTTTAAAAACCTCATTTAAAACCAGGCACATCCCTTGAATTGATTTTTGAATGATGGAGAAATCATTCAAGTGCTGTGGGGTCGTACATTGGGTGATCGCTCCCAGTTTTTGTTAACATGTTTTGTTGCTTTCAGTGTGGGCAGTCATAGGAAAATAATAGCTGTTGCCTTTCTAATGCAGAACAAATGCTTATTTGGCTGGAGAGCCTGTCTGAGTAGAAGCAAATAGTATCAGCCACTAGGAAACCCTGGTTAAGACGCATAAACAGTGATTAACCACAAGTAGGACATGGGATGTCAGTTTACTGCGGATGCTGTTAGTCCCAAATGGTTTGTCAGCAATGTTGCCAGTGACAGCTGTCTTTGAGCTGCTGGTTAAAAGCAATCAATGAGCTAAGACCAATTAGTGTGCACGGAAAGGTCTAAAAATGGGAAATATGTAAGATTTCAGAGCAGAGGAGTGTGTCTTCAGAGTTTGGTATGAAGTTGAGCTTAAGATGTTAATTTCTCTGAAATGTACACCAAATTGACTTCTAATTATGATCAGTTGTTTCAAAAATACGCATTTTTACATTCCACCATTAAACTGTGGTTAGCAATACCTGTGAACCCTGCAAGTGGCAGAGCGAAATTTTCATGTTACCCTTCTGAAAAGCCCTGTTGACTTCTGTAGTTCCCTGTGCACCCAGCATGCTGAAACAGGACCCTGGTACGTAATTAAAACATTCAGGACATTGACCTCTTGAGAGCTGTCACAGGTAGTAGTGAGCAAAACTGTTGTGAATATTTGGGAATAATGACTATCATTACTGTGAGAAATTGCACTGTGAGGTTTTTAAAGTCCAAAATGTGTTAAGAATAAACTGTAAGGCTTAAATTTGGAAGTGTGTGTCAGTACATGATGGTCTTTGAGGGCTGCTCTTACTTTGTAGACATGCGAACCTTGGCTAAGGCTTTGTCAGATCAGAGTAAGGCAGAAATAATAACTAAAACTGGTTTTGTTCCAAAGAATGTGATTAAAAGATGCTTTGTCATACACAGTCCTTGGATCACACACGTCAGGGACTGTGTGTGATAGCTCCAGGCAAGACGTGAGATGTGCGTAGACTTTTATAGCTTCTGTTTGCTTAAGCCTGTTCATTCTGCGAATTTGAGGTGTACTTGTTTGTGCCATACCTCCATGGTATGCTTTAGTAAGTTCTCAGTAACTACAGAGGGTATTTATTTGACATAAAGGGACTTCACATTTGTAATTTCTCTAGTGTATTTTTGAGCGTTGGGAGAAGCAGCCAAGTTTAAGATTAGTCTTAAAAGAATGAAATGTCTAGGAATCGAATCCTAGGATTCACAGACCGTGCATATTTACATAGTGACACTGAGTGCATGTAAATAAATGGGCTTGTAAAACTCTGTTTAAAGCAGCAGAGCATGTTATCAGGAAATAAATGCCTTGCAATCACGACAGCCACAATAAAGCTGTTTATAGTATGTGTGTGTGCGTGCTGATATAGGAATCTATTCAGGGGCTGTGCTGCTGAGAAACATTTTGATGTAGGAATCTCCTACATCAAAATGCCTCTCCTAACATGAGCACCCTGTGGTGGCACATACAGATTTTCAAAAAATACAATTTGGCTCATGGTGCTGATTATACACCCTGCCCTGGAGCATACGTTGACCAGGACCTTGTCAGACTAGTCACCACTACTGGAATTGTAAGCTGCACCAAGTGGCTGCCCAAGACTGGGATTACAGAGCTTCTCCAGGGAGACAACCCTTGCTGCCATCTGAATGCAAAACATTATTCCTTCTGATAGTCACATGCACCATCATTTAGTTAAGCCCTAAACTGTAATTTGCCAAAGTAAACTGTAACAAGGTTGCTCAGAGAAGTGCTCAATGGGAAGATGTTGGTAATGCGATACAGGATGCTACTGTGGCAGCAGCATATTTCTAAAACATCCTAATCTAACATTTTCAAGCTACATTTCCAGACTTGAAGAAAAGCACATTGATTATTCTTCAGATGTCATAGGCAATCTATCTGTCTTTTTGTTCTTTTTACCATCTTTTGAAAGCTTGTGTTGTGGGTAGGGAGCAGAAAAGATGATCCAAGGGATGGAACACCTTTGCGATGAGGATAGGCTGAGGGAGCTGGGGTTATTCAGCCTAGGGAAGAGAAGACTCTTATAGCTGTCTTCTAATACCTGAAGGGAACCTACAGAAAGTCTGGAGAGGGACAAGAGTATCTGCCCTAATTTAGATTATTTTGTGCCAGTTTGGATTTCTCAGAATCATCAAAACACAACAGAAAACAAAAAGAAAGCCAGGGACAATATTATAGTAAAGAAAGAATAACGAGTTTTGTTAACAGGAAGTAAAGAAAGGGTTAAAAGACAAGCCAATAGTAAAAATAGCAGCATTCAGCCAAGGTCTCCCTGCTAAGCTTCATGGGAATCATGCCATCTAACACTTCACACAGGACAAGGGGAAATGGTTTGAAACTGAAGGAGAGGAGGTTCAGGCTAGATCTTAGGAAGAAGTTCTTCAGTACAAGGGTGGAGAGACTCTGGAATCGATTTTCCAGAGAGGTTGTGGCTGCCCTTTCCCTGGAGGTGTTCACGGGCAGACTAGATAAGGCCTTGAGCAACCAAGTCTAGTTGAGAGATGTTGCTGCCTATGGCAGGGGTTGGAGTAGATAACATGAGATCCTTTCCAACCGTAGTGATTCTATCATTCTATGATAAAATAGAGTTCTGGTCAAACCCTTGAGGCTATTCTATGGCATCTTCAGTCTCATTTTAGTTGTCTTCTCTCTTAAAAATGCAGCAAACAAAGAGCATTGAAGCAAGCAGTTTCTTTTTGCTGTGCAATTGTTGTAAATTATGTGGCATCATAAAAGCAGGTGATGCAAAGCCTTTTTTGAGAAGACTCACTGAAGTGTGTTGGATGGTTTAACTGTAAGGAGGAGTGCATCTTGACAAGTTTTTCATGTGAACTCTGGCTAATCATCTGTTCCTCTGATGGATTCTGGAGCTTTATATTAGCGAAAAATGTAGCCACGCTTTCCAAAGTTAATTTAGATTTATACAAAACAAGAAGCTCTTGTCTTTGTTGCACAGTTCGTATGTTGTTCACACCTGAGGAAACAAACTGAGATGTGCTTCAAGGTATGTAGATCCAGATCTGATGTTCTTTTGCCCTTGACTGTAGGTTCCATCTTCTATTTTCCCAATGGCCTTCGATTTTTATTATATGTCCAGGAAATGTGAAACTACTTACCTCCTTGATTTTATTCTCGTAACTTCTCATTTTGTGCCTAGCTGATACCCGTTTGTTCATCCTCTGGATGGAAATGCTGGTTCAGCATTCCCCACAGCTGAGAGTCTTGCTGTTGAGCTGGTGATAGTTAAAATTGATGAACTAGCTAGATGCCCTTATTTCATATTTTTGACATATCCAGGCCAAGTTGCACTCTAGAACAGACTGATTTGAACTGTTTCCTCACCCAGAGTGAGACCTGAGAAAGCCTCTAAAACGGTCTTAAAGGAATGTTCTACTTTTTATCTGTGGATTCCAAAAGATCATACAGAATTTACTTTCCAGCTGATAGAACGGTTGATTCCCTCTTGGTGTCTCTTAGATGAAAGAAAGATAAAATTATATGCTGCAGTGCATGGTTCTTAGCATTGTCAAAGATGTCTATTAAAAATGATGAAAAATGTGAAGAGCTAATCCATTTCTAGAGATGATAAATTAATTGCTGATAAATTTAAGTACCAGAGGAAGCAGTACCTGTTTATGGAATTTTAAGGCCTGTAAACCTCTTAATCAAGAGTTAACTCTTGTTCTTTATTCTCAAAATTGGTGCTATAATCAGTTAATATCCTCAGTGAACTCAGCTGAGAAAGGAGGAAGAGCCCTCACTGTAAATTCTAAAAGGAAAGTCTTAGATTTACTTTTTCCCTGCAAGTGCAACAATCCTGATTCAGCTCTAGCTTAAAGATTCCTCTCTGGTTTTGCCTATGAGTGTTCTAACACATGCTTTGCGTGACTTCCCACTGGTATTTTATTCTTTTGTACAACTCATGGTTTGGTTTTACTAAGCTTATACTGAGAGTTATTCCTTTTCAGATGGTAGTCAAGATAGTCTAGCCATCCAGGAGCCGGGCGTCTGAAGCTGGATGTAAATCCACTGCACAGCAGCCTGAACAGTACCAAAATGTGCTTGTGAATATATTTGAAAAAAATCGTAGAGATTCTGTCGGTGTTGCAGTTTGAAAATGACCAGATTTTTCAGTTGTATAGATTTGTGCTTTCATGAGGAAATAAGGTGCATTTTGCTTTAAGAGAATTGTCCCTACTCTTGAGGGGTGTGGGATAGTGAGAAGATAAAAGGGGCTAATGAACGTAGCCTTGCCTCTTTTTGACTGGAGTCTTCTCTTGGCTTTGGCTTTGGCTTCGGCACCCCCCGCCCTGCTTCCCAGGGTTGGAGGGGGGAGATGGGACAGGGCACCTTGTTGCTGCCTCCAGCCCTGCTTCCCCACTGGAAACAGGATGGAGTGGGCGTGGCGGGCACGCCGTGCTCCCATAGGTGGCAGGGTGAAAAGTGGTGGCCCCGCGGCGGCTCCAGCACCGGCTGGCTCCACAGACTGGAGAAGCAAGAAATAGTACTGATTTTCCCACGTTTGCGGAGTTGGGGGGGCCCCTGCTGACATGGCCGTGTAGTCGGTCTCCATCTTTAATCCCGCACGTGGCTGGGACCATGTGGCTGTTGCCGCCATCTCAGAAAGCACTAATCAGCAGGAAGAGAGACTGTTTGTCATTTCTGCCACTGAGAAAAGCTGGAGATGTTGAGTATTGGGGAGAGAAGAAGCTTTGAGAGAGGCGTCTGAGAATCTCTTTGTACTTAGCTGAAGAAAGCAGAAGGACTCGATAATCCTTAAACCTTAGGCATGGAAGACAGAGACTGGGTCCTATTTAAAAGCATGTCTCCTGCCTCAAGGGATGCAGTTCAGGTGCTGAGGAATCAGGCCTGCTTGATCAGTGTTGTACTGGAGAAGCTGTGTTGAAGAACTGAAGAGTTTGCCAGTCTGGATGGCCAAGAGTCCAGCATCTGCACATATTGAAGAATAGAGAGTGGTGGTACCCATCTCTACTTGACTTACGCTAAACTTGTCCTATCAGACTATCTTTGTATGAATATTCTCAGGGCCTTCTTCCGTTTTGTTTAGAGCTCCTCCACTCTCACTGTGAGGTTAACCATTTCTACCTTCTGTTTCCCCACTAAAATCTGTATTTTAAAAACGATGTTTTTGTTTTATTATATCCAGCCCTTTCTGTTTCACAGTAATATGTGTACTTTAAAGAGTATAACAACAGACTTTGTGAAATTCTTCATGGATTCATACAAATAGCCTTTAAACCCTTCAAAGTGCATTTATGAAATTAAGTTGGATTTGTCTGCTGACAGTCCTATCAAATTTTTCTCACGATCCTCTTTATTATTGTTAGCAACCAAAGTCTTCCTGTAAAACTACCTTATAAATGAAACGATCACACAAATTGTCATGTTACCAATAGTTTTTCCTGTAGGGAAGATCTAAATATCAATCCTCCACAGCCCTGTGTTGTATTTTATAACAATCCTTCCTGCATTGGTTTTGGTAGATAGCAACAGTGAGAAGGGAAGAGCTAAAGAGCTCTTGAGGCTTGCTCTCATCGTAATAGAAATGTAGTGATGACTGGAGTATATGTCCTATCTAGAGGACATAACCTTTCCTGTAATGCAAAGGGAACATCAGTTCTATTCCACTGACATCTGACAAATAGCTGAATTTTTCCGTATGCAGATGTAAGTTGCCAATAAGGGTGCTCTGTGACCTATGGAAAGACCCAAGAACTCTGGTTAGAGTTTTTGAGGAAGTAATTTATTATCGCTGGCGGGCGCACAGGGCTCGTGCCTCTCATAAAAGTGTGCACTAAACTAGACCCAAATCCATGATTATATGTTGTCAAATAATACATATTCATTAGATTTCCCAATACGCCCAATACATAGGATCATAGGATCATTTGATCATAGGATCGTAGGATGTTAGGGGTTGGAAGGGACCCAAAGAGATCATCGAGTCCAACCCCCCTGCCGGAGCAGGACAAAACTATCT
>JAOXOE010000702.1:5168785-5188120 GCA_028565055.1 Phoeniculus purpureus
AGGGGCAATGGGTGTGAGCTGGAACATAGGAGGTTCCATATAAATATGAGAAGGAACTTCTTCACAGTGAGGGTGACGGAGCACTGGAATAGGCTGCCCAGGGGCTTATGGAGTCTCTTTCTCTGGAGACATTTAAAACTCACCTGGATATGTTCTGGTGTGACTTGGTCTAGGTGATCCTGCTGTGGCAGGGGGATTGGACTAGATGATATTTCGAGGTCCCTTTCAATCCTTGATGTTCTGTGATTCTCTGATTCTGTGAGTCATGATCTCCTTATGATCCATGACTCAGCTTTGTAAAAGCAGCATCTTTTAGTCTCATTGCCACCCTTTGTCACTGAGGTAGGTCCATGCCAGCTTTGAGCTCCTCAGCTTTCATTTCTAGTAGCGTTCTTTTTCTTAGGATGAAAATATGAATAGCAAGAAATCTTCTTCCCTTCTGCTCTGTGTGTGCCCGTATGCAGTTCACCATGAACTGTGTTCTGTACTTCTGGAGTGCTTTGTATCCTCTTCATCTTCTTTCCTTTCCTTCTCACTTCTTGCTTGACCGATAGTTCTTTTATCTGTGCTTGGAACCCTTTACTTTTTGGAATCTCTTTTGTGTGGGAGTGACTAGAACTTACTGATGAAGATGGAGAGAACCCAGTGGCGTGGGTGCATTTCATATTACTTCCTGGTCTGTTATTGAAACAGCTTCATCTGCCTCTGTGTATCAGGCACTGCACCACTGCCAGGGTCACAGCAGCCATGGTCACTAAGCTACATTGTTTTAGAAAGCACAGTGCATACGAATAAACTGAGAAATTACTTATTCTGTGTATGGCCACATACTTTTCTTAATCTGAACCTTATCCACTGTTTTGTTCCCTGATCACTTGCTGCTAAGCTGGTCTGGAATTCCTAACACCATCCATACTGTGAATATGATAGATCCTGTCAAATACTTTGTTTAAAGATGCCTGAAGTTCATTAATGCATAGATTAAATAACTGGTGCCCTTGATAAACATGCAGAAAACAATATAGTAATATCTCCTGTGCCTTGAGCACTGAACATTTATTCTTTCTTTGTTTATTGCCTTTTAAACTGCCTATTAATTCTATGCATGGGGGTGCTAAGGTGGTACACTGTTAGCACAAGCAACACGGTTGCTTCCTGCATGAACCATGTCCTCATGCACGAGGACGGTAAGTCATATCAAGGAGTTGTATCAGGAATCTCTGCTGGCTTTTGGATGCAATGCTTGTGCTGGAACTCACTGAAGGAATCCTGGATTTGCTGCTCAATGTCATGATGAATTCACTTTCCTTTTGTCTCTAGTTTCTGTATTTCCTTCCTAGAAATATGCTACTAAATGATGAGATGCTTATGCCATTTGGTAGAATATTTCGAGAGCCTTTTCAGCTCATAACAATCAAGTCTTGAAAGTATCTTGTGATCCTTGTCCAAGTAAATTTTGAAGGTGCAAATCTTAAATCAGTCTCTTAGTTTGTTTTGAATTTTAAACAAACAAACAAAGGGATAAGTCTGTGTCACAGTTGAGCACCAGGGTAGTCCAATCATGCAGAAGAAAGTATCTTAATATCTTTCCTCCCACCCTGAGATGGAGGGAACAGATAAAGTGAACACACAGAAACTGGAACTAAAAATATTAAACTTTATTAGAGATTGTATTAAATGAAAAGAAGAGGAAAAAGGGGGGTGGGGAAGGGGGGAGAGAGAGAAAAAGAAAGGCCAACAAAAACCCCCAAAAAACCTCAACCAATGGAGTCCACTCCTCCTCCATGCAAACCTGCTACCCCTAACTCAAACAAATCCTAAAAACCGTGAGTCAGGCGGGCAGAGGTTAAAAAAAATAAAGAGGTATATTAGGCAGTGCTTATTTTAAGCATTTTCCTAATGCTGGTCTGGGATCAGAGGGAGAGAGAAAGACGAGAGACAGAGAGGGAGACAGAAAGAGTCACAGATGGAGACAGAGAAAAAGGGGCGGAAGAAGGAGGTGGGGTAAGAAGTGGAAGAGGGACAGAGAACTACAGAGGGATACAGAAGATGCAGTATGCTACAGGCTCAAACAAAACTGAAACCAAGCTCCCAAGGCACACAAACAGGGAGAGGAAGCTAGGAAGGGGGGAAGAAGAAAACCTTATCCCCAAGTAAGGACCCCATAATTTGTCTGGCCTACTCCACCTGCTTAACCAGTTTGCCCTGTGGCAGCCACCTCTGTACCTTTGTTCCGCTTCATTTCCTCCCCACCATGGTGTGCGTGCTGCTGCCGTGTGTCAGAGAAGAAAAATCATTCATTCCTGCAGCAGAGACAGGTTAACTCCTTATACGGTGGAATGGGGTTTGACGCAGGAATACCGTGAACAAATATGATTTCACCAAATCCGTAACAGTCTGCTCCTGGGAAACAGGAAAATCTAAGATGACGGCATGTGATAAATAGGTCACTTTGAAATATCTGCAGAAAAACTTCTCTGGGAACTGGGTACAATTTATTCCTGTACATGTGGATCAAAGGACACTAACTTGTGACCTGAATTTCAGGAATTCCATTTGAGTCTCTTAATGAAATATTTAATGTTCTCAAGCAGAAGAAGGAAATTGTAGAGAGGCTGAAACACCAGTTTTGCTGCTTCTGTCTTCCAGGCTGATCTCTGTATTCCTTTCTCTCTGGTCCCTTGTCTCCCATCTGACCAATTATGCACCACAGCACGGTCAGACTCAAAAGACTCCATCACTTCTCCATCCTGGGAGGAGAATTAGAAAAATCCTGTCTCCTGTGTGCAGTGTCCTAGTTCTGTATCTTCATGCTGGTGATGCTACAGGCCTGTCTTACATTAGAGCAGTCTGCAAAGGCTCTCCTCAGGCGCCAGCTTCAAACTCTTTACCCATCTTGACAGCATCAGTAGTAATGGTTACGTGTCTTCCCAAATCGTTCTGTGAAGGGAAAACAACCAAAAGTCCTACTGAAGTATAATAATGAAAAACATCAAACTGCTTTAGGATCTTTAGTAGTCTGGATACAGTCGAATGGGGTCTGGTAAGGTATTCCCGTACAACTATTATGGCTCACCATCACTTACTATAGCTAAGAGGTCTGGAAAGTACTGGGTGTTCCCGCTAGGTGCTGGTATGCCTCACCGCAAGTAGCAGGGATTGTGTGGCTGTGTTTATGCCACTGAACCACTTGAGGGGTTGCAGACCTTTCCATCTGAAAACACTTGTCTGGCTGCTGTTGATCAGCTTGAGTCCTAGCTTGGAATAGAAGAATGCCTGGAAAATGTTTCATGGAAGAAGAATTAAACATGCTAAGTGTGCAGTAATCCTCTCTCCATCACTGACTAGAACTCTTTTGTTACAGCACCATTTTGATGAACATTTGAAAACTCAGAAAAAATTTGCTGAACCGTGTTCCTTTTTGGTATATCATTCTGCACTATCTCTGCTCCAATGTAATCTCTGCAGGACATCTTTTAGCTTGAGACGGTATTTTTTCTTTCTTGCTTTTATATTTCTTATGTTGTTTTGTTTTAAGCACTTGCTTTGTTCTGGGAGATCAAGAAAGAGATAAGTTGCTGCTTGTTGCTAAGAAGCTGTTTTGAAAACGTATTTGCTGTTCTGGCAAACCCTTGCTATTCTCACCAGCCTTCTGCTTTTTCAGATGTTTTCTGGTACCAAATATTTTGGGGTTTTCTTCTTTGCTTCTGTGCTCTCACCCGTCTTCTCTTTCTCCCATTTCAGTATGATAAAATGGGTAATAATCCTCAATAATCCTCCTCAGACTGAGAAGCTAACAAACAAAAACTGCAAAAACAAAACTTGAGGGAAAAATACAAGTCGGAGAACTGAAGTTTTAACCAAAACCAGAACAACTCAGATCTGGGCTCTCTCTCTCTCTCAAATACTTCAGATTACTTTTCTGTGTGGTTTGGGTCACTGAAATCAGACCACTGAAGAGCCATTGCATTCCTAAATTAGGAACTAGAGGCACGGGTCAGATAACCACGTTGCCTAGTCTCTAGGTGACAGGAAAGCAGCTGGAAAAAGGCAAAATGGTCAAGACATTACCAGTGATGTGACCAGCTGTGAAACATTTGCACTGAGGAAAGTCTTTAATTCACGGTGACGGGTGAAAATCCATTTTGTTTCTTACCCCATATTTTATGAAATTTGGAAAATAAACCAGCTGTTACAAACCAACATCTTTATAAACATTACGGATCCTACTCCGGGTTTTCTTTCCTGACCAACCTTGACAAAGGATTGCTGTGAGGTCTACCAGGAGATCATCAGGTACGTTTAGATGCTGACAGTGACGGTTCTGCAACCGTCAGTTCTAGTGTGATCCTGGAAGAGTCGCTCCTTTGAGAGCGGTGGAAATAGTGGTGGAAATCCTTTCATTTAATTAGACCTGTTTTCCTCTGAAAGCCTGTGCTCTTGCACCGCTGTGAGCTTTGTATCAAATTGCCTTACCATTTCACGTGGCTCTAGGTATCATTGAATGAGTGTGGTCGAGGACTTGCATGACACAGAGGAATGAAGGCTCATTCACACTCACCACTCAGAGTATCACCTAGAGACTTGCACAGACTTGTTTAAATTCTTGCAGTGTGTGAGGATATGAGGTTCTGTAAGATCAGTAACGGCAAGAAGTACGTATACAGGAGAAAAAAAAAATCATTGTTTCTCAGGAAAAGCTTTGGGGATTTATCCGGTAAGTTATCAGACAACAGTCTTAGAAAAACAGAAAACATCTTGCACAAAGTCTGGCCGATCAATAGTTTTTCAGCGTCACTGTGCGTCTGAATTTTATCTGAAAAAGCTGTTGTTGTTAAAAGCTGGAATCCATGAGATTGCATTTTCCTGGCTTTATGTGCTTTCGTGAATCATCTCTTACCAAAAAAAAAAAAAAGAAGAAAAAGGCTTCTTGACTGAGAGGACCGTGTCTGCTGTGGTGTAGCCAGTCCTGTGTCTTTACTTGTGCCCTCTGCGAATGCCAAAGTGTGGAATCTGAACGGAGCCTCCTAGGAAATGGAGGTCAATCTCTCACTATGTACTTACCTTGGGGAGGTACACAGGGCACACAGATTTAGAGGAAAATCTCTGCAGATTTGGTATGATTGTGTTGCTGAGCCAGGTCCAGAGGCACCGACACCAGGATGTTGGATTGCACCTCAGTTTGGCTCCTTTCATTTGCATCTTTCCTTACTCACAATATTTAGCAGCTTAAAAGTAATTGTTAACAATAAAGAAGGAGGTTGATCATAAAGCAGCGTGAAGGCACTGACCCTTTCTCTGACTGCGGTTATTTTCACTTTCACGCAATTCTACTTGAACTGTCACTTTAATCTTTGGCTTTTGATTTAATAGACCCCTGTCAAAGCCTGCATAAACTTGATTTAAAATAACCATGGAAACAGATGGAGAGTGTATTTTCTTAATCTTTCAGATTGTTTTGTTTCTCCCAGCTCTTCGTAAAAAATTCAGTGAAGGCACTTGAAATGCTGAATTTAAATTAAAAAACCCCTAAATTATAAGAGAAACCCCCCTTACTGTGCACTGATGTTCTGATTTTATGCATTGTAGTCTAGCCAAGACCTGCTCAAGGAGAAATTTCCATGGCTTGCCAGGCGTTTTCCGTAGGCTGGGCTGCTGTTAGAGACTGCTGTAAATATTATGCTGGTTTACAACAGGCAACTATTAAACTTGGCACGACTCATGTAAAATGTTTTGATAAAAATGAAATATTTCTCTTCTCTCCCTTGGGAGGTGTAGTCATGTTAATAAATATAAAGAAGAGCAAACAGTCCAATCCGCAGTGAGGTCTCATTAGTAAATACCATTATCTCACTTGTTTCATTCATAAAGCTGCCTCAGCCAGGTGCTTGGAAACCAAATGGGTTTAACTTTTGAACAGCTAATCTATTAAACTGCAGCGCGTCTGTCTTCACGGCACATCTTTCTTCATATTTGCTGAAGTAAAGTGGTGGTCCTGGCCACTTGGAGCAGATGGTCTGGGTTCTCCAGTTCTGCTGAGGACTATAACTGATGCAGTATCTGGGATGTAGTTTCACATTATCATTAATTTTTTTTAAAGTAACTGTTTAGTAAGAAGTTTCTCAAAGCTGAGACTGACCTATCTACAGACCTTTCTACATTTGAAAAGTGTGGCAAATGTTTTTACATCTATTTATAAGCCATGCTTGGCCCATATTTTATGATTTAGACTTATTTCTTCTGAGATCTCCTTCCAAGTATTACACAGACCATGTAGCTGCAATAAACTCCACATGCTATAAAAGTGAAAACATCAGTGATTTCTCTTTACAAGTTACTTCGCTTAAGCAAGACAATTGAGGGAAGATGGTACCTGTGCCTGATGAAGTGGCATAGAAACTTTTATCTTGATCATTGTGTTCTATTTGTGTCATTAATTCTGAAGCATTGTTAGCGCCTCTTGCACATTCGGGATTGCATTAGTGCTGCCATGACAAGTTCACCCACTCCATCCATTTATCTCCTTCAAAATATTTTCTGTGTTTAAGATGTTTGCCATGAAGCTGCCATGGCAGTGGAGGTACAGACCTTGTCACCAGCTGATTTCTTCTGAGCCTGCCACTCAGTCTGGGTCTTACTGTTGGCAGCTCAAGGAGTTACTCCAAGAAGTAATAACTCTTCAAACCCAATAATGAGGAATGCACGGTTTGGTTTGGTTTCTTTTATTTTTTTAATTTTATTTTGTCCCCTGTCCTAATGCAGGATATTGGCTCTCAGACTGGTAGTACTGTAGCTTTTATGGGAGGTCTAGCTGCCACAAGTATTTCTTTGTCTTGAAGAAATTCAGCTGGTGAAACTCTGATTTTAACTGTCCCTGTAATTTGAGAGGACAGGAGGACAAATTTAAGTTGGATTTATGCACACATGAAACAGTGCTACTGCAGGTCTTCAAGAGCACATTTTAATTGTGACTGGCTGCCCAAGGAAACATACAGAGGAGGAAAGGCAGATTCCCAGCAGATACCAGTTGTCTCACACTCATTCCTTGAGCAGAGCTGCCAGTTTAGTGCAGGATTTGCTGCAGGATGCTGGCAGAGAAGTGCGGGATGTCAGCAAAGACATTAGTCACTTGTTGCACGCAGCAGTTTTCTTGGCATGTGGCCACTTGCTACAAATTGCTCTCAAAAGCTTTACGTCTTCTTCGAGCACTGAGCTATTTAGTCTGTTAAACTTCGTACAATTTGGTGTCTTAATAAAATCCCTTGCGTAGGCAGTGTGTTATGTTCTAGCTGGCAAGGTGCACATTTATGGGTTTGTATACCTGGATATAAAACAATGAGTCGAGGGCCAGTCAAGAGGAAATGGCTCTCATCATGTTTTCAGCCGTGAAGGAGTTTTGAAGCAAGAAGCCTTGCAGGGCTGGGAGTTTCTTCAAGAAAGACACAAAGAGGGAGACGCTGATCTCTTGTCTCTGGCTTTTAGCCTTCCCACCAATACCCATCAAGTGTCATGTCAAAAGTGTTTTCAGTCGTGTAAATTGAGCAAAACTATTCAGCTTAGATTAAAAACATTTCCAATTTAACATAATCTTAAACTGTGTGAATCTCCTTGCCTGTAATATATCTGTGCTTTCAGCTTCAACAAGTTGCCAGGTAGGAAATTCCAGATGAAGTTTCTTGGTAGCTGAACTCAGACAGAGATGAGAAAAGCCGACACCAGTTCTCATTCCACTTTCATCTGAGAAATTCCAGGTCCCGCTGGCAGTTTGCATGTTGGCTAATAAATCTTGCTCTTGGGACAACCTGTTCTTACACTTGATGGTACTATTTGTCTTCAGAGGACTGTATCTTCTGCCATGTGAGTGTATCTTCTTTTTTCCCTGAGATTAAATGAGGACATGAATTTCCAATTTCCCTTTCTCATCAGGCATCAGCAGGAGTTTCTGTCCAGCTCCTTCAGAACAGACACCCTGAGAAGATCTAATCTCAACTCTTTTTCTTTACAGAGCTTGTCCTAGGTTGTCAGAAAGTGAGAATGAGATTTCCTGGGGGAAAAAAGGGCAACATCATATTCTTGTTTCTCCACCAGGTTTTACTGGTGTGGTAAAGTGCTCCTTGTTGTACAGCAGAGAGCAGGTGCACAACCCTCCCAACCTTGTAAATAACCTTGTAAGTAAAACGCATAAAGCTCTTCGTAAGCTTTTGCTGAAGGGTTTCTCTGCATTTTCTCTCCTTTGTATTTTCTATGTCATATATTTATAATTTTTTTTGTATTTTGCAGGTTTTGTCGGCATGTACCTCTGCATGTCTGTCCACACCTTTCTGTGGAGCTGTGATGTACAAACTTTAACGAGAACAGAAAAGCCTGATCGCGTTTTGTGTGGAGAACTGCTTTTTAAAAAGTATTCTAAAATACTGTCTAGTTCACTTCTTTCCAACAGAAAAACTAACAGAAAAAAAAACGTTTCCATCTTCATTTCTAATAAAGAAACGGTGTTTTTCTATCGTGACAAAACTGATGTTGTAGTTCATTTTCCTGGTTTAGATTTTTTTATGCTTGTTTGGATTTCTCAGGCTTGCTGAAACACAACAGAAAATGAGGGACAATGTTATGGTAATGAAAGAAAAGAAGTTGCATTACAAGAGAGTCAAAAAGGGTTAAAAGACCAACCACAGCAAAGGTCTCCACCTCTGAGAGAGGTGTCCTGAAGGAAGGAGACAGTTGTCTTTCACCAGGTCTGTGTGGTGAACTAGCTGCTCCCGCAGCAATCTGGAAACCCAAGAAAGAAAACCCCCGCATTCTAGGAATTCTCTAGGGTTAAAATAGGATTATGGGAAGGGGTGTCCTGCTGTTGCACGTTGCATGTAAGAAAGGTCAAAGATCATCTCGTGACATTCATGAAACAACAAAACAGGTTTTTCGGAGGAGCTACAACAGCAAATTTGAGAAAGTATGGTTTCCAGGGCAGCAGTCAGACAAAAGAATAAAAATAAACGTCACGAGTCACACAGAACAAGAACACTTAAAATACATGGAAAAGTCTGTTAATAAGTCAAATGCAAACTGCAGTAACCCTACAGAGTCTAGACCTCTTCTTTCCTCTTGAAACCTAGGGAGCTGAGGAGGTGTGGCTGGAGAGCCATGCGGCCGAGAGGGACTTGGGGGTTCTAATTGGCAGGAAGATGAATATGAGCCAGCAGTGTGCCCAGGCAGCCAAGAAGGACAACAGCATCCTGGGCTGTATTAGAAACAGTGAGGCCAGCAGGAGTAGCAGTGGGGGGTATCATTCCCCTGTATTCGGCACTAGTGAGACCACATCTTGAGTCCTGTGTCCTGTTTTGGGCACCTCAATTTAAGAGAGATGTGGAGGTGCTGGAGCGGGTGGAGAGGAGGGCAACTAAGCTGGTGAAGGGCCTGGAAAACAAATCTTATGAGGAAAGACTGAGAGAGCTGGGGCTCTTTAGTTTGAAGAAGAGGAGGCTGAAAGGAGACCTCCTCACTCTCTACAACTACCTGGAAGAACATTGTGGAGAGGTTGGTGCTGATCTCTTCTCACAAGCAGTTAATGATAGAAGAGGGAATGGGTTCATGTTACAACAGGATAGTTTTAGACCTGACATTTGGAAAAATATTTTCACAGAACAGGTGGTCAGGCACTGGAATGGGCTTTGCAGGAAGGTAGTTGAGTTGCCATCCCCGGATGTGCTTAAAGATTGTTTGGATGAGGTGTTGATGGATCTGGTGTAGGGGTGAACTTGTAAGTTAGGGTAGATGGTTGGACTCGATGATCCAGGAAGTCTTTTCCAACCAGAGTGATTCTGTGATTCAGTGAAGCATTGCCTAAGGCAGTTTTGGAGGACACCTTTCTGTTTTGCTTCATCCTTCAAAGCAGTGACATCATGTGTCCTGTTCTCTGTTGCTTGCGCTCTCTGTCTCTTATTCCCTCTGTCCTCAGCCTTGCATTTGCTCCCTTAAGACCTTTCAGAATATTTGTATGCTTCACCTCACTTAGGCTGCAGCACTGCTCTCGGCTGCCAAACTGCTGACCGACTTTTATTTCCAAATTTATTGTGTCTCACTTCCGTGCACACACAGTTGCAGCACATTTAATTGAAAACACGAGTGTTTAAACTCAGGAGACAGTGCCGAATGGAGTTTATGATGATAGCTGAACATACAAATGGCCATATCTATCTGATGGAATCTCTTCTTCGGTAGGGATTATCTGCTCTCTATTTCCAAGTCCTGTAATTTTTTTTGCCTTTAGTATCTCAAAGCTATTCAGGAGAAACATGCTCTAAGCATCATTACGACCTAAATGGGTGAGCTGGGTGCAAACATTTTATAAGCAGCATGTTTGGCTGCCCTTTTTATTTTTTTTTTGTGGGTTTTCTTGGGTTTGGTGTTTGGTTTATTGGGGGTTTTTAAATGAAAAGAGTATTTCCCAGCTGCTGGCCTCATGGGTCACAATTTAATGGTGTCTCTGCCTCACATCGAAGTTGGATTATTACTCTCATCATGGGTTAGGCTACTGTGCATTTCTAGTAGTTGTTGTTATAAAAGCTGCATCATCACTGTGAAACTTTCTCTTCTATCATAAAGAATCTCTAATGTATTGTGATTCTCCATTTTCTGGTGGCATAACACCTATAAGTAACTTGAAATAGTAATTTGAGCATCTTCTTGAAGGAACTGAGTGTTTGGCAATGATAGCTGCATTCCTCAGCTGACTTTGCGTTAGAATTTCCTGGATTTACAGGAAAAAAGTGGGAAATGTCCTATATGCTTGTCATAATATTTTAACTGAAACCTCACGTTGATAACCAGAGTCATCTGTTGCTGCTGTGAGATAAAGCTGCAAGATGCAGAACGTTAAGGAACTGAGGTTTAGGCTGTGAACGCGTTTAGTGGAGTCCTGAGGAGAGGTAGCGTAGTCAATGGGTGTACAAGTCCAGCTAAGACGTAGCTTGTTGTGTGAAGCAGCCGTTTCCAGCAAGCTTTCCAGGGGTAGGGTATTGTGTACATCACCATACACAACAGGAGAAATCTTGGCAAGGCAGCTGTCAAGCAGTACTGTCCTGCCTTCGACTTCTCTAGAAGCACTTTCTGCAGGCTGTTAGCTCCGTGTCAGCAGCACTCTGTTTTCCAGGCTGCTGTTTTTCAGCATCTATCAGAGTTGTCCCCTTGGTTTGCTCTGTGGCACGGTCTATAAATCTTACTTTGGCAAACGACGCTGGAGGATTGTTTTCTTTAGAGGTAATCGTACTGGGCACTGGTAGGGCACATCAGAGAATCACACAGAACTTGAGTAAGAATAAAGTGAACTTCATGACATCCCCCCAGAGCAAGTAAGTATCACCTTTCCCATTTCTTCAAATATAAAATTTGTCAGTGTAGTGTGTATTTTACGTTCTGTGCAGCCTTAATTTTAACCTTGTGGTTGAATGGAATCCTTGTGTCCTTCACAAGGTAAAATTCTCATGTGATGCTTATTGCTTGTGCTGCTCTCTAGGGAGTCATGGGCTACATGACTGCTATGGGCAGCCTTGGCTGGCTGGAATGGACTCCAGAGGATCTTTTCTAAATCCCTTCCTGTCTCTGTTACTCCAGAGACCTGGTCAGCTGTCAGAAAAATTTACTTTGATTCCAGTTTCATTTTTCCCATCTGTGTGGAGTGGAGGTTGTCAACCAAGGTGCCTAGTGGAGGTCAGTGAAGCCATCTGAAGCAGAACCTTTACATTTGCAGCTGAGTAAGCCTAAATGTCTCTGCACCAAAGCACATGAGACTCATTAATTTGGTATGTCTCTAGGGGATTCCATGGAGAAACCCTGGATATGAGATCTTGAATGCACAGAAGCTTGAAAGACTCAGCTTTGTATTTATATTTTACTTAAAGACACTAGAGAAACAAGAGACAGGATCCGTGAAGGTCAAATGTCTTTGAACTCTTGGCTCAGTAATGCAAATCCCTAGATGGGTGACTAATAACCCATATGGGTTTGTTTCAGTTGAGGAAGCTGGATGAAACAATCATAGAATAGTTTGAGTTAGAAAGGACTTCAAAGGTCATCTAGTTTCAACTTCCCTGCCATGGGCAGGGACGCCTTCCACTAGACCAGGTTGTTCCAAGCCTCATCCAACCTGGGCTTAAGCATGTCCAGTTTTAAATACACCTTAAACACATCTAGGCTGAAGATGAGAAAGAATTCATTCAACTAGCCCTGACCCGAGATCACAATCAAGGGTGGCTCTTACAGGACAAGGACATATGTAAAGAAAAAATGCAACCAAACAAAAACCAGTTGCTCTTTTTTTTTCTGAGCATTACCTATAGATGAGGGGGATATGTGAACAACCTCTCGTCCCGTTAATGGTAAACCATGATGTTGTAAGTAGGGAAAATTGGCTGTGCCTCATCACCATCCCAAAAAGCAGTAACTGTTGAGTCAGTAACTGAAAGCGGTGACCTGTGAGTGATCAGCACAACCACTGCAGACTTAAAGTGCTGATCTTCAGAAAGAGATGATGGGTGTCTGCTTGAGAGATGTGTTACAGGAGAAAGTCAAAGAATAAATGACCAAAAAACCAAGATGAGAGTCTGCCATGTAGTTCAGTCAAGGGGCTTGTAAAACCATGCATTTGCTGCCAACTAGAAGGATAGAGCCAGTGAGTGCCTGGATTAAACAATGTGATGCCAGAGGCCAGAGCACCATTGGCACCATTCTGTAACTTTAATGGAGCTTCTTTAATTTGCAGCAGGTTATAATCTGACTTCTTACTGTGTTACTCCTTTGGAAGACTCCCTTTGAGATCCATCAGCTGAAGGACAACTGTATTCTCTATCTGTAGCATTTACTATAGACTAAAGATCGAAGTGTGTTACCTTGGCTTTAAAGAGAGGCACCAGCATTATAAGCAAATTCTTCGGGTTTTCTTTTGTCTAGCTGGAATGTTCCGGTTTTCAGTATTTCTAAAGCACAACATGAAAAACTGCCCATACTGCAGAGGAGCAATTACCTTTGAACCCGGCGTTCTTCATGCTCAGCTTTGCTCTTTTTTTTGCCTTTTTGCTAAATTTCACAACATTGTGCTCAGACTATTTAGTTGTGGAAAGATAATTAGAGTGTGCCTGGAGCCGTTAAGGCTGAAGCACGTGCTAGTAATGCTAAAGGGAAAAGGTGCTGCCCTAATGTGATAGTTGTTCAAAAGCAATGGAAAGGCTTCTGACACAGGGAATGGTCTAGTCTGTTGGAACAAAAAAATCCAAGGGCTGATTCTTGTTTCACTACTAAAAAGAGTTCATGGTAATGAGGCTGACATTTGCCAGTTGCTCTTCTCTATTTTTCACTCAGAAGGAATCCTAACTAGCCTACAGCTACGGTTATGGGCAAGGTCATTTCTGCTTCATTCTTTTTTCTGCTCTGTTACTTCACATGGATTTGAAGAAGAGTTTCCTCTGTTTTAACAGTTGCTGCTGTTCATTGTCTTACAACACAAGCAGTGGCATTTCATTTCAAGCCGTGTGTGTGTTTTTGAGAGTGTGGGAGCGGAAGGGTGACCAAAAAAGCTCTAATGGGGGCAAATTATGCTTGTGCATAGGGTGAAACATTTACTGACATACTCAGTGTCGATTGTGCTGTCACCAGCCGGCTCCAGCGACTAGAGCTTATTTATTGTGACCCCGAGGTTTGCTGCTCAGCCTCTCCTGAGCCTTCTCCAGAGATCTGGTTTGGGTATGAGATCTCTGGTATGTGGACTCCTACAGTGTGATGCAAGTGACACATGAATCAAGACGAGGTGTATTTTTACTGTGTTTGCTTCAGAGCTAAATTAATAACGTTTGTGAAGGGTCTGGAGGACAAACCTTGTGAGGACCAACTGAGGGAGCTGGAGCTGGCTGGTCTGAAGAAAAGGAGGCTGAATTGAGATCTTATGGCTGTCTGCAACTTCCCTAAAAGATGTTAGAGAGGAGTGGGGTTGGTCTCTTCTCACAAGTAATGAGTGATAGGGCAGGAGGAAATGGCCTCAATTTGTGCCAGAGGAAGTCTAGGTTGGACATTAAGAAAAACTTCTTCCTGGAAAAGGCCATCAGCCCTTGAAACAGGCTGCCCAGGGAGGAGGTTGAATCGCCATCCTTGGATGTGATTAAAAATCATGGAGATCTGGAGCTTAGCGACACAGTTTAGCAGTAGGCTTTGGATAGTTGGATTACTGGTTGGACCTGATGATCTTGGAGGTCTTTTCCAGCCACAGGATTCTATGATTCTCTGATAATGGACCAAAATATTACTCTTATTCTCACTCAGTTGAAAATTCTCCTCTTGTTCCACAACTTTCCCAATTTTAATTACTCTACACTCACACTAAACAACAGAGATTGGGTAATTGCTTGTGTGGGAATAAATGATGATGATGTGCAATTATAAATGTGCATGTTCCTGTATAAGAACAGGAGACATCTAAGGGAAATACGATATGCACAAGGGTATGAAGTAGAAAAGACATTCCTTAGTGCAAAAAGTCATAAACTATCAGGCATTTCAGTGATTTGTGACCCCTGCAGTAGCCACAGACTCAAAGTATTGATGTGAAAAGCAGACAATTATGGCGCCATCCTCTAGCAAAGAAGCTGCTACAGCTGGGCAAGTAACAAGCACCATAAAATGCTCTTGAACTTGTGTTTGCACAGCACATGGCATCCACTAAGCTCCTGTTAGCTCTGGTAATGTCTATGGAAGGGAACCTTCTCACAATCTGATATTGTGATATCAGAGGAAGAAACAAAAGATAACAAATGGATGGTGTGACTTGTTTTGAAGTGTCTACTACGGCAGGATAAAGCAAAAATAGCCTTCTTGAAGCCAAACGCAAGTATGTGGTGTGGCTACAGAGTTTGCAGCAGTCCAGCTTCATTTCCTTGCAGTCAAGCAAAGTACAGAAGGAGTATTTTTATAGTCACTGTGGTATCTCCACATCTCCACACTTTATTCCTTATTCTTTTCCTAGAAGCAACAAAGTACTGATTGCTTTGTGACACAGAAATAGGAGCTCACTAGTGGGAATATCCTGCTGGAGCTGTTCACAGAGACACCACCACTTCTAAACAAGGTCATAGATGAGGCCAAAACCCATCCTGCTTGGTAAGCTGATGTATTTCTTGCTGCAGAAGCTCTCCAATTAGAAATACCTGAAACCTACTGCTGAGGAAGTGCTAGTCACTGTGACTGTGCTGCTTCCTCAGATCTTGGGCTTTGCACTGCCTTCAAGCTGTGAATATTGTGCAGTTTGAATAAGCAAACCATGACAGAAGGATGTGGGCTTGAAGCAAACCCATGGAGAATGTCAGTCAGGACAGACAGACAGCTACTGCTCTCTGTGCTGCGGGAAGTACCTTTCCTTTGGTAGAGCTGGATGGTGTGATGTGACAATCCCAACACTCACACTCCTTTCCTTCCAGTAAACAAGGGAGGTATTACACTTCTTAAAGGAGAGATATTTCCGGGAATAAATACGGACAGCAAAAGGTAATGAGAACAGAGCAGTTTTCTGGTTCTAATTAGTGCTTCATGCTGAGGGTATTGTGAACATCAGATATCCTGCAGAAAAAAAATCATCAGGACAACAGCAGTCACCGGTTCAAGTAATAAAAAGGCACTTACGTTTCAAAAACATAACCTAGCACTGTAGGTATTTAGTGAAGCTTTTTCTCCTAGAGCAAACGTAGCATTTCCTGCTGCACTGAAGTTTATGTAAGGTAAATATGAAATATTATCGGTTGAACACAATCATTTACCACTGAAAGCATCTGTCTCCTTCAACTGAATGTATGTACCCAGAGCAAAGTAATCGAGTGATGCACTTGCTTAGATTCCAACTCAATTTAGGGAAAGGATGGAAATGAAATGGCTCTTGGCCTTGATTAATGTTGAAAATATTGATTAAATGGTTTTTCTGCCAAAAAGTAAAGGCTTGTGAGTGTTCTTTGAAGACGGAGCAGGGGTTTATTAGTAAGACTCGGAGGGGATGATTGGAATCATAAGCTGATACCATGGGAATTTTTTTCCCCTATGGACATCAATGTTTGAAAAGACTTTACTAAAAAAAAAGGAGACTACATATTTTAAAGTGTTGTTTTTCTTGTGTGTATGCATGTCCTGTGTACTTGTCTCTCTGTGTGTGTTAGCTGGTAGAGCCCATTCGAAGAACAGATTGTCAAAGAAATGATTGTGGCCACCCAGTTCTGAAGTTACCAATTATCTTGGTCCAGTTTCTGAGGCAGCCCATCTGCCCCAGCAGGAAGCCATCATATCATTTGAGGACGACTCGAGGGCAGTAGTGTTGTGGCAGTGTTCCAAAGTACCATTTGTACAGAGGGGCGAGAAGAGCTGATTCTGGAGGCTGCTCGTTCCACCAGCGTCACAGCCCCTCCACCCAATTGCGACCACGTGGGGTGGCTGAACTGCAGAACCTCACCTGGTGAGTGAATGCTGCCTTGGTGTCCGCTCCATTGCCACAAACATTTCACATGGCTAACTTGAAAAATTGTCACTGTTTTTTTTCTCCCTGTTGTCTTTATTTGGACAATTCCCTCCATCTTCTCTCCCTAGTGCTGAATCTACCTGCCCTCATTTGCTGTCTGTACTGTCGCGCCCTGCTACTGTTTTGCAGCTGGCTCCACTCCGTCTTGCTGCCGCTGCTGCATGCCGGGTTTTACGCTGAGCTGATTCCATTTCCTTTCTTCTGCTCGTTGCCCTTTATTGCATTAAGCACAGCATTGATAGTTCACTTGTTGACATATGTGGGATGAGATATTGCAATATATTATTTCATTGAACATTTTCCTCAAAGGATTATCCCTCCTGGGGGAACTGATTGTTTCCTCTGTTTCAGATTAACCCAGCTAGGAAGGAAATATTTCATGCTTCATTATTACCATTAATCTTCCAAGGTGCCCCTCTGAATGAAAATCCATTGTTTTGTTTAACGGAGGGGGACAGCAATCCAAGTCATCTTGTGTAATTATACTTCCAACAGATGTATCTGTCAGGTTACCAGTGTTTGGTGGCATCACATCACTGAATATTACACTGCAGGGTAAAACGAGCTTCTGCAAGGCATTCACACCTGCACTGCTAAATAAAATGTGGTGGCTCTTAATCTACTGTAGTGTGTAGGAAAGTATATTTGCCTTTCAGGATGGTAGGACACTTACTTTAGATGCCAGGTCAAATACCCCTAAGTTGATGGAACATGAATGAAGAGCAGGGGTGTTCTGCACCCTTCTGAGTTGACGGCAAAACCTCCTCTTCTCTAGTAGGATCATCAATTTTTCCCTTGGCTTTGCTTTCTAGTTACTGTTTTGAGTAATGGTGTCCAGCAGTCAGAGAAGCTGTTTTGTTTGAGGTGGTAGGAGACTAAATTTTTCATGTTCTTCACGCATGGTGCCCCTTCCTGACTCACTGCCTTTGGAAAGCAGCACTTGGTGTTCTGCAGCAAAAGAAATATTTACTTGCAGTTGCTGCTTGCTCATTTCTTTGGTACTTAAGCAGTTCTATAAAAGCTTTGCATTAATTAATATGTAGGATGTGCCAAACTCGTTATATTTCTAGCTATGATTTATACTTTCATCCTTTTCCTTTTTCAGCCAAGAATACTCAGGTGTAGGGGAGCATTGCTGAGCACAGGAGCTCAGGAGGCAATGAGCCAGTGCGTTTCATCAGCTGTACGCACTCTCCAGTGGGGATTGCACACTCTTGTCAGTCCTCCTGTGTCGCTGAGATTTTGTGTTATTTATTGCCCATAAAGCAAACCAAAGCACTCCTTTGCCACTGACATAGACAGGGAGCTTTGAACTAAGTGCTTTGCTTCTTGCATGCTTCCTTGCAATGTGTTTTTAGGTTCTTAAACACTTATGTAGGCATTGCCGCTCACACAGTTATCAACTTTTGAGCCAATTTAAGGATCACTAAATAATAATTATATCCTTTCCATTCTGCTCTTTTTTCTGTTCCTCTTGGTCCCACATGTACCCATCGTGCTCCTACAGTTTCCAAGTAAAATACTAATGAGCTCATATATGCTGGAATTAAGTTCGCCTGCACTGAATTTAGTTTCCTGTGTATTCCAGTGTCGTTTTTAATTGCATGCTGTCTCAGTACTTGGTTCTTCATCCTCATCTCTCTTTGCAACACAGTGACTTCCCTGACACTTTTGATTCCCATCAGGATTTTCCTCCCCTTTTTTCCTACTGGTGGTGGAGGGGTCAGACGGGGGAGGGAGTACAGAAGCAATGGGTCCATGCTGTCATGTTCTGTGTGCTGACCAGAGCAGTCCTCATGCTGGAGGGGATTGGCAGAGCCTTTGATGTGCAGTACTAAATCTCACAGAACTTCATTTCCAGACCCTTTTCAGGTACTACAGAACAGAGATGCTGTAGAAAGTTAAAAATCAGCTGCAAGAACATTTTAAAATGCAGCAAACAACATATTTTATCCAAATCTCATTTAGGTAAAACAGTTGAAGGTTTTTGTTGGAAGTTTCCATGAGGTAGGAAGCCTAGAAAGCTGATGCATTTGGAGTTATAAACAAACCTGAATGGTGTGTTTGAACTGAAGCTGTAAGAGTCACTATTTTATTAAAGGAAGGTTTGTGTTTTTATGCAAATGATTTTTTCTGAAGCTTAGTATTTGCCACCTGGTTCTGCTTCCTCTGCTCTGTGCACTCAGCATGATGGATTCTGGCTCTCGTGGAGGGCTGGCTTCTAACAGTCTGTGTGAGTACCTGGGTTCATAAGGAACTGCGCATCAATTTGAAATCTCAGCTGGAAAACAAAATGCTTATTAGCCACTTGTGTCTCTGATACCAAAAACATTTAGATCTCTTTCAAGATCTTTTCCGTATTTTGAAAGTGGGTTACCTTTTTCAAAATCTTCCGAGACAGGCTAGTGTTAGTTACTGTGGGAAGGGAATAACCCTCTAGTTACTTATCTTTGTTTTTCAGTACATGCAGCTCTTCCCTTTGATAGTGATCTCACAGTACACCGCAAAAAATGGCTTCAATGTGAATAATGAATTCTAATAACGACTTGAGGAGTCTTTATTTGGAGTCCTAATGGGGGTCAAGGAGGTTAGAATAGAGATTTTAGAAGAGATGTTCAGGAAATTACACCGGTGAGACTGTAGAGTGTTGCAAGGGAAGATGAGAAATCCTGTATTGTCTGTCAGTCAATGACCCAACGCTGAGAAAAGGGAAGACTATATTGTTGCAGGATGGCTTCATGAAAAGGGACATGATCTGTCAGAATTGGTACCGAGAGCATGAATCCCATAAAGTC
>JAOXOE010000702.1:5188220-5211017 GCA_028565055.1 Phoeniculus purpureus
GCCGTCCCTGGAGCTGTTCAAGGCAGGATTGGACGTGGCACTTGGTGCCATGGTCTAGCCTTGAGCTCTGTGGTAACCGGTTGAACTTGATGATCCATGAGGTCTCTTCCAACCTTGGTAATTCTGTGATTCTGTGATTCTGTGATTCTATCTTCAAATCTGTGACAGCTGATGAAACTTAGTGATCTCTCGAAGGCTCTTATGTCTCAGGTGGAAGAAAAGTGCTGCCAAATGTAACGCCACTCTGTTCATCTAAAATTCGCAGAAGACTTCAGTTTGCACATGAATTATAGATTGGGCCAGTTCTCTATTCATCTGTCTTAATATAAATCTGTTCCTTGGAGTTACATCACAATGGGTACAAGAACGTTAAGTAAGACAAATCTTGAGAGCGCTGTATAGATGCAGAGCCCTTTGCCTACGTGCAAAGCGGTTTGTGCTGCGATGTTGGTGGACTAAATGAAGTTATTTGAGTTCCACGTCTCCAGTTTTCACGTAGATGCCTTTTAAGCTGAATGTGATTCACCAGAATTAGTTACATTACCTTGACTCTTTTTGTTCCAGTGTCCAGAAAACACTGTCACAGTTCAGCTGTCTCAAACAGAACATTTTAACCGTATTTAGTGTGTGCATACAGAGTGGGAAAGAGTCAGCCCTGTACGACACTTCACAGGCAGGTGTAGTGCAGCTCAGTCCGAAGAGGTGGGGGTTGCGGTCTTTTGAAAAACATTTTATCAAAAAATCCAACACACGTAGCTAACTGATGAGAGCAAAATGCTGATACAAAAGACAAGGAACACTCTTCCTTGCCTGAATTCACTGACAGACTTACTTGAATGTTGTTACCACTAGACAGGTGGGGATGTCGCTTGAAAAGCTGCAAGGTCTAAATATATCCTCTAGCTATACTGGGGCATATTAAAAAGCAAACCCAAAAGCATTCCCATCTGTGTGAAGAAAAAAAAAGATCTGTGGACTTGTTAGGGCTCAACACCTTGGGGAAGGAATGCTGTGTGCCATCCCACCAGGCTAGACAACCCAGTCTG
The DNA here is from genome assembly GCA_028565055.1 of Phoeniculus purpureus. Taxonomy (NCBI): domain Eukaryota; kingdom Metazoa; phylum Chordata; class Aves; order Bucerotiformes; family Phoeniculidae; genus Phoeniculus; species Phoeniculus purpureus. The sequence continues at coordinate 5,189,267 of JAOXOE010000702.1, forward strand.
AACACCTCCGGTCTGGGAGCATGGGACAATGTCCTAAGTGATGGTCAGTACTCATGAGGGGAAAGCAATTTTTACTGTGGCTTAGAGAAAGAAGTGCAAAGTGATTCCAAAAGCTCAGCAAAAGACAATAGATAATGAAAAGGCTCCACCTTGAAGTGGCTTGTGTGTTTCATTACTTGCAGCACCTGAGTTCTAGACACTGGCACTTCCATGTGTTCCGATATAGTTAGTTTACCATTTGCTCATTTCGTCCTTGTTCTCAGCCACTCAGGATGTTACTAGCCAGAGCTTACTTGCATTTAGGGCTTCACATTCTGTGTCAGTACCATTTTGTCCTGCAGGAAAACTTCCTTTCTGCTTCTCATTGACCTTGTGTGCTGAAGAGGAGCTACACCTGTAGGTGACATCTTTTTCTTAAGAAGTGGGTTGCTGGCTTTTCATAAAAGTGGAGATTAAGCTTCCTTGCATTTTTTGTCTTTATCTGCTGCTCCTGAATTTTTAAAAACATCAGACACCTCCCAGCTCCCTGGGAGACTTTTCCATATCATTTCCCTCAACCAGACCTCAGCTTTTTCATCCTCCAGCTGGGAGAGCACAATGAGACTTTCCCCAGCAGTCTGTCACTGCAGATGGGATCACTGCAGCAGAAGTGCAAAGTTCCTTTTCCTGTTGGAACCACTAACGTTGCCTTCCTATTGTGTTCAGGCCTGGTGATTGGGGAGATAAAGTCAAGATGCGATGCATCTTTCTGCTCTAGTGTGTGCACTGGCACCTGTTCCTACAGGTCTAAAAGATTTAGCTTTAACTTCCTGACCTCTTGTGCTGCAGCGTTTTCCCATGTTTCATGTGGCCACAGAGCTGGAACACTGTTCACCCTGCCTGCAGAACATCAAATCTTTTCCAGGCAAAAGAAGCTGGTGTTGTGGTTGAGTATATCTTGGTAGTTAGCGATGAAACGTGATCAACATTTTCCCTCTCTCCTGAACAAGTACTACAGAAGTGTCCAGAGTTAATATTCGAAAGTCAAACTGTGCAGAAGAAAACCCAAAGCTGAATCACTCGTACACCTTCATTTCCACTGTTGTTATGTTATGTAAGAGCTGTAGTTCTGATAGAGTTGAAGTGTTTGTAGATCTAAGAGGCCTCAAACTGGCTCGTAAGGACACAGGGGTTACGTCTGTGTGTTGTTACTAAATGACTTATGAAATACTGTCTGGCTGTGCGTTTGTTCATTTACAGCTGAATAGAGACCACAGAAATCTTGAGAGGTCTCAAATTTAACAGTGTAGCCTGTAATAACCTTAATTTAAGGCTCACAGAAAACCCTTCCCTATTCAAAGATAACTTTATGTTCCGAAAAGAAGCCCATATTTGCTTACGTAGGATTAAACTTTGGTTTGAACAAATACGGACCCAAGCTGAAGCTGTAGGATCATGACTGCTTACCTGCTCCAGGTACACTGAGAAAGGGCACTTCTATACCTCCTGCTTTCAGAAACCCCACTCTCACAAGCTTAGACTGAGCATTGGTAGCAGCCTGTTGGTGAAGACAAGGTGTGTTGCACCTTTTGGTTGGTGTTTAATATTGGTGATGAACTTGTTTGAATAATGGCATGATGAGATCTTTGTTGCTATTGGTCCTCTAGAGCCGTGGGCTGAGGCAACCAGAAAAATTAACACGGGCAGCTAAACTGCACTTAGTATTTGACATGAGCTGAGTTCACAGCAGTGACCCAGTTCTGAAAGACCCCATTATCCAGTCCCCAGAGCCTTCTGTCCTGCAGTGTAGAGCTCAGGTAGAACACAGAAAAAGCAGCCAGTATCATTGCTGTGCTGGAAATCCTGTGATTCACTAAAGCAAATTATAATTCCCTTATCCTGATTTTAGCCATTTTTCTTTTTTTCCTTTCAGTTTAAGTGACAGTTAATGAAAGGCAAAGCTTATTTTCTGCTGAGGAAGCTGAAGAGAAGTGTGGTTCAGTGATCAGTACAAGCTGTCACTCAAGAAAGGACTTAATTCTCCTACACCGTCACTTTCAGTTTAACCACAGGCAAATGTAATTTAGGGACTGCAAATCCAGTTAGGATTTGCAATAGGCTGCTACCCATGGCTCTGGTGAACTACTGTGGGCTCTGTCACAGCACTGGACAAGCTGGATGCCCCAAATGCTTTTAAGTGGGAATACAGTCAAGAAACCTCATAGGCAATGCTGGTGTGGGAGCATTACCATTGCATTGAGTCGTTTGGTGGTTTGGCTGTATTAAAGTCTGACTTGTGAGCCTGGAGCTTCAGTAATGGAAATGAAGTCATTTGGAAAGCTGAGGGATTCCATAGTTAGCAGCTGAGCAAAGGTATTGAGAATGAGCAGCTGGACTTGAGTAGCTGAAAGGCTACATGAGTAGGATACTAGTGTTAATGTTTTCCTAAAGCAAAACAATGATTTGTAAGGCTGAAGTGTGTAGGAGAATCTCAGACATCCACGTGGGGCTAACAACGTAAGAGAAGAGTAAGAACGCCATTATTTGTTAAGGGCAGGAGTGCAAGGAGCTGAGGACCGCCACAGTCTTGGCTGTGCTAGGAGCTCATCTGCCGTGCATGATGCCACAGCTCTGGAATCAGTCATGGAGAGCTCAGAGGTGGCAATAGCTGTGGCTGTTCCCATCCATGATATCAGTCACAAGCAAGGTCTGATGTCAAATTCAAACCCATAAGAACAAGAGAAGAAATGAGAACCTACAATGCGGCTTAAGCTAGGGCTGAAGGCCCAGACTGGAGCTTCTCCAGGGCTCCTGAGGCCACAGTCAGAGGATACATGGATGTAGGTTCTGTGTGAGGCTACTCCAGACAGTCTCAGGCTGTTGAAGACCTTTCCGGTGTCAGAGATATGGACTAACCACCCACACCTTATAGGGTAGGGGGTGCATCTTTAGGACAGAGCAGCTAAATGGCATTACCTGCCTGTGTTTGGGGTGCTGAAAGCCCCCTGTAAGGATGGGGGTGCTAACTGTGAAGTATGAGCATTACAACACTTCCTTACTCTGTATTGGCATTCTGGGAATAAGTAAATTAGACTAGAAGCAACTCAGCAATTAGGGCATGGGGAGCTGCAGGAGCATCTTAATTTGAAGCTGGATAGAACAAGGCTCCCAGGAAGAAAACTGGCAGTTAAGAAAAGCATCTGTGCTTGATTGGGATGAACTCCTAAACAGTTTCTACTTTTCACAAACAAACAAGAAAAAATATTAACAGATTTATTTTTTCTAACTCCAGTTCGGGGAAAAATTATATTAGTACTTTTTGATGAAGAATTTCCAGTTGATTCTACTGTTGAATATGGGACACGAAACTGGAATCAGGAAATGCACCAGATCTTTTTTTCCAATATTTGAAGGGAACATCCGGAAAGGCTGGAGAGAGACCTTTCACAAGGGGATCGAGCAGTAGGACAGGGGAAGATGGTTTTAGACTGAAAGAGAACAGGTTTAGACTAGACTTTAGGAAGAAATTCTTCAGTACAAGGGTGGAGAGACTCTGGAATTCATTGCCTGGAGAGGTTGTGGCTGCTCCCTCCCTGGAGGTGTTCAGGGACAAGTTGAATGAGGCCTTGAGTAACCAAGTCTAGCTGAGAGGCATCACTACCTGAGGCAGGGGGGTGAAGTAGGTAATCTCTAAGGTCCCTTCCAACCTGAGCCAGTCTATGATTCTTCTAAGTGATTGTTTGGACAAAGGACACAATAACCAGAAGCTGAGCTCTAACAGAGATGTTGTGCAGGTATATAGCAAGTTCTTAAAATATGGATGCATCGTCTCTCTTTCCCTTTTTACGAGTTAAATGCTTTTCTGGGGTCTTAATAAACCTGCTGTGGTGTTATCTCCCTTTTTACTAGGTTTGCTGTTTTGGGCTAAGGCATCAATCTGAGTTCCAAGTTTGCTGAGACATAAAAGGTTTTATTTAGTTGGTTCCTTGTGCCTGGCATGAACATGCTGCATGCAAATACTCACACTTGAGATTTGCTGGTGTCGTCATTAGGGTAGAGAGGATGGATTAAGACAAGATGACTGAGTGGAGCATTGAGATACTTGTGTTTTGTGAAGATTGTAGTAGCAATTGCTCTGTCTTTGCACGTGATTGGCACGGAGTGAGTACAGCTTCTTTCTCGACTTAGAAAATCTTAGAGGGGGAAGAAAAAAGACAAATCCTTGTTATTTATAACTACCCAAGTAATTTTGTCTGCTATTAGTAATTCTGGGAATTGGGTTTAGAGATGTGGTTGGTATTTTGTTCAGGAGGTTGAGGTGGGATTGGTCAGCAGTCACGTAGCAGGAATTCCTTGCTTTGATAGGGGTAACTAGATGTGGCTTTGATTAAGTGGGGGCTTAAAACCGTTATGGAGAGTGAATTGCTCTTAAGGTACATCTGACTCTTATCCTTTCTCAATGGCCAAGGCCTGCTCTGGGCACAATTCCTACAGAGCCAGGAAGATTATGTGCTTGTGTGGCTTGAAAGACAACTGGGTGCAAAGTGGCTCCACTTCCCTCCTCTGCGCTTTCTGGAATGTGAGGTGGGCTTTGGTTAGAGGATGGGGAAGACCCCACATTGGATTTATTTGTTTGGGGGTGAGTTTTTTGGTTTTTTGGTTGGTTTTCTTTCTGATCAGCAAAGGGTTGTTTCCTAAAGTAGTTCTAAGTTAGATTTCTGGGGCTATTCAATTGCAACGATTAAGTCCCACTGTAATACTGAGGCTAGAGAAGTGTATTTCCATCACTTATTTTCAAAGTGAAACGACAATACAATGAGAAAGATAATGGTGCCAGAATGAGGAATATGCATAATTTATGATCAAGATCTGTGTTGTCTCAGTTCCTGATTGGATTCATTTTGTCTAAGGGAATAGATAATGTGCAGTATTCTGATTTTTTAATGATGGTTAATGCAGAGCTATAGCCTAGTGTAAAGCTGTTATTTAAACTGTTTTAATTTATTATGAATACATAAAATAACTGCAGTACTTGACTTGCGCTGTGTCATTAGAATTTGTGCCTAAGTCTTTTTGATCTGATTAGTTATCTTATATGGAAGTAGAATTAGATGAGTACAGTAGTAATGCCAAGAGGTAGATCTGCTGCTTTATTTAAGAGAAAATAGTTCAATCTAATTCACCAGAACACATGCTAGTTCTGCTGGTTGTAAATTGTTTTTCAAGATGACTTGGATTTCCCTTTGCTTACTGTGAATGCTTCGTACTACTGGAATCTGAGAATTGTGTAATCATTATGAAGTTTGTTTAATTTTTTCACGTTACCCACATTTTTAACCGAAAGAACTCCAAAAGCAATTATAGAATCAGTTACTGGAAAACAAACAGATGTGACTATTTGGAAATGCTGTAATGGTTCTGAGGACTACTACAGCCATGGACTTTAATGCAAGTAATGAAATTATATTTTAATAAGTTTATAGTTTTAGAGCTGGCCAGAAAGACAGAACCACAACTAAGCTCCCTGACTGTGTGTTACAGCCTGTGCTGGTCAACAGATGGCTACGCATGAGCCAGCAGGGTGCCCAGGTGGCCAAGAAAGCCAAAGGCATCCTGGCCTACATCAGAAATAGTATGGCCAGCGGGAGTAAGGAAGTGATTGTCCGGTGCTGAGCACTGGTGAGGCCACACCTCTGAACTGGGTTCCGTTTTGGGCACCTCAATTCAGTAAAGACATTGAGGTGCTGGAGCGGGTGCAATGAAGGGCATCGAAGCTGGTGAAGTGCCTGGACTACAAGTCTGAGGCTGTTTAGCCTGAGGAAGAGGAGGCTGAGGTGAGACATTATCACCCTCTACAACTGCCTGAATGGATGTTGTAGAGAGGCAGGTGCTAGTCTCTTCTCACAGGTAATTTGTGACAGAACAAGAGGGAAGAGCCTCGAACTGCCCTAAGGGAGGTTTAAAATGAACATTAGGAGAATTTTTTTTACAGAAGGAGTAGTCAGGTCTTGGAACAGGCTGCCCAGGGAGGGGGTTGAGTCACCGAGTTCTGTGATTCTATGAGAGTGCATATCCTACAGTCTCGGACGTAGCTGATGTGTCCACTTCACATGAATTGAATAGAACTTGTGTCCTGAATCTGTATCCGTGTAACAAATACTCCATTAACTTTTAAAACACAAAGGAACCTCGTGCTCTCGTCTTCTCTTGGAATGACACTGTCTAGCTAACCAGTTTTACCAAGTTCTCTAAGAGCTCCTTGGCCCCACATACAAATACCTGCTTGCAAAACTCCGCAGACAGCACGTGATGTATGAAACTGAGTAAAACCAAACAACTTTCTGAGCACACTGGGGGGGATTTATGAGTCAGGTTTCCTCCTGCAGAGTGCATGATTGGTGGGTTTGGACTGTTAGCAGTTACTTGTATTGCAGTGAACTCTGGAATCTCGGGAAATGTTGTATTCAGAGGCAGCTCTTTCACCGAGTACATTAGGAAGGCTAACAGGGAGGGGAATTCTTCCAGTTCATGTGATAAAGGAAAGCCAAGTTGGGATTTAGGATGTGTGGCTTGTTGGGGGGCATCTGCATTAACTGGGGGAAATGTAAATGAAAATGTAAGGACCAAAGTCTGCTCTGCTGCAGTGGAAGCTGTCTAGGAATTGGGAACAAAAAAACCTAGTGTGGAGGAATTACAGGCAAGAGAGACAAGAAGAAGGAACTTCAGAATGAAAACTTAGATTGTTTTAATTTATTAGCAAATACTGTTTTAATTAGGGGAACGGGCAACGTTCTTAGATGGTTTGCCAGTAGCTTGACAAGCACTGCAGACATTTCATTTGTAAAATGAAAACCCAGATTCAGTTTAAGCCCCAGCACCTCTCAAGTGGTATTAATGTTATTGCCGTTTCCAGTTCAAGGCTATTTCTAGCACATTTTGCTGGTGAAACACAGTGGTGTTAACAGTTGAAGTAGTTACATATCAAGTCACAGTTTGTTCAATTCCTAACAAAAATATTATTCTTTTTTTTGTTTTCTTATCACCTCCAGGTTTAGTCAGAGAGCTTAAATGCCAAAACATTCTAGTCTGCTAAAAACATTTGATCAATTTTGTGTGGATGTTGTAACGAAACCCTGAAAGCAGCCAAGACGCTTCACACAGCTTCACTGAACATGGCTGTGAATTACTGCTGTGGTAACACTCCAAGGAAATAAGTGCAGCATCCAGCCTCTGCAGAAGGTTTCTGTTTGATTGGCTTTCCAGTCACAACTTTTTAGTCCTTATGCTACAGAAACTGGGATGCCTAGGAGGACGCTGGGCTCAGTCTAGAAGAAGGACAAATATTTACAGCGTGCAGACAGCTTTCTGTTCAGCTATAAAGATGAGTGACCATGGCACACAGGGCTTTGAGAGAAGATTTAAGTGAAGAAATAAATACCAATGAATCTGACTTGTGTGGATGGGAGTAAATCTGAAATCTGCAGACAAATACACAGCATTTGAAAACATTGCAGTAAGCTATGGGAAGGTTTGTCTTGAAAAAATTCAGGCCACCACCTGGTCTGTACTTTGCTATAAGGCAACATAACTTCTGCCAAACTTTTCATGATAAACATTCCTGTAATGTTCTTCAAAATCCTTTAGTGCTACAGCAATACGTCTCAGCTCTCCATGGTCCTCACCGCACAGGTTTTCCTCAGTGCCTAGCTTGAATCTCTCTTGCTGAGTGCTTCTTCTGCTCTCAGTGGGAGGATAAATGATTTATTAATTCTCCTCCCCTTTGTATCTCATACATAGAGGTTTGGAATTAGAAACACAGAAGGGAGCTCTTTCTGAGGATATAAAATTCTAATTCTTCATCCTAAATCATAGGTCTACTGAAATGTCTGTCATAGAATAGTTTGTGTTGGAGGGGACCTCCAGAGATTATCCAGTTCCAGCCCCCTGCCATGGTCAGGGACACCTCTCACTAGACCAGGTTGCCCAGAACCCCACCCAGCCTCCCCTTCAACACATTCAGGAAGGGGGCAGAAGGTCTATGTGACACCATTGCTGCGTGTCTGGTAGTTCCATCATTCTCCTGTGGACATGGACCTGAATCCTCAAATGCAGTGCTCAGATGCTATATTCCAGCTGAGACACTACCAGAGGCTGAAGTGAGGATCTGTTTCGCTCGCTTTGTTTCTAGATCTGACATTTGCTTTTGATCAGCGATGTGATGATGCTGATTTCAGATTGTTGTTTACAGGGAGAAATAAAGGAGACTGCTAAAAATACATGTGCATGTATTTGCATGTGCTGTGTAATTTAAAATACTGCCTGGGGTCTGGCAATATTTAGTACACATGGGAATACTTGGAAGAGTATGAAGGAGCAGGTGGGGAAAAAAAAAGGTTGGAGAATTTTGAGGGGAAAAGTGAGGCAGTAGGATCTTGGGTCCCACATATGGTAATAGTGATACAGGTAGAAGCCCGGAGAAAGTGAAGATGATCCACTGTCTTTCCTCACCAAGGTAACTGTTAAAGCCAAGAAACCGCGTTCAGAGGTCACCTGCTGTTTGGTAGATGTCACTGGGTGCAGGAGGGAAAAAACGATAGGAAATAGCATTTTACTTCCTCTTGGCACAAGGGAATGATAAAAGATTTCCACAAAAATTATCAATCCGTGTCACTCAGTTACTGCTCTGAAACTTCCTTAATAGAAATCGCTCAGAAGTGTTATGAGAGGACTGAGATCTTTTCCAGAGGTGTATTTTGCTGCTTACCACTTACCAAGTTGTTGATATGCATGAAGGAAGAGTAGGGGTAGCTGTTGTTTGGAAGGACTGCACGCAGGGATAACTCTCCTCAGTGCGTTACTGGTGGTGCAGGCTGGGAGGGAACCGCTCCTCTTGGGTGTTATGCCTGGCATTTGATTATTCTGGTTCCAAAATAGGAAAGCCAAATACAGCTGGATTCCTAAATGCTTCAACTCCCCTGAGCAAAGCAGTATTTACAGGGACAAAAATAGATGTAACACCCTATCACCGGCCCTTTGGTGCGTGTTTTAAATGCTAGAAACTCTTCTGGGGATGGGAAGGGGGAAAGCCGTAGTTACATGCAAATGAGTGCCCAGGCTGTAAAAAACAAGACATCAGAGTTGGGAAATCAGGCTTTTTGATTTGCTTGTTGCTACACCTTCAAAATTCCTTGACAGTGTGGTGTAAAACTCAGTTTTCTTCGTCTTAAAATTCCCTAGAAGAAAAAGAGACTAGAGTGCTAACCTGAGATCAGATGTCAGTGGTACAATTATGCCCTTTAATTACAAACTTTCGCTTCTAGACAACCTTGGAGTTTATTGGCACAGAATTACCAGTCCCTCGCTTTTTCCACCTTTTGCAGTTTTGCAGCACCATGAGATTTTTCCTGCTCTAGGCAGACCCACCTGGCATCTCAGCCATGACCACAAGTCAATTAAATGGTCCTGCCACGCTTGCAAAATTTTACACATAGAAGCACAGCAGTTGTCATTCACAGCAGGCTGTGGAGAAAGCTTTGTAAAATGTGGTACAGTAGGAAACCACCACCCTTCTGAGAGTCAGACCAGCCTGAGTGAGAAACTGAGAGCTGAAAAATCATCTGGATAATTGAGGAGATGAACCGAGGCATATAGTGTGGTTATAGGCAAAAGACTGGTGGGAAAATGTCAACTGACCAGCTCGAAAAGTCGCCAAAGAAAAACGACCTCAGAAAATTATCTTTAGAAAATTTTATATTTTAAAAAATTATTTATTTTTAGAATTAATTTGTAATGTTTCATATTGTCAGGGAGGGGGAAGCGCCAAACCAGTGAATACGGACGGCGCTGTCATTCTGGTTTTAAGCACGCAGCACACGCAATCGGTGAGTAACAGTTTAGTAGGAAAGTGTCTGTTTCAATGAAGTAATCTTTTTCTGTTGAAAACTCATTTCTTTATATAATCCCTAACCATCTAATCTGCTACTGAAACAGAACTGATTCCCTTTGTGCTATCAAAGAACTTCACCCACTAATCCAAAGCAAGTATGCAAAGACGTCTCAGAAGTGAAGAAGAGCAAAGATCCTCAAAACCACTAGTATTTCTTGACAGCACATCCGCTGTCTGTCAGAGTCTTTATAAAGTGGACTGGAGTAAAGTAATTTGAGTGACGATTGTAGTAGTTTCAGAAATGAAGCTTTATACAAATGAAAAGAAGCAAACCATTTTATTTACCTTGGTTTGGAAGGAATTGAGCAGAACAAAGACTAGATGTGTGACTGACACTACTTGCTACTTTTAATTAGTCTAAGCCCCAGATTTCTAAGAATACACTCTCCGGGCTCCCTCCTCCTGGTGGCAGTTGGTACTGTTCTGTTTTCATAGGTATTGCTAATGCACATGGCATGTTTAGAAACTCATTGCCCAGTGAGATGTCCCTTAAGAGGGAATTACTAAAGGCCAGGAGCTAACATAGGTTCCTTGGCAGCAGATGCTGCAGTAGAGGAGGAAATAGAAACTTCTCAAGTGACAAAATACTAAAATACAGATGCTTTCGGAGTAGGGCTAGATGGGAATGTTCTTGTGTGGAAGGACTGAGTGACAGAAATACACTTGTGTACATCTTTGGACCGAGTGCTGGGATCAAAGTCTTTGAGGATTTGACAGTTAAAATGGAGCATGACTGGGAACAGTAAGCACATCTGAGCCACTTGGTCCCTCAAGAGCAATTTGCTGAGACTAGCAGCAAAGTTGCCAGAGCAGAGGATTTGTCTCTTCATCCTTCCTGCCTCTCACTTACCTGTGATCCTTAGGGTCCATTGCCAGGCATGATTAGTTGGTTTAGTCTTCCTCAAAGTTTCCTTCTCCCCAGACAGCTGCTTATGTGTTTCTGGTGGCATGCAGCGGTGGTTGTTGTTTTGATGTGGTGATAGCTCTTCACGCTAGAGAACTCTGAATAATTCTACCTGTTAACTTCCGTGTCTTCCCACAGTAATAAGCATTTTCTAATGGAGTCTTTAAATGAACCCGTAAAATTCCTTGTGTGACATTATAGGACTGCTTCACCTGGACTTTCAGAAGACCAAAGCAACTCTCTGAAGTCTAGAAAGCCTAGCTCTAGCCCATGGAAAGAGTTAAAACAGAAACCACATTTAAAACGTCTATTTTTAAGACATTGTGTACTGAGAGCATTCTAATATTGCAGAGGGCATTCTAAATAAAAATAAATTGTTTTTCTTATGCCTTTGCTGATGTGTCTCTGGTGAGTACGTGCGACTGTGCTCATGTGTAATTTCTGACCAAACCAGTTCTTCTCAAAAAATACTACTTTGTTGTCAAGGGATGCAGTGTTAGGGCTTTTGTGAACCACAAAGCTGACTTCATTTAAAAAGAAAACAAGAACAAAGGAAGGCGTGGGATGAACGTTTCGTTTCAGAACGACCAAGATTTTTGACGTCTGAAATATTGTTTTTAATTAAATTCAAAATATTTCGTAGTTTGGACCCAAATACACATGCAGTAAGTCTGTATATAAACTCTTCTACTACAATCACTCTTTTTTCTGATTCTCAATATTTCTGCAAGATGTTAAGATGCACCTGTGAATAACTTACATTGGTCATGTCTTCTGTTGGGTGTTTTCCTTGAAGGGAGAGGCTGACGAGGTCCAGAGAGAAGAAATGCATCAGGAAAGCTGAATGGAGGGACTTTGCTTTGGCAGATACTCATTACTCTTGAAGGAGCTGGGTGGGGAAGCGGTTGACTTTGTGTGGGGAGAACTCTATGGAAAAAGGGAGACACAAACAGCACCTCAGTGCAAAGAGGTGTCCACGCAGTGTCCTTTTGCCGAATATACGTTGATAAGCAGAGGGATGGTTCTGGCTTCCTCTTACGGATTATTTTTTAATCTGCTTTCGGGGTTTTTGTGCTGTGGTTACTAGTTCTAATCCAGTTCCTGATGAGATGGAGCGTTATTTTCAGATGTCAGAACTCAATCTGAGACTAAACCCCTGTGCTATTTAAGGCTGTGCGGGATAACAAAAGTATAATGCACTACCAGGGAGGGAATTGAGAAGATCTGGCACCATTCTCATGTGGAATTGTGGCCTTTTATATGGCATTGGTGATACAGTGATGTTTTTCAGCTCACAAGCAGAAATCTGTGTCTCTCAGGAGACCCTTTCCTTCTAATCATAAAATGGTTTAATGGGTAGAAAGCCTACCCATTAAACCTCCAAGTGTTTGGCAATTCCAGCCTCAGTCCTGCTCCTCCACAGCCAACACTGGCTTTTAACTTGCTCTTTTTATTAAACTATCAAACTGGGAATTTTTATTACTCCCAGTTAAGCACTTCTAATAAAAAATTACAGTTTAAAAGCCGTGGTGGGTACTGAAACTTGCAGCTGTGATTGCTCTTGATGGAAATAAAGACAAACTCAGCTTTTAAAGCTGTCTCTGTCAGGTGGTGGCTCTGAATCAGAGGGAGCTGGATGGGGGAGCAGTTGAGAGGGAGCTATAGCAGCAGGGGAGAGGTGAGGAGAAAGGGTAGAAGGAGGCAGCAGCAGAGAAATATTAATTCAGTGTTGGTGGTGCAGCTGTAGTTACAGTGTGAAAATACCTTGACATTTGGAAATAATCTAAAGCTCCACACTGCTTTAATAGGGTTCTTAGTTAAACATGACACTAACATGCTGTAGTTGTGACTGCGACCTCAGTGGAGAGTCTGAATAGTCTTATCATTAATGGAAAGTTCTGTAGTGTATAGGGGTCCTGACTATATCAAAAACCACACCAGCAGGGTGAGGCTGCGTGTCGCTACTGGTCCTGTAAAATGGTGATTTGAAGCTCTTAGTAACTGCAAAGGGCAACTTCACCGCTTGAACAGGGGATTCCAAGCCACAATAAAAGAAATGTCAACACAAAGACACTTCGGTCGTATCTAGCTTCCTAATCAGACACAGGTATCTTTTTTTAACAAAGGAAAAATATACTGAAGGGTAAATATTTTTAGCTGTGTTTCTGCTGGAAATACATCTTTGTTAGGAAAAAACCACCAAGATGGACACTCTGACACAATGGTCTAAAGTTTTCTGTTTTAAACTGCACGTTTCACCGTCCCTTTTCCTCTGTAAATCCATGGCTGGGGAAGACAGAACCACATATTCCATTGCTGGAGCTGAGCTCAGAGTTACCTGACTGGGCTGCTGGAGTCGCTGCCGGGATGGAAGGAATTTTGCAGGTCTGAGTGGTGGCTCTTGCAGGGCCTTGGAAATCTCCAAGAATATGGTTCTTTGCTGACTGCTTTTCCCTCTGCCTGGGAAATGAGGTTGCTTCCGTAGAGGGGAGGTTTTATGGCCTTGTGATTTAATCTGTGGTTTGCTCTAAAACACAAACTGAAAGGGTAGACCTGAGAAACAGAAGGGGTAGTAGCATAAACCCACTGTCTCTTTCATTAGGTGTTTGATGAGCAGAGCTAGAGCACTTGGTCAGCTGCTTTCCTAGTTTACAAAGCCCTGCTGAAAGCCTGGGGAGAAAATACTCTTTCATGGAAGACAAAACTCCCTTTGGCTTCTGTTTGATGCTTATGATCTGCTGGTACGCTCAGTTTTGCCAGAGAACAGGTCAGCCCTTCCAGATCAATTTTCAGAGAAGCTCCTCAGGTTGCACCTTTTAGCAGCGTGACCCAGTTAAACTTAGCTCCACTGATTTTGCTGAAGTCTTCTTGAGTATAGCAGCGCTGAGATTAGGTGATAAAGTATTATGTGAATAACCTTTAGTGCTGCCTGTTTTCCTTAGTTCTCCTGCCTCTCGTGTTATGTGGACATGAGACGATTTTTGTAATCAATTAAAAGTCTACCTGAAGGCCAAGCCAGCATGTGCATGTAGTATTCAGATGACTTAGGATGCCTCTTAGGACAGAGGATTCAAAGTTATGGCAAATAACAGCTGCTAGCAGTCATGACTGTCACTCGGGACATGACTGTGCTCCTAGGTCCTTCCTCCCCTGGAGGCTACAACTGCTGCAGCTGGTGGTGGGAGAAAGTGGGTGTCCATTAAGATGTCCTGCTTTTGTCCCGTGCTTGGCCTGATAGAACCAGTTTTTCCAAAGGGGACAAGAAGAGGTACTTCCCCAGCCAGCTTTAGACGCACAGCACTGTGGCTGGCTGGCTTAGGAACAGTGGCTCCAATGTACTTCTGCTGGGTGAGGGATAATACTGCTGGGAACTGTGTAAAAATGAACAAGTGTTTTGTGATTTGGTTGCAAAGTGAAAGACAATTGTTCTGATGGAGGGAAACAGAGAGAGAGGAATGTGCCTTTATGATTGCACTGATCAACCGTCCTGACTGTGTTTCTCCAGGGCTTGAGTCGAGGCAGGGGGGACACATGTCCGGTTCTTATGAATATTTTATATATATATAGATTTTTAAAAATGTTTAATCAAGTCAGTGAATTAAGGAGACTTGCAAAGAACAGATGATGTATCAGACTTCGTAGAGTGAAGACAAGCATTTAAATTAAGAAAACAGCACTATAAGATTGCACAAGCTGAGTCCAAGAACCCTTGATCTGGAGATTTAATGGATGGAAGGGAAGACAAGCAGGAATACAGAACAAGATCCTATTAGTGTCCTGAGGTTATCTGAAGAAAAAGGAGTTTTAAATATGAGAAATTAATTTGAAAATATTTACTTTTCATCCAGATGTTTTAAGAGGAGCCCTATGGCAAAGGGCAGAGAAAATAGGAGACTGAAAATTGAAAGTAGGGAAGGGAGGTACAATGTTTTAGAAGCTGTTTTCCAGGACTTTTTCACATTCCCATACAGAGAAGTTTTCTACTTTTTGTAAAGGAAGCTCAGAGCTGTAGAAGAATAGTCCAGGTGCAAGGTGTCCGGGCATTGGGATAAAAGGAGTAAGTGTCTGAAAAAGGACAAGGGTATTGCTACTCCTTCTGTCAGATCCAACATGAAACTGGGGAAACAACAACACAACCTGCCCCAATCTGCCTCTCTTGCAGCCTCAGGGGTACAGATCCGAAGCAGAAGGAGGAGGGTGATTCTGTGGTGCATATAGAGGCTGTTAAACTTGTAGGGGAATAAAAAAAATGCTGTTCTTGTACAGTTGAAAGGAAACAGCCACAAATTTCTACTAAATAAGTAAGAATGCTGTCCCATTTTCTACTAAAAACTAACTAAAATGCAGTCAGGAGAATTATTTATGGACAGTCAAAAGCTTTTTGGTTTTGTCTGCCTTAAAACATAAGGCTTGGTTATTAATGTAGGTGTTTTTTTAGGGATGCCACATCAAAAACGTTTCTAAGTTTTTGTAAGAGATTTCAAAGTCTCTGGAAGATCATGTTTAGAAAGCTGGGACTTGCTCAGCATCCTTTAAAAATACTGCTCTTATATCAGTGAGGATGACATTTCAATGAAATATTAGCTTTTACTTTCTGACCTATCCTTGGCCGTCACGTGTCAGTAGCAAAGGTTCTATTGCAAGGACTGGCCAGGTCCCCGGCATTGTGTTACGTATTTTTAGAAGCTCTCAGAAATCCCCAGTGTTGGAAATAATTATGAAGTGTTGTACTCTGCTTCCCAGCAGACTTAATGTTATGCAATCACATCACCTTTTACCTGAGATTGAAAGGAAATGTTTATAAATATGTGAGAGGTGGGTGCCAGGAGGATGGAGCCAGGCTCTTCGCAATGTCATCTAGTGATAGGATGAGGGGCAATGGGTGTGAGCTGGAACATAGGAGGTTCCATATAAATATGAGAAGGAACTTCTTCACAGTGAGAGCAACAGAGCACTGGAACAGTCTGCCCAGGGGGGTTGTGGAGTCTCCTTCTCTGGAGACGTTTAAGACCCGCTTGGATCTGTTCTTGTGTGACTGGATCTAGGTGACCCTGCTGTGGCAGGGGGACTGGACTAGATGATCTTTCGAGGTCCCTTCCAATCCCTAATGATTCTATGCTCAAACTGTGCCTCTTCTAGGCATGCTGCGCAGCTTTGGGTAATCTGCAAGTCTGAGCAGGGTAAGCCTGGCTTCAGTCGAGCCTCACTCACTCTGGATGCAGTCTGTGCTGCCACACTTCTCCTCAGGGAACAGTGACAAATGCTGAACGAACATACTGGTGTTAAGAGGGCATCAATGCTTCCTTTGGAGATGAAGAAAAGGAGCTGACGTGATTCCAGTGACAACCAGAAAGTGTGAGAGAGTGAGAAAGGTGAGAAAGAGAGGGAGATAGGAGACTCTGCCTTGGCTTGCTCTCCCACTTAAGAATGAGGGGAGAGTAGGATGTCTCCATAGCAACCATCAGAAAGCACGGACAAGCAGACAGCAACAATGATTATAATAAGATTAGAAGCGGTCACACAGATCATCAAATAGTCCCCCAAAATCTCAGGCAATCAGGTAACAATAGCTGCTTACTCTGGAAGTGCTCCAAGGAACTAGTAGTCCACATCCACACAAAAAAAGTTAGGATTTTTTTCCCCAACTTATGACTAACTTAAGATTTGTAGTTCAAAAGAGGAAAAAAAAAGGGGAAAAATAATTTATTATTATTATTATTCTCTGAAGAAATAGAAGTTTAGAAGTTCAGAGAGCAGTTATCCTGTATCCCCATGATAGGTAGGAATCTACTTGCTGTATCTGCTGAGTGATTTTAGGATGAGTACCTTCCGCTGTTGAGCAAGGTGAGCACAACAAACCCCCCCCGCCCAAGATCTGCCCTGAGCTGTTTGTTCTCCAGGAGATTTACTTCTCAACACCAAATTTAGGAACCACATTAAGCCTCGGGATGTGAGCATCAGTGAGATTTAGATGAGATCTAGAGAATCACAGAATGTTACAGGTTGGAAAGGACCTCAAAAGGTCATCTAAGTCCAACCCCACCCTGCTGGAGCAGGGTAAGCCTACAGCACCTGGTGGACCCAGGCTGTCTCTCATCCAAATACAAACCAGACTCAACTCTGCTTAGCTAGTCCAACATTCCATCCCCAATGCTGCTTCACCCACTGAGCACTAAAAGAAACGCTGCTTCACTCTGTTCTCCACGATCCTTGTATCTGACACAGCAGAACAGGGTGATACAGAAGGCACTTCTTTCTTAAAGAGGTATCGGTGAAAAGGGGGACTCCCTCCACACACACACCAGGTTTTAGCTGCTACATTCATTTCACTTCCATGATGCGGCCAGACACTACAGTGGCAAATAAGACAAGATGTAAGGCTTCCAAGAGAAGGAACAACTTGCTTCTCCTGCTAGTGGGTGGGTGAGACTTTTTATAGGGCAGAGAAGGAACACTTTCACACACTCCTCTGAACGTACAGAGCACAGGAGATAAATCTAGCTGTAACTTGCTAGACAGAATAAAATAGCCTGAAACTGTGCGATGTTCTACACCTTTAGAGATATGCTGAGAGTTGCCATTTCCCTCTGATACTGGAAGGAAACGTGTGGGGGGGGAGACAGAAGTGTTTGTCGTCTAATGCACCAACACTACAGGTGCTAACAAATACGTCACACGTGTGTACAGGTGAGTACAATACACGTCCCAGCTACGACCGTCGCACCAAAAGGCTACGAGCCCCGCCGGGGCAGGGCCAGGGAAGCCCAACAAGCACACCTTTGTCCCACTCACGCATTGCAACAGCTCTAGCTTCGCGCCTGACCGTTCACAGAGAGCCTCATCTCCCTACCCTTAATCACTCCTACAGTATTTTCTCAGTAGGAACTTTCTTTCCTCTCTTTTAATTTTGTTCAGTAAGAAGGAAATCTTCCCAGTTCTACAGTAGCTAAGCATGTGCTAAGTCCACTAATGAGGGACAAAGTGGGATGCACAGCATGCCTGGATAACAAGAGAAGTGTTGGTGCCTTATCTTTCCCTTTAGTACTTTCTCTTCAACAGAACAGCACATAGTGGAAGTTCAATATGCAGCCTTGAGCTTTAAACTTCTGCTGGTCCTACAGGGGATTTCCTGCCCTGTCGGGTGAATTCCACTTAATGATACTGAATTCCTGTAACAGAACAACTCTTCCTGTGGGAATTTAGAGACTTCAAGACTGTTTATTGTATTTTAAGTGCTGATTTAGCCTGAAGCTTCAATTGTGTTTGGTTTAATTTCACAGAAATATGTTTATTCCCTCCTTACATTTTTCTTCCACAGTCCCCTCAGTTCACTTCCACCACACCCCCAAAGATAAGAAAAGTTTCTTTGCGTTTGTATGACCTAACCAATCCATAGGATGCACTTAAACCCCCCACAGAGAGGTGTTATTTGCAAAATGTATTACCTTTTCTTTTCTTCAAACACTGTGTCTAATCTCTCCCCTGCTCAGGTCTCTCTGGTGTGACATAGGTAAATTCCACAATAACAAAGTGAGCTCAAACACCATCTCCCTGTGCATTATATGCCCTCAGGGGGACTTCACCTCATACATGGTTATTTTGGACCCCTAACAAAGCAAGCACCGCAGGTCTATGCAAATAAATTCGTGTTCTCTTGTTCCGGTTAACCAACAACTTGCTTAGACTTCAGAGATCTGTAAGTATTAATGTTGAATTATTATTTCCATGTGCTCTATGCAGCAGAACATGGCTTAGTAATCTGATGTGGGTAAGTAAACCCACGGCTCTTGAACTGTGACAGTCTACAACCAGTTCACATGGTTCCAGTGCAGATCTCACATAACCAGCAGCAAACACAGGTGCTCTTGGAGAACACAAAGTCCCAGGATGGGGAAGAAACCAGCACACTGTCATGAGTTCATTCCTGACGCCTTGACATGTGACAGTTTGGGGAATCAACCAGATTCCATCACATGACCCACGTGGGAATCAGCGGAATCCCTCTCCATGGCATTATAAATGGCACAGGGCAGAGCTAACCTGCGTCTCTCCTGTTGGACCGAACAACTGTTGAGGCAGATGGCTCTCTGCTCTCCTGCCAGCTCTCCTGATGAAAGACAATCCCCCTTCATCTTCCTCCCTGGTATCTTTCAACATTCCTGTCTTGCATTTTTACTCATCTTGCCCTCGTTCCTGATTCAACCTGAACATTATTTTACCCCCTTACCTGTTTCCCTCTTTCCCTTCCTCTTTTCCCAATTAAAACTATCCCCATTCAAAAAAGGGATTCAACAAACAGGGAGTAGCTCAGCACTGGGACTTCAGCAGATATCTTGTGCCACAGCAGGACACCTCTGGGCATGAATGAGTCAAGGCAAAGAAGAAATGGTTGAAGATGATTACCCACATATCCCATACAGTAGATAAGTCCTTGGGGCTAAGCCACTTTACACTAGGGCAAAGCACGTTCCCATAAACATATTATTACCGTAAGGCATTCTGAATCACACTCTTATCTGTTGTAATTTACTGTAGGATTTTTTGTCTGCATAAAGAAATGTTTGTTCAAAGAAAATGTTTGTGTGATGCAAAAACGTATTCCGAACGTAATCAGAGCTACAAATGCAGAGCGCCAGAGGTCCCTATTCTCCTTGCAGTTCCACACGTGCAAGCGTGAATTCACTGAATTAGCGTGATCACCGCCAGATGAATGTCTCTAACCTAAAGAGAAAGATTCTGTCATAAAGGACTTACACACCACTACAAAGTCACAGAATAACTCTGGTTGGAAAAGACCCCTGGGATCATCAAGTCCAACCATCTACCCTACCTTCACCCCTAAAATAGCAATATCTGTGATAATACTAGGTGTATCACAATATTAAATGTTTTAATGATAAGTGCAGCATAAGTAAAGAGATTTCTATTTAAAATATATCCACCTGATAATAAATATCAAGTAATAAATATGTAAGTTATCGCAGAATATTAGGGATTGGAAGGGACCTCGAAAGATCAGCTAGTCCAATCCCCCCACCACAGCAGATCACCTAGACCAAGTCACACAGGAACACATCGAGGCGGGTTTTAAACATCTCCAGAGAAGGAGACTCCACAACTCCCCTGGGCAGCCCGTTCCAGGGCTCTGTCACCCTCATCATGAAGAAGATCCTTCTGATATTTACATGGAACCTCCTGTGTTCCAGCTCACACGCATTGCCCCTTGTCCTATTGTTAGGCGACACAGACCAGAGCCTGGCTCCATCCTGACACCCACCCTTCACATATTTATAAACATTAGTAAGGTCATCCCCCAGTCTCCTCCAAGCTCAAGAGACCCAGCTCCCTCAGCCTTTCCTCATAAGGAGGTGTTCTACTCCATCATCTTTGTTGCTCTGTGCTGGAGTCTCTCCAGCAGTCCTGTGTCCTTCCTGAACTGAGGGGCCCAGAACTGGGCACAGTATTCCAGACGAGGTCTCACGAGGGCAGAGTAGAGGGAGAGGAGAACCCCTCTCCATCTGCTAACTACCCCCCTTCTGATCCACGCCAGGATGCCATTGTCCTTGTTGGCCACAAGGGCACACTGCCAGCTCATGGTCATCCTGCTGTCCATGAGTTATCTGATGAAACATATTTGAATTTCTGCTTAGTCTTTTAGCTGCCAAAGATATAAGAACCCACATACTCAGAGATACTGATTTTTGACACTGATGTCACAGTGTGGGACCACCTTTGAACTACATAACTGAGTTATCTGATGATATCCGATAAAACGGTGTTTGAAGCCAAGTATTTGCAAATGTACCCCATGAAATGTCTGTTGGTTTTCTTAACTACATTTTTATACCCTGACAGCTTGTTAAAAAAACCCCAAAGCAACACAGGCCCACAAACAAATCTTAATAGATTCTAATGAATGCAATCATTTTAATTAAATGCCTGGAGGAAAGGCATAAGACAACACTTCAGATTGAAAAAACCATTTCCAACACATGGCATAAGGTTTTGGTCCAGACCAACAACAACAAAAAAAGAAGTGTTTTATTTAATAATTGAGGTTGTAAGACTTTTTCATTACCATATAAAGTTTTTGAAACACTTCTGAACTACAGAAACCAGTTTCAAGTTAACAACTGAGGTTCTGGATTCACTTCAAGGCTAACAAGAATAAAATAATACTTGAAGTTTAGATCTCTCTGAAGGCCATGACAAACCCTTTCATATTTTCACTTTGAAAATAGTTCACTTACAAATGTTAAGTACAGCAGAAATAACCATCTGATGGCTGCTCGGTGGATCCTGAGAAATGAAACCAGCTTCAGTCTGTAGCACGTAGGCAGCACTCAGGAGCCACGTTAGTTAATAGAAAAACCACTTTTTATCAGTTATAGAAGTATGTGTCTTGATCTGAATGGCTCAGATTCCTGGAAGAGTTTCATTTCCACTTCTCTCCAAATTATTAGCAGTTTAGACTACGCAAACACAACTTCCTCTTATTTGCATACCCATCCTCACATGTTTTGAAATTGTTCCCTTAGAAACTGTATCCTGATGGAAACTGCAGACCTCCTGCTTGCAGACCAAGTAAGACAACAACACACGAGTTGATATCTGTCTGCACGGTATCACATAGGCTACAGAAAAAATGATGTACTTGGCAAACCAAACAGCGCCAGAAACACAGTCATTTAGTTGGACAAAAGGAGACTGAGGGGTCACCTCACTGATGTTGATAAATATGTGAAGGGTGGGTGTCAGGAGGATGAAGCCAGGCTCTGCTCAGTGGCATTTAATGATAGGACAAGGGGCAATGGGTGTGAGCTGGAACACAGGAGGTTCCTTGTAAATATCAGAAGGAACTTCTTCACGGTGAGGGTGACAGAGCACTGGAAGGGGCTGCCCAGGGGAGTTGTGGAGTCTCC
>JAOXOE010000702.1:5211117-5278599 GCA_028565055.1 Phoeniculus purpureus
GGGATTGGAAGGGACCTCGAAAGATCATCTAGTCCAATCCCCTGCCACAGCAGGATCACCTAGACCAAGTCGCACAGGAACATAACCAGGCGGGTTTAAAACCCATTCTGTGATTGCCACCACCCTAATAGACACAATATTGACATCGAAACACTTTCCAAGTGGGAAGCCTGATAGCAGTGCAGCTTCTGATGCTAAATGCACAGCAAATGAATGCTGCAGCAGGAAGAATGCATTCAAGCTTAAAAAAAATGGGGTTTGAGATGAGGAGCTGTTTTCCTCTCACTTCTCCTGTTCTCAGTGCATGAACAGTTGTTGTGTCAGATCTCATCACTGTATACCTGAGAATAACACTTAAACATATGCCCAAGTGTTTACTATTTTACTGAAGTTGTTCCCATACATAAGAGGTGCTAAGTACACTCACAAAAATATGCAGTTTTTGTCCTGAAGAATTTGTCAGTAGTGGAAGGAAGTGTGAAGATGGTGGCTAGGCAGAATCATGACGACATACATTCAGATGTCCCGCATACACTACCTAAATCATCTTTTCCTCAAAATCTGAGTAAAGGACTTAACCCATGGGGGAATGCCTTGGATGATCTTCCAATAAAGCACCGAAGTCATCCTTGAGGAAGTGATTTTAGGAAACAATTACTCAAGATTTAATGAATCTACAATCCTTCTGGGAATACAGTTCTAAACTGGAGTGTGGAAATGGCTAGAACTGTTTGTTACTGAGAATTCGCGATGGCATCAGTAAACTTTCACAGTTTACTGATGAAATGAACTTTGTATCCTGCTTTTTTTACTGTATCCTACATGTCAAATTCTGTTCTATACTTCCTGCTGGAGCATAATGGAAAGGAGCCACAGATTTAAAGAGTATGTTGCAAAAAAACCAAATTCCATGGGACCATGTCAACCTCCTGAGGTTCAACAAGAGTAAATGCATGCGTGCATGGTTCTGCAGCTGGGTTGAGCCAATCTTTGGTATCAATACAGGTTGGGGAGATGTAGGGATTGAGAGCAGCCCTGCAGAGGAGGACTTGGGAGTACTGATGGAAATAAAACTAGACATGAGCTGGCAATGTGTGCTTACAGCCCTGAAAGCCAGTTGCATCCTGGGCTTCAGGGAGACCTTAATGCGTGCTTTCAGTACTTAAAGAGGCTTAAGTGAAGGGCTATGAAGATGATGGCAATGAGTGGAATATCTCTCTTATGAAGACAGGTTGAGAGACCTGAATCTTTTAAGCCTGGAGAAGAGATCACTCTTATAAATATCTAAAGGGCAGGTGCCAGGAGGAGAGGGCCAGACTTTTCAGTGGTGCCCAGTGATAGGACAAGAGGTAACAGGCACAAATGTAGGAAGTTCCATCTGATCTTTTTACTTTGAGGGTGGCAGAGCACTAGAACAGGCTGCCCAGATAGGCTGTGGAGTCTCCTTCTCTAGTAACATTCAAAACCTGTTTGGATGCAGCACTGTGCAACCTGCTTTAAGGGAAACTGCTCTGGTAGAAGGGTTGGACTAGATTATCCTAAGAGGTCCATTCTCCTACCATTGTGTGATTCTGTAAGGAAAGATGAAGACAGACATTTGAGCCGAGGCTGTGCTGAAAGGGCGATGGGTAATGCTTTTAAACTAACAGAGAGTGGATTCAGACTACAGAGAAGTATGAATCTTTTATAAAGAGGGTAGTGAAACACTGGAGCAGGGTGTCCATAGATGCCCTGTGCCTGGAAACATTCAAGGTCAGGCTGGATGAAGCTCTGGGCAACCTGATCTAGTCAAAGATGTCTCTGCTTATTGCAGGGCTATTGGACATTTAAAGATCCTTTCCAAACCAGTCTCTGACTCTATGATTCCAGAGTTCCATGTCAGTCTCATAGACATAAAAAAGCCCAAGCCTAACTCAAATACTGATGTTTTCATGAATTTGTATGGAGCTCTGACATAAAAACAGCCCTGCCTCTTGCATGAAGTGGTGAACAATAGTTTAAAGTGTCCTTGCGTTTAAAAAGGACATGTTGAACTTGATGGAGCATCATGAAATATTTCCTAAGATGGAAATAAAAACATGGAAGCAGCTTTCAATAGTTTTGAGAAATTTTATGAAGGTTATTTTAAAAAGAGGAGAGAGAAAAAGTCTGCCCCTCACAGTAAGCAAGCTGTTCAGAAGCAAGGTAGGTACTCTTAGGGGACTTCTGGGTTGTTTAAAGGAGAATTATGTGCTAATCTCATTCAGAAAGCATCCATTCTGTCTGTGATAATAAGGTAACCACATTTAGAAGTTTTCCCTGTTATCTGTTAAGAAGAGAAATTGCTCATCTAAAAAACTATGTCACAGATAACACTGTAACATAATCTTTTCCATCAGGGACATCCTTTATCAAATTATTTCCACAAGAGATTTATTTTCCAAACTTGCCATCTAAGCAGAAAGCATGTTTCACAGACTCGGTGTCTTCGGAAAGCAGGAATGTTCACGGACTTGCATCCGAACTACGCCATTCTATTCTTTCTTTAACAACTTTATGTGCTATTGCAAAGTGAGATTCATTGTTCCATTCAAGTACATGAAGACTATATGAAGAATTAATGTGAAAACACAGAAGAGGCTATTGCAATTTCCTATACATCACATATAGTTGTTTCTGTTGCCATCCATTTGAGAGCTTGGAGAAGGCACATTCCAATGATAAATAAAAAAACCTCACGGGTATGTCATTGTTCCAGGACAGCAATAAGAACTGTACAAGTTGTCTTGGTTATACAGTACTGATAATTTGAAACATGAGTGAAGGGAATGCAAGCATTTTTGTAAGTTTTCCAGATGATTGTTGTGCAGGATGAAATAACACTGCCGCCCTATACTATGCAGGCAGTCCCCAAACCTAACAAAATGCCTTTAGTTTAGTGGAGACTATTTATGGGTTTTTAAAAAGAAAACTTTATTTACATTACAGTGGAGCAGTATCATTTGAATAAGTAACTGTACATTAGCTTACACAGAGTCACAGAATCACGGAACTCTTTACGTTGGAAAAGATCCTTAAGATCAGTGAGTCCAACCATTATCCACCACTAAATCATGCCCTTGAGTACCACCACATCTACACCTCAAAAACATCGTTTCCTACACACCGGTAAACATTCTCTGAAGAAGTTTCCATTATTTATAATACATGTGTCTCTCTTTTCTTGATAACAACCACTGAACCTACTTATTTGGGTCTCCCAATTCAACAAGACTGATCTGTGGCCAGCATAATGAATTCACTGAGAATCTATTCTTGATGAATGGCTTGAAAGAGCTGTGACAAACACAATAACCTGCAAAGTCTATTGGTGATCTTTCATATCTTGTAATTTCAGTATATTAGATCTGGAAAGAATTAACGCGGCACAATCTCAGGCTACAAGCATTTGTACTTGTTTTTAAAAAGAGACATAAAGAACATTTATGACTATCCCACTTGAGCTCACAAAGATTCTATTTTCCCCTGTTCCTGCATACACCAGTTACTTTTGAATGACTCAAGGAAGTCCTACTGTATGTCTGTATACAAGCAATTCCTGCCATATATAGCTCTGTCTCTACCAATAAAAGCCTGTCATCTATGAGTTCCAAATACCTAATAAGCACCTGGATCAAACTCAGACATAGAAACAATGACATCATACAAGTAAGAAGAGGAAATACTCAGTACCTTACCTCACTAAAGAGGAAAGCTGTTAAAGTGCAATGCAACATAAATTATATTAGCAATAAAAATCCAAGGAATGCAAAATTTCATGACAAAGCTATTCATTACACTCACCTCTAGCACAACACAGAAATTCACAGTATCGAGTAAAGTCTTATTTTAGCTAGAAAACTACCACTTCTGCAACCTCAGCTAGAACAACACTCTGATGCTGAGAAGGCTATACTTAACAGCATGCAAGACGACAAAAAAGCATGTTCTCCACAAATCCTTGGGACACTTGAAGTGTTTAAAAGCTTTTTAGCACAGTCCTGAAGTCCAGTGACTGATGAGACTCAACACCAGCACTCACGAATAACCACATTTCCTGTGTAAAGAGTATGCAGCTATACCAAATTTTCAGTGACTTTATGAATTGTCAACCTTGCCATAAACTGCCAAGTCTTGCTACACCCAAAGATACATCGTTCTTCGTGCCAGTTACCAAACAAGTGCGGCGCAGCAAGAACTTTATGTCTTTTAGTAAGGCCACACGCTACCACTGCCCTAAAAGTTCTGAAATTTAAATCAAAGCACATCTTTCAACCTGACCCAGACTCTAGAAATATTAGACCTAAATCAGAAGATAAAGACCAAAGTATATGTTTAAACACCATAAGGTAGAAAAGGAATGACAGCACACCATTTGTACTAGATTTGGACTCTTCTTACTTTCTTTTTTTTCAACATTTGAGCACAAGTTTCTTCAAATTACCTTTAACACGTTTTCTGACTATCTGTACAACACCAGCTAATAAAAAAAATCCTCTTTTGCAGTGTTAATGTCCCAGTGATTTGTAAAAGCAATTAAATAACTGCTGTAGTGGTATTCTTTTTGGATGAGATATGGTCATCTTTGAGTCATTTATAAACTATGGTTTTTACTCAAAATTTTTTAATAGAAGTTACTTAAAATTGGATATAGGCTCACAAAGGACTGCTGATAAAGCAGTCTGACTTACAGAGACACAAGAATATAGGGGTAGCTCACAAAACTCTAGAAGCAATTTTAAGAACTTAGAGAAAAGTATTTATATCACATTGCAAGGAAATTGTTTAACCAGTTTTAAATGTAAAAGTAGCCTTAATTTCTGTTTGTGACTCATAGAATCATTAGGTTGTAGAAGACCTTTAAGATCACTGAATCCAACCACTAACCTGGCTACACTGTTTCTGATACAAGCCAGGATGCCCCTGGCCCTCTTGGCCACCTGAGCACTGGCTCATAGTTAGCCAGTTATCATTCAACAATCCCAGCTGTCTTTCCGCTGGGCAAACATTGAAGTCACTGTTTACTAATGTACATGAAATGACTAAGTCAAAGTTCATTGACAGCAACAACTAAGATATTTTTACATACAAAATCAAAATAATGGTTGGGACTTGATGATCCCAGAGGTCTTTGCCAACCTGACTGATTTGATGATTCTATGATTAAGGAGCGATTCCTATTGCATTTTGGTTTATGGATGTGACTGGAGAAAAGATAAAGTCTCCTTTCAGGTAGGCAGTGATGAAGCAGCAACAAGGAGCTGAAGGACAATAAAGAGAGTTGATGGCCTTGGGACAGGTGGTTAAGGGATGATAAGAACAAGTAGAGTTCTCCTCTGTTACACCAGCAGGATTGATGAGGACACAAATAGGAAAAGCCAGCAGATCAATTCCTGACTCCAAACCTGGTGTTACCAGCAGGACATTGGGTTCTTTGACCACAGGTTGATTTTTACAGGACACCAGGCCTGTTGACAACAGTCACGAAAAGCTTATCTCAAAGTGGGAAAAGGATCCTGGGACAAGAATTAGTAGGGGTCATAGAAAGATCTTTAAACTAGATTCAAAGGGAGGTGAAACCAGAATCACTAGAGAGGAGCTTAGGCATGACATATTGGTACTTGTGGGACTGTGCTAGTAAGGTCTTACAGTCTGCCATCTCAGTGGAGGTGGGAGATGGTGATATCAGCAGCAGCAAAAATACAAGGATTATTGGTAGGTTGGTAACCATGAATTGCAGAACATAGAGGTGAAAATTAAGGCTTCTCCTTACAAATGATGATGGGACCATTAGCCCT
The DNA here is from genome assembly GCA_028565055.1 of Phoeniculus purpureus. Lineage (NCBI taxonomy): Eukaryota > Metazoa > Chordata > Aves > Bucerotiformes > Phoeniculidae > Phoeniculus > Phoeniculus purpureus. The sequence goes on from JAOXOE010000702.1 coordinate 5,216,934, forward strand.
GCTGAAGTACATCTATGTCAGTGCACAGAGCACAGAAAACAAACAAGAAGAGGCTATTTTGCAGCAAGAAAACTGATATAGTGCCATGTGCTGCACTTGGACCATAACAACACGATGCCTTGGGAAAGAGAGGCTGGAAAGGCACCCAGCAGAATGAGATCTGAGGGTGCTGATTGACAACCAGATAAATATGAGCCAACATTGTGCTCAGGTGGCCAGGAAGGCCAACAGCATCCTGGGTTGTACAAGAAACAGTGTGGCCAGCAGAAGTAGGGAAGGGCACTGGTGAGGCAACACCTCAAGTACCACTGTGTTCAGTTTTGGGCACCTCAATACCAGAAAGACTTTGAGGTGCCGGAGTGGTCCAAAGAAGGGCAGCAATATTGGCAAACAGTCTGGAGAGCAAGCCTTATGAGAGTCAGCTGAGGGAGATCGGACTATTTAGTCTCAAGAATATAAGGCATAGGGGAGACCTTATCACTGCCTACAACTATCTGAAAGGAGTTTGTAGAGAGTTGAGTGTCAGTCAGTGGGGACAGCATGAGAAGGTAAGAGCACTCACAATGGTGCGTCATTACCTAAAAATGAAGACACAAACAGGTGACAATCAAGTTTATTGTCTATGTATTTTTGTCTATAAGTGATAGTGAATGCAGGGATTTCAAACTATCCTAAGAAGGAAGGAGCTGAGTGGAACCGCTTTTTCTTTCTAATGTATGTCCTTACTAGACTGTAGACACATGCTCCTTGCTTCCTACCTCTTCAGTTTCATGACTCTCACATTACTGCATGCAAAATACCAGGACACTTCTTTTGGAGGCGGAAAACGTGGACCAGCGCCAGTAAGAATCAGACTATTTTAGCCTACCTTAGGAAGCTGTTGTTTTTGGTACTTGGTATAAATCAATACATGCGTAGGGGTTTAAGTAATTATAGAGCTGCTTATGACGAGAGTATCAGGTATTCTAAAACCCCGTCAAAAAAACATTGACTACTCTGTGCTACCTCCTTATGCACCTACGATACTTACTATGACACTACTGGCATGTTTACTTTGCATTTCTTGCAGGCTTTCCTCTGATCTTGTCCTTTATCAAACATTATCCATCCATCCAACCATTCAAATCAGAGCGTTATATCAGTGGGGCGGCGTGAGGTGGGGAAATCTTTCGGCCATTTTTATGGATATGTTCCTGTGCAACTTGGTCTAGGTGATCCTCCTGTGGCAGGTGGATTGGACTAGATGATCTTTCGAGGTCACTTCCAATCCCTAATGATTCTATGATTGTATTTTCACAGCATTCCTTCTGTCTTCACTATGAAAAGCTGTATACAAATCTAGTCCAATTCACCAACCACATGCTTCCCTGAAGAATTCAATTATTCCAAATTTAGATCCACATAACTGGTCTGAATTTGGTTTTGATTGGCAGGAACAGGTAGGTAGGTGTAGATTGCTTGCAACAGGTAGTAAAAGGAGATGAAAATTTCAAAATGCTGAAAAAAATAGAGAAGGAATTACAACAACCTCGTTTTTGTCCCGTTTGAACACAAGCTTTACGTAAGCGTGCACTGCAGTAGGTTTTTGTTTAACTTTGTAAAAGTTAAACAGGTATGCACTGGTGCTCTTGCAACAAATAAAGTCATTTAACACACCTCAAGGAATTCAGAATATTACAGACTGTTGGATTCACTTTTTTCTAGTTAATGCCTCAAATCTGCTTGTAATAAGAGTATTGAAAGTTAGGAGGTGGCAATCTTTTAAGAAGAAAACCATAAAGTGATGTTGTCTGAAGAAATAAAACCACCTGGTGTTCTAATGGCTCTTTAATGTAATTGCATGCCCTTGAAAAGAAAGCCAACAGTGTCAAACAGTAGTGGTTTTCAAATGTTTGTTATCAAATTTTCATACACACAAGAAAAAATATTGAGCTAAGAGAAATCTCAAATGAACCGGAGCCCAAAGAGTCTACAGATCAGTACAGGAATAAAGAGATTCAAACAAGCTTACTAAAATAATACTAGTATTTTTTTACATCCTCATGCACCAAACAATGACATGCGGCATTCTTATTAAGGCCAAACACTCGTGTGTGCTCATTTTAACTCAATATTCACACCTGCACACACATGCCGTGCACATTGAGCTGTGCTGCAATGCAGGCAACAAAACCTGCCTGCCATCTATAGCCACATGAAATCGCCCAGCCCACCCACGTTTTTGCCTCTTCTACCACCACAGTGGTACCACTGCCTTCAGCTGCAGCAGACTTACCGCAACATTGCTTTACCTATCAACAGAAAATCCAGAAATTCGCTTCCAAAGTTAAAAAAAACACCCAGGACTCCAGGACTGTCTCTGATTTCAAAATCCCTAGGCAGCTTTTGCCTCTAATATTAATGGGTTCTCCTTGAATGCTATCTGGTTCAGGCAATTAAATTTTGCCATAATTATTTAGATAAAACTGAAGTAAACAGGCTGAGTCATGCTGGCACTAGGCTAGTAGCAGGATATCTGGGAAACGTGGCTTCACTAAGACCATCTGCTAACACCACAGCACTTACTGAGGTGTGCAAAGTCCCAATGACTGGGATTTTTTTACTTCTGAGAAAGTTTAAATAATTGCAGATTGAAAATGGATGTTAGGCTGGAAATAGTCCATGAAACCATCTTTCATTCTATATATATATATCACATCAGACTTCGGAGATTGTTCAGAGGAGTGCTTTGAACCTTACAGATGAGTTTGTTTGTGAAGCTAATGACCTATCTGAAAACTAGAGGAGCGTGGGATCTTTACTATCAGAAATCAGATCAGTAAAATAATGACAGACAACTTTTAATAACATCAGTTTCTTTTGCTTTAGAGGAAGTTGTGTAACATTAAATTCTGTTACTATCTTAATAAGATATAACAACTTACTTTTTCCTCATCAATGACAGGTCTTATTTGCACAAAACAATGCTTTTTGTTAATGGTTTAACTTTCATGCTCTTCTCGGGGAATATAATTACATTTTCTCTAAAGAGTCTGATTTATACAGGGTGCTTTTCTCTCACTATATATTACATTTTTCCTGAATACGGAGGTAAAAAACCTGAAACAGTAGATCTGTCATTCCTACGCTGTATCAAGACTTCAGTTCTCGGCGTTTTGTTTGGGTTTTTTTTTAAATTGCCTCGTTCGACAACAACCTTTACTTTCATTTCTTTTTTAAGGTGAAAATCTGCACAATTTTGGCAAATGTGAATATGTGAATATTTTAAATCTAGGGTTTGGTATAGATTACTGAACAATTCTTTTTAGGCTTTTCTGGGTTCTGCCAGTTTAGTTTGGATTCTTACGAATATATTTTGGACAGATACAAATCTAAGACAGATTTTGTGTTAGCTTTTCTTGGTTGAAATTCCAAACCTCCTCCAATGTTCAGGTCACAAAACTCTGACGTCCAATGGACTTCAATGACTAATTCTCTTGATTTTTCAAAGTGATCTCTCTTAATATTAAAAAAAAATAAAAAAAAAATAATATTAAAAATAATTGCTGGACTGGCTGGGTTTACTCTTCTATTCAGCATCAAGGAAATCAACAATTACAACATCTAATGCTCTTTCTAAGACAGTTCTATTGTAATATCATCATTATTAACAGCATGAAAACTAAATGGAATAAATATTCCCTGTTTGCATTAGCAGCACTCTGTCTCTAATCTGCATCTAGGAATTTAAAAGCTTCTCATAGTAGTTTAGTATTTCTCCCACTGGTAAAAACTAAACATCTGTCTGTCTGCATGTAGTCTGAGCTGTGATCCCAGAAGACTCCCAGCACAATCTCAGGAGAATGGCCCTCCCCAAAGTCATTTTTAAAAAAATCAAACCTGTTTTATTTATGTAGGTTTCTCCTTATTATTAAATGGTTACACATGAATTGAAGAATTTTATTTTTAATGACAATTCCAAGCAATTTATTTGATCCCAAATCTGTTTTCCCTGGTGTGTATTCCCCATGGTTTCCCCAAATGATTTTCCTTAAGCAGAAAACAATGCAAACTATCTTCCAGCCCTGCAGTACATTAACTGCTATGTAAAAATCAGTCTGTTCCATTTTCTCAAGTCACCTAATTCTGCAGGCATCAATAGGTGCTTGCAAAACAGAAAAAGCATGTCAAGTTAAAGGCAGAAATATTTTTACGAAGCTTCATCAAATTAATTCTCCTGCAGGGTTTTTTTCTTCCTAATAGACAGTCGTAAATTTTCTAAGAAGCTGTGAAAAATTTCATTTCTATTCCACAGGAACTGGAAACACAAAGAGATATAAATTTCTTTGTTTTCTAATCACTCTCCACTCTTAAGAATAATAGCAATCTTCCAAAAACTCTCCTTGACCCAGGTTCTTCATTTAAAAGAATAAGATCACAGGTTAGCTCCCTTCTGGCTCCAATACAATTTAGGTCCCTAGAAGGTTTCCTTCCGAAAGAAAAAACTCTAAGTGTTACAATTCCTCTAGAACAAAATTTTTAAAAAGCTCTGTCTGAAGAATAAAAGAATTCAAATCAGCACTCCATGACCTACCACCTACGGGTGTTCAGTTCCTTGGCAACGTGAGACTTCCTAATGATTACTCAGCCTTAGATTATTTTATGCATAATATTAGCATCCAGTCCTCTTGCAGGGAGCTGTGCTAGGAAAAAAATTTATTTGAAGGTGGCTGTTCATAGAAGAAACCTGAATGATAAGGGAATATTTTTGTTTTTCAAGGGGAAATTTCTGTAGGTTGCATTTTGAAAATAACACTTTCCTGAACTGGCTGCAGGATAGAAGCTGGAGAGTAGTGGTTAACAGGACAGAGGCTAGTTGGAGGCCTGTATCTAGTGGAGTGCCCCAAGGGTCGCTACTGGGACCAGTCCAGTTCAATCAATTCATTAAAGACTTAGATGAGGGATTGGACTGCACTGTCAGCAAGTTTGCTGATGACATAAAGCTGGGTGGTATTGGCGACACCCCAGCAGGCTGTGCTGCCATTCAGCGAGACCTGGACAGGCTGGAGATCTGGGCAGGGAGGAATTTAATGAAATGTAACAAGGGGGAAGTGTAGAGTCTGGCACCTGGGCAAGAACAACCCCAGGTACCAGTATAGGTTGGGGACTGACCTGTTGGACAGCAGTGTAGGAGAAACGGACCTTGGGGTACTGGTGGACAGCAGGACGACCACGAGCCATCAGTGTGCTCTTGTGGCCAAGAGGGCCAACAGCATCCTGGGGTGGATCAGAAGGCGGATGGCTAGCAGATCGAGAGGTTCTTCTCCCCCTCTACTCTGCACTAGTGAGACCACATCTGGAGTATTGTGTCCAGTTCTGGGCCCCTCAGTTCAAGAAGGACACAGAGCTGCTGGAGGGTGCCCATCGTAGAGCAATGAGGATAATGAAGGGAGTAGAACACCTGCCTTATGAGGAAAGGCTGAGGGAGCTGGGTCTCTTTAGCTTAGAGAAACGGAGACTGAGGGGTGACCTCATTAATGTCTATAAATATGTGAACGCTGGGTGGCAGGAGGATGGAGCCAGGCTCTTCTCAATGCCATCTAGTGATAGGACAAGGGGCAATGGGTGTAAGCTGGAACACAGGAGGTTCCATATCAATATTAGAAGGAACTTCTTCCTGGTGAGGGTGACAGAGCACTGGAACAGGCTGCCCATTGGGGTTGTGGAGTCTCCTTCTATGGAGACGTTTAAAACTCGCCTGGATATGTTCCTGTGCAACTTGGTCTAGGTGATTCTGCTCTGGCAGGGGGAATGGACTAGATGTCCCTTCCAATCCCTAATGATTCTATGAACACCACTGACCCACCACGACACATACTGCATCACAAGCAATGCGAGCCATCGTGTCTGTGATACAGGCCAACACAGCCATTATGCTGAGATCTTCTGCTGGCTGCGACTGTGGGACAGTAAATCCTTTTATATTTTATTTATTTGTGTCTGTATATGCAGCATCTCACTAAATATTTATGAGCATATAAATATGAATATCACTGATGTACCCAGTTTCTGATTTTACCACTTTGAAATATTATCCAGGTTGTTTTTGGTTCTCTGTTGCCTGCTGTACTGTCATTCCTGTTTGATAAGATTTTTTGCCAAAAAAAAAGCCTTTAGTGAATATTAAGGGTGAATATATTTTCCTCATATGCCTTCAGAAAGTTTCTGCAGAAAGTCTAAAAGCTAACGAACTTTGGATTTTGAGTAATTGTTGCCTTTTCAAAACATTTTGCCAATATATGAAACACAGTAGATGTGTCTGGCATTAAAACACACTTAATCATATGATAACACTCCAGGTATGGAGCCTGTATCTAGTATGAGGATTCGAAAATTACAATGGTCAATTTAACATCGGTCCAATTGTATTAATGATGAGAAGAGTCTAATCTCAAGAGAAAATCTCTCTGATGCAACTACACTATCCAAAAAAAACCAGGCAGGTCACCAGAGCCCTTCCTATCACAGTTTAGCAGATGGTGCTGTTCATTCTCTCAGACTGAATAATGAAGCACTGACGCTACCAGAACTACTCATCTCAAAGCTGTCTCATACAAACTTGTAATGACCAGAGAAAATGGGACTCTCTTGCTCACCCAAAGGATCTCCTGCAATAGGACTAGAGGGTGCATTTTTTTCACAAGTAGATTAGATTCTAATAGTTTCCAGCATGGGAAACTGTGAAAAAAATGTGAATAGGCTTGCCAAGATTACCAACACCATACACTCCTTTTTCCCAAGCTAGTTAACAAGACAAGCAAAAGAACAAAGACAAACATATGGGAAAGCTGATTTCTAAACAGCTCTGATGTTAAACTGTTCTGTGCTTGACATCAAACTGTTTAACAGGCTCAGTGCAAGGGGTTGTATTATACAACTACTACCTGCTGCTTTCATCATCAGAAAAGATAACGTCTCTGCTAGAAAACACTGAGAGGAAATCACATTTTGGAAGCTGCCATCTTCTGAGGATACAGACTGAACATGCAAGCTCAAAATTCAGTCTAGAACAGAGTACTATATAAACTGTAGACTAGGGTTAGGCTCAAAGTCTGTAAAATATAGCACATTCCAGGGAAGAAGATATATGAGACAGTCAAATAAAGAACACTAATGCCAAGATCTACCTTGTTATGTCTACCAAATTTCAGTTTCACTTCCCCAGAATGGAGAGTTTAATTATAAAACTGGTCATTCAAATTGCATTTTTTCAATAAATGGAGATGTTCATAGTTGGGAATCACAGACTCACAAAACATTAGGGATTGCAAGGGACCTCGAAAGATCATCTAGTCCGATCCCCCTGCCACAGGAGGATCACCTAGACCAAGTGACACAGGAACAGGTCCACAGGATGTTTTAAACGTCTCCAGAGGAGACTCCACAACCCCCCTGGGCAGCCCCTTCCAGTGGTCCATCACCCTCACCGTGAAGAAGTTCCTTCTCATGTTTATGATGTTTTGTACGAAAAATTTTCTCTCCTGAACCAGTCTGATGTATCTAAATGTTCTCCTGGGAAGACTAAGTTCAAGAATTTACAACACAAAAATGAAAGGGAAAATATGTTAAGCTACACAAAACCAACAAAAACATTCTGTCTACTCTGTTACTAACTATATATTAACACTACCTGTGTTATGAGGAAAATGTCCTGTAGGTTAAGATAATAATACTGCTGATGTTTAACAATAGGTTTCTATTATTTAAAAGAAGCTGCAGTTTTATCTCATATATTCTCAGTAATATGCAATTTAATTAATATGCACATATTGAGATAGTCTTGATATTTTTGGATGCAAAGTTTCTGCTATTTTTATATCCAGAATCAGCTTTGCCATGGAAACATGCTGAAGGTAATACAAACACTCAAAACTCCTTACACAAATGACATGGGAAATTCCACCAGTTCTAATTTTCTGGATGATGCTTCATTCATGCTATTTTTAATAGACATCAGAGAAAACAAATGCTGTGGAAAATACAGTGAAGAACATTTTGTTAAATGAGCAGAGTGAATTAGTATTAACTGCAGCCTTACAGTTTGGCTGGTTTCAATGTGAGATTGTTTTGTAAGTTTCAGGTGATCAGGGATTGTTCCTAGTTACACGTGCAGGCAACTTCTTAACTCTTTCATAGCTGCACTGATGAAACGCGCTAACTACGCACATATACATGCATGCACGATGAGGAGGCGGGGAAAGGCAAAGAGGAGAGAGGCCCTCAGTGTAAATCAGGACTGGAAAGTACGTATGCAATCTTCCTGAAAGATCTCATGTCCTTAATTCGTGTCTATAAATCTGCCAGCTGCCAGAAGCAAAGATTTATTATTTAAGTGACCAAACTTTCACTGCTAGAGATGCTTAGGCAGAGAGGTGAGAAGGAATCTTTTGAATGACCTGAGAGACAGAGTAAAGAATAGCTAAAGAGAACAGCAAACAGCTTGCAGACAACAGATACAGAAATAGGCTTGCAGAATCAAGAACCCATCTATAAATAAGCCAAATATTAAAGAGGAAATCCTACGCAGCAAAAACTTGAAGTTCTGTGAAAGCATTTTCATGTGAATAGCTCCTTTGACTCAAGTGTTACTAGAGATTGTAGTGAACACATGACATTAACAGCCACCTGACAATCACACGAACAGACTGTTCTTAGTATTCTTAGTGTTCTCCTTTTAAGACTTTTAACCCAACAGTAATGATTAGGTTACTTGTGTGCTACCATACAGCTAGGAACTTCCATGCTGAGCCTGGCATGTGGGCCCACTGCGGGAGGTACTTCCAGCACAGCTGGGTGCGGGTAGTCTCACAGGGGGCAGGGGGCTATTCCCGTCAGTTTTGGGAATGCTGTGCAAATGTCATACTGCTGGATAAAAGAGAGACCCTATTAACGTCCTTACTGTGAGAACTGTCACACTGCTGGATAAAACAGTGACCCTATTAACACCCTTACTGTGAGGAGGGGAGCAAGGACAAGTAGCGATGTGCCAAATGGGAGGGAGTGCTGGATGCTGCACAAGTGTCTAAGGCATTTGGAGGATGGATGTGAAACTGGAGGTGTAGGAGTAGGAAAATAAAGGAGGCACTGCATGCAAATCCACAGGAATACCAGCTTCTTTTCTTTTGCTTTTTCTGAACCGTTACTCTAAATGGCACACACAGCCAGAGAACTGGTCCCTCATGCCTTCATCTACTTCTGCCTTGGACACAGAGTGTCTGTCTCCAAAGCTCAGCAGTTGTTGACATTTGAAAATATCACACGGCACAGAAACGCTTTAAATTTACGTCTCTGTTGAAAGAAAAGTTATATCTCAAACTCCCCAGAACCCACTATTAATTTCCAATTGCCAAAGCACGAGTTTTTGATGAGGGCAGAGAGTAAGTTAGCCAGCATGTTCTCCACTCCAGCCAAGCTGCTTAACACATCAGTCTCTGTCTTATAAATCAGAGTAGATGAGGACTACAGCCGATTTCCCCTTCCTCAATATTTGAGGAAGGACAGAATAACGGAGGTTACAGAAACCTGACAGTTATTAACAAGAATAAACATGGTACTCCTGACCCTAACGGCAGTTCCTGAACCAGAGGCGTGTGCATGCCTCCACACACACGTGCACGAACACCACAGCAGTCAGATTTTCCTGGCAAGTTCTCTGCTGCTGGCAAGACGAAGCAGTAATACTGCTGGCATGGAGATGATAAGCTGAGGACTAACACAGCCCAGTAGAGTCAAAGTGAAATTAGGTTTCAAAGATTCCAGTCTTAATTTTCCCCTAGAAGAGAGCCATTCTCATCATTGTTTCCATAACAGTAATTTGTGCTCTTGACAAGCAATCTGTAGTCGTTCTCATATCCAGACATTCTATGCTGGTTACGCTCTGCTTGGAGGCAGATATTGGCTTTGGTCAGCTGAGGCTGCAGCCTTTTACATGATGCATCTGATGTTCCAGCATCTGATGAAGTCTGTCATACTTGGTTTTTTTGTGAGTCATAAGCTTCCAAAGCACTCAGCCATCATCAACTTCACATAAAAATAATTGAATCTTTAAAAACTTGATTTGATGCTGCCAGCCTTAAAAACTCTCATATTTTACAGTGCTAAGAAAGAAATACGCATGTAAGACAAGGTAGGTTCTCATCTAGAGCCAGTTCCTGGAGTTCAAGCCGGTCAAGGTCCCTTTGGGTGACATCTCTTTTCTTCAGCTTGTCAACCAGAGCACAGAGCTTGGTGCCATCACAAAACTTTCTGAGACTGCACTCAATGCCACTGTCATTATGTTATGATGGGAGTGTGCCTGGTCATTATGTATTTAATGCAATAAACAGTGTGGTTAATATGAAAAACATCTGTACAAAGAAGAGAAGAGAAACTGCGATGTACAGCACTGACTGCTTGGTTTTCTCTTTGACAGATTCCTAATTGACTGAATTTTGCAATTAACTAATTGCCAAGGGATATGCAATAGCTCTTCCCGAAAGAGAGAAACAAAGAAGGAAGATCATGCAAAGTAGGAACACCATACTTCAAGGATACAATCAAGAAGGGAAGGAAGGGAAGGGAAGGAGGGAAATTGATAAGGCTTATGGCAGTGTGTAGATTTTTTTAAAAGAAAATAAACTATTGCCCACATTCATAGTGTGTGAGAAAAGTAGTAATGGGTTTCATTTATAGCAAGGTAATCTGGGGTAAGATAGCTGAAAATCAGTAAGGAGAGTTCACCATTGGCACAGAACATCTTGGAAGGTTACAGATGCCTCTCATCAGAGGCATTAAAGTGGCATGTTAGACAAGAATGTCAGAGAGGAAATGGGGAATGGTAATCCCACACATAGACAGGGATATTGATTCACTGACTTCTAGACTGTTTTAATTAAATTTCTCATTCTATCACTTTTCAAAGGTGTTATGCCATATGAGGAGCAAGACATGGGAACAGGATAAAGAAAGATGACTAGAAATAATGCAAACATGCAAAAAGTCTTTAGACTTTTCCTTTCTTATGGGTGGAATTGATCTCATCCTGAAAGTTTTTTGAAAACATTAGAGGAAATATAGTGCAGGTAAGAACAGCTATCTTAGATACATACATCCCTCTAGGCCTTTATGAGGCATAATTCTCATGAACTGCTCTAAACATCCACCTTCAACTGAGTCACCTGAACATCTACCTTCTACCTTGTCAATAGGTCTAAGTTTATTTACTGGGAAAAATCCCCACTGGGACTGAATCGTTTCACATACCTATCCCCTTGATATCTAATATTAGTTAATATGGATTCCATTACAGGTTATCCAATCCCAGAAAATTGTTCTCTTGCTCACGTCTAGCACAAGGAGCTCTGAACTCAGATCACGGAACAAGGACATTCTTCCTCCCTGGTAAGTAATTTCCAAAAGCCCATAGCCATGATTATTTGAATATATATTCTCTCTACTTTTATTTCCCACTTTCAAATTTCGCTTTTCTTTGCTCTTTAAGTTGCAATAACGTAACTGTTGTCATAATCTGGCTGCAAATGGGAAACACTGGTAAGATGTAGTGACAGAGATTAGCACAGTATTGCTTCTTCAAGCTGTTTTTCAGGGAAGCAGAGACAGGCTTTCCAAGCCTTGCACAGTTGGACAGCACTTAATAATATTAATATGCTTAGAATAACTATGAGGAACACACAGACACACAGTGTGATCACATACACCGCATTTGCCAGGCAAAACAAGCTAAAAGCTCAGTTGTTTTTCATTCTCTTTCCAAATTTTGCTTCAACCTTGGAAAGGGCTCACTAGATCCATATCACTTGGTACATTAGCTATTCATAGCAAGCAACTTAAACAAGGTTTCTGATACCAAACTTCCCCCAAAACAGTGAGCAAAGCAATGTACACTTTGCAAAAGAATTCGAGACACAGTCTGGAGTCTGATTTTCTGCTCTTTCTTCAGTTCTGTAGTCAAAACAGTCAATGTTTACAGAATCTTTACCTAACAGAAAAGCAAAACACCACATCCATTGCTAGAGCTGTATTTTCAGCCTAGATGTAAGCCCCTTTTTTTTCAGACCAGCATAGTATGGTTTTAAGTAACAATGCATACTGCAGAGAGATAATGACATGTCAGACAAATAAAGACTAGGCAGAGACAAACTATATCTGTACTTTGACACAAGACCACCAAAAAAACCCCTATGTGCTTTAAAAAGGGATTTAGACAAATCTGTTACCAGCATTTCTCATAGAATCAGCACTGAAAACTTGATGCAGGATTCAGTGAGGAGGCACTAGGCAGCCACTGGTGTAATCTTTCCCATGAAGGACACAAGTGAATCCAGACAACGCAGTCAACTACCTGGATCTCTTCTCATTAAAGGCAAAGATGGTCTTGCTGGCTGCACTGCCACCTCCCTGCTGCCCAGATATGTCCCAATTACCTGTCTAATACCTTTCCTAAAGATTGCTAAAGCTGCTTTTTCACAGTGAGTAAATTTTGCCCTAGAGGTAACTACAGCAATTTCATTATTGCAAAGAGCAAATCTGGTGCACTATTGGAATTATGTTTCCATATCATATCATCCTTGAGAGGATGAGAGGATGCGTTTCTGTCTGTGCCTAATACAAAATGTCATTCCTTTGCCCAGCTCCAAAGTTACCTCCTCTTTCAGATCCACTCTTCCACTCACAATGTAGGGTCTGTGCAAACAGACTTCTGCTCCTACACAAGCTAATGGAATATTTGTTTGGACACAGGTAAATCAAGGACCCTTCCAGTTTCACAAGTTAGTCAGAGAAATACAACTGCATCATCTCTTATTTTAAATGTATGTTGGCATCAAACACAGTGATGAGGTGCTGAATTTAAACAATCACACATATGATGACTACGAAGTAGCTACTACTGTAACAAAATCTAATTTTCTGCTGGATTTTTCAGTCAGTTCAAACAAAGACGAGAAGACTCGGTATCAACAGATTACACACATAGAGTGATCAAACATTTGCTTGGTCTTGTTCTACACAAAAATAAATTCAATTTAAGAGTTAGCTCTCCTTTTGTTATGATTTTTTATATGTACAAAGCTTATAGGGTTTTTTTCCTTGCAACCATGGTTCCAAATTTAGGAGTACTCTTTGTAACAATAAAGGTATTTGTAAATCAAACATGTATTTTCCATCGAGGATTACCCTATTGTATTAGTCAGTCTCTGAGAAAACAGAGAATTATCAAAACCTCAGTTGTAAGAAATATGAGGTTGAAAGATCATGATAAAGAAGCAGAATAAATCCAAAGAGAAAATAAAACCAAAAAAGCTAAGAAAGACCTTGCAAAAAAAAAAAAAAAAAAGGAGTTCCATCAAACATCACTATTTCCTACGAGACATGAAATTGAGGCTGGAGTGAAGTTTTACGCTGCATAGGAAGATCCAGTGCTAACGTTGCTCTTGGTCACCTTTTATTTTCAGTATTCAGAATTTAAAGAAAAAGACATTTATCCTCTTTATGAAATAAACTTAGATTATTAAGTTTTTGCTTAATTAGCATGATATGGAAATCTGCTCTCAACTCTAGTTATAAATGTTTTAAAAATACATCTTCTTACCACTTTCATCCAGCAAGAAATCATCCTGGTAACGGAACTTTTCTGGGCCACATGCAATAAAAATGTCATCATCGCCAAAGAAATCCTGAAGGCACATCACCTGCAAGCATAAAGGAGAGGAAGGCATTGAAATACTTCGTCATCTGAATTGTAAGAACAATAAATCCCTCCTTGTTTCCATCTGCATTGAAACTCTTCTCTTTTAATGGAATCAATAGGGCTTCATCTTCAGATAAATTTCAAAGCAGTGCTCTGGCCATCTGTTACAAGTGAGAAACACTTTTATCGACACCACAGGAAGAGAGAGATAAGACAAGAAGCCATAACTGTCACATTTATTACATGATGCATCAATGGGGTATGAGGTAAATGCCTTTTGTTTACGCAAAAGGTGCCATTCAGTTGTTAGCAGGTAATTAATTTGCTTGTGAGCCCACGTCTCCATCCTCTGACTGCAAAGATACAAGGTTACAGCTTTGCACGTAGAATGAAATTCAGTTACTTCAATAAAATCTCCCTGACAGGGAATGAACCTCATGTGGGTGAGCCCACTCTCCATCACACACACTTCCTCTTTGCCAAAAGAGTCACTGTGAAGTCACTTTGAAGGCACCAGTCTTCAAAGTTGGGAACCAAGGCACCAAGTTGGGAGCAATTCTGGTACTGAGTAAAAGAACAATCCCCTTCTAGTAACAAATATGAATATAGTCAGGGTTATGTTGGTGTCATTTTATGTCCACACATGAGAACTCCAAGGTTACCTTAATGCATTTAAAGGGAGCTTATAAGAAAAGGGGGAACAGATGTTTTAGCATGGCTTGTTATGATAGGACACTGGGTAGTTGTTTTAAAATAAAGAGGGTAGATTCAGACTACATACACATAATTATTTTTTGTTTTACAACGAGGGTGGTGAATCACTAGCACATGTTGTCCAGAGAGGTTGTAGGTGCCCCATCCCTGAAGTCATTGAAGGTCAGCTTGGATGGGGCTCTGAGCAACGTGGTCTAGTTAAAGATACACCTACTCACTGCAGAAAGGTTGGATTAAATCTCCTTTAAAGACTTCTTCCAACTCAAATGATTCTGTGATTTCTTTACAATAGCTTTTAGTTCACAAGGCACTAGTTAACACTTTAACGTTTCCCTTAATATGACTATTTTTACAAATTTTCTTAAAGAAAAAAATCAGCAACTTCCCGTAGTCTGCCTTTGGACTTAGAATCACAGAACCATTAGGGATTGGAAGGGACCTCGAAAGATCATCTAGTCCAACCCCCCTGCCACGGACAGGGACACCCCACCCTAGATCAGCCTGGCCTACCTTTGAAGCCATCCAGCCCGGCCTTGAACACCTCCAGGGACAGGGCCTCAACCACCTCCCTGCGCAACCCATTCCAGGCCCTCATCACTCACACAGTGAAGAACTTCCTCCTCACATCCAGTCTGAATCTACCCATCTCCAGCTTTGCTCCATTCCCCCAGTCCTGTCGCTACCTGATAGCCTAAATAGTCCCTCCCCAGCCTTTTTGTAGGCCCCTTCAGATACTGGAAGGCCACAAGAAGGTCACCTCGGAGCCTCCTCTTCTCCAGACTCGACAGCCCCAACTCTCTCAGGCTGTCCTCATAGCAGAGGTGCTCCAGGCCACTGATCATCCTCGTGGCCCTCCTCTGGACACACTCCAGCATGTCCACATCCCTCTCCAGAGCTGGACACAGCACTCCAGGTGGGGTCTCACTCCATGAAGAAGTGAAAGTTGAGTTGTACACAGACTACATTAAGTCACGAAGAAAGGCTTATGAAACAATGTTTTCTCACTTTAAAATGATATGAGAAGGCTGGTGGGAAGAAGAGATTCCAGAAATGCACATATTTCCTATTTCTGTGAGGCCAACAAGTGACGGGGCATTTTCTGACACACCCCTGGGCAGCACAAGTGTCAGTGTGGGATCCTTTCAGAAAGGTTGTTTGAGGCCAATAAACATGAACTCGACAGTTCACTTCATGCCGGCAGCGAAGGACATCACATATTCCCTTAAACGTAGACATCACAGCAACTCTGGAGAACATGAAATGGAAATTCCATGTGCACTGTTATGAAACGTGGGAGCAGCAATAGTGAATTGCTAAATTTGTTGTGCGGTGGCTAAGTGAATGCCACACATGTCAGAATACGCTTTTGTCAGAATGCTATTACAGACTCACAGCTGTGGAGCAGTTAAATGAATGAATGAAACTCTAATGACAGGTCTTACACTTCAGTCACCTTGGTTTTAAACACTTTTGCTGTCAACAGAACTTTAGAATGACACTTGCATCCCTGTGCACCATTTATTATTGGATTAGGGCATGTTCTATATCCACTTAGTAAGTTCCTTTATCAGAAAAGTGGAGTTTTTCCTGGTTTCCTCTTAATTTTGGCATTTCTTTAAAACACACAAAAAACAAGACCTTTGGGATTCTCAGTATTTTACACTGGCTAGAGATAGAGCTCCTGACCTTGCATAGGCAGAGCATGGGACGTGTCCTACACTGTGGTGGTCAGAGATTGCTCTGAATATTAATAACATGCTAAATGCTCCAGGTATATGCAACAGGTCCCCATGGTAAAAGGATTTACAATCATATTCAGTCCTGCTGGAAGTTTTTGGACTCTTTGTATTAGTTGTCAGAGGATTTTATGGTGAAGGCACCCACAAAACCATCCAAGACATTTCAAAACCGCTTTTGTGCTTCTTACGTACTAACACGTAGAAATAACAAAAAATCAAGACTGTAAGAGTTTTAAGTAATTTATAAATCCATGCCCTCTGCAGTTCTTCCAATCTGGTACTTGTTTACACTAGGTAAAGCACAGAGTTACAAATCAGACCTACAGAATAATTCAAAAGAAGTGAAAAAGAAGAAAATCTGCAAAGAACAGCTCAGTACCCCAAAGGACCCTTTGTGGCCTTGCTCATCATAGAATCACAGAATCATCATGGCTGGAAAGGACCTCCAGGGTCATCGGGTCCAACCTTTGTCCTAGTATCTAACTGCTAGACCAGATCCCTAAGCGTCGCGTCGACGCAGCCACGTAGCCAAAAGCATTTTTGATGAGCATGTTGCTGTGAATGCGTGTTAAAAATACACATTAGAAAAGCCACTCAGAGTGAATCTCTTTCGCAGTACGAGTAATTTTGCACTCATGACTAATTTTCTCGCTAATTGTTAAGCTGTTCATTGCCTTTTGTTTAGGATGTACTCAACTCTGTGTTTTACAAATGAGTGGGTGGACAGGAATCTAGTAAATATTAATTAATGTCTTGTCACAGGCCACTACTAATCTCTCCTTTTTGCATCTATTACTTTCCACTAGAAAGTCTTCACTGAGAGGAACTTCCTCATAATCAAAAAGCTGTCTTGTATTTACTACTTATGGTTTTATTCTACATGGCAAGAACAGATTTTCATGACCTAAGAAAGCCAATTTGACTTGTACATTTGAGTTCAAGAGGCAATTATGGCTAACTTAAGGGGAAGTTAACAGGGATGTTGTATTTGATGTGTCTCCAAGCATGCTTTCACAGCTTTGATAGCTCACAGCGAGATGGGCATTTTATGCAAGACAAAATCCACTTACCACTGAAACTACTTTGCCAGATTTTTCACCCTGGCTCCAGTAATAACCAAGCATATAAACGAATCCCATTAGTAAACAATAAGCCCTGATTAAAGATGTCTTTAGCATCTCTGTTCACCAGCAGAAATGTATGGTGCTGGGGCATATAAAGTGGTGTCTCATCCTAAGTGATGACGAGTTTCATGGTAACTCTGTGGTGCAAAGCAGCAGGCAGGGCAGGGCTTATAATTCCCACATGGCTCTGCTCTTGGCTGTCTCCAGTTCTGCAGTGCGTATGCTACACGGAACAGTTCTGGAGTTGATGCTTCCAAGACAATCTCTCCTTCAAGCCATTCTATCAAATGCACCACTCACCATATAACAGTGTGGACTTTGAATTAAATACCTAAAGAGATGTAAGGCAACAGTCTGAGCATTGGTTCCAGAGCCAATTCCAGATTTATTAGGATGAAATCTCTTACTGGAATGAATAAGTACATATGGTTGCCTTTACTGCTTCCACTGATCCTCTTTCCCATGCACTCACTGACCTCTCTGACTTTCTGAACAAATCTAACAGTGGAGCTATCCAAAGATATCTTTGGAAACTTGCAGTCTAGTGACACAAGAGGCATATGTTTCCAAATATCGAGACTGTTATCCCTAAGAGTATTTCCTATAGCAGGCCTGGCAAGAACCTGCTATAGGCTTGTTTTATGCCCAAACTATGTCCAAGAAGTGAAGGAACTAGGACCAAAAATATGCCCTAAAACATTAGAGTACAACAGAGCTAATCAGAGCTCTTAAGCTGGTGATACACCAGATGAGATTCTGTTGCTTGGTGTGGTAGCTGGAATTAAGATTGTGTGGATCAGGATAAAACTTCAAAACACACTTGAAAGACTTCAGTGTCCACCTACATGGTCACTAACAGAATTAAGCTTCACAACAAGAACTGAGAATCTCTCTTACTTTCTACATGACTCAATGCTTGAAGAGCTGAAGGGAAACTGAGGCATGTAAAAATGATGTGATTTCTTATGATGTCAAAGGGAGCCAGTGACCAAATGTTCAAACCCAGGAGCTATCCAAGTTATCACTTACACTGTAGAAAAATAACTGATTCAAACTGATTTATTATGGGAATTTATTTTCGAAAGTTCACATCACTGGTCTCACATGACTTTTTAACACCAGCAGGACAAAAAATGTCAAACAAACTTGCAGCAAACTGTTGCAAGTTTCATGCTGTGCCCTGAAAAGTGACACAGTCTAAGATATCTAATCTGATAGGCGACTTCAAAACCAACTTGAAACAACACACAGGATTTGTCTCTGAGTTCCTGTCCTATGGAATAGCACACTGGAGCCAGAAATATTAAATATAACATGTTGAAAAGGATCAAGTGTTTGAGCAAGAACATTTCTGTAATTTGCAAGAACAGGAAGAGGATGAGTCACTTTACGTCAAAAAAAAAAAAGAGATAAAGCTGAAGCCTTCCTAGGTTTCTATTTCCAAGAAAAATCAGCTGTGTGTGGGTGTGCTCTAGGATCTCTCAGACCATTCAAGGGGCACTTACCTTTCCCAGCTGTTCACCACTGAGCCAGTACATCTGTTTTTTGTCCCACTATCCTATACACAAGGACAGTGTCCTCTCACTGAGACGAGACATCGTTAGCAATTAGAAAATACTGTACAACTCTGAATATTTCCCTTCACTGACTGAAGATTATTACATTCAAAATGCACCTAGCATACAGTCAATGCTGAACCTAACCGCGGGGCCATCAGGCGGGCAACATAGATCTCACAAGTGACAACCGACAGGACAAGAGGAAATGGCTTCAAGTTGCACCAGGGGAAGTTTAGGTCAGACATGAAGAAGATTTTCTTCATGGAAAGGGTCCTTAGGCCCTGCAACAGGCTGCCCAGGGAACGAGTTGAATTGCCATCCCTGGATGGGTTTCACAGTCATGCAGATCTGGAGCTCAGAGACAGGGTTTAGTGGTGATCTTAAAGCTCTGTCTTTTCCAGTCTGAACTATTCTGACTCTATGATTCACGGGAAGACTGTTTTCGAGGCAGCAGGGTGTATCACCCTAAGGTGTTACTGATTCAGGAATGCTTGAACTGGTGAATGCCTAAGCTTTGAATGATTTTCAGTTTTGAAGGGTAGGTAAGCACTAACCCCTGAAAATGGAGCCTTTAGGCAAATTGAAATAAAACATAAATAAGGAAAAAAAAATCAGCATTTGCTCCAGAAAAAAATCAACCCATGTGATCTTTGCAGAAAGACTTTCTGTACTTGTGAATATTTTTCTTCCATAGACTGGAGAAGTTCAAAGGCAGAGCTCACAACAGTTTCTTTTGTCCTTCCCCAGAAGCCCCTAACACGTTTAGCTGCTTTGCTCTACCATGATGTTGGCTTTGTGTTTTCACATCTGCCTCAAACATCAAGAGGAAAATGAAACATCAGTGATTTTCCAGATGGCTCCCCAAAATATTAATGAATTTAAGTAATGATTAAAAAAGACAAAAGAACCCCTGCTTGTTAATCTATTCTGCCTACGGAACATACAAGGAGGAGCATTAGCCAGGAACAGTATCATATGAACTTTGTTCACATCAAATTTGAAAACTTTAGATACTTCCAAGACTCATCTCAACATTTCATCTTCCACTCCTCATGTGAAAACTAAACCCCAGAGCCTGCCTTACAGTTTGTAAGTTCACAACAGCCCCTTGGAATGTAGTCCACGCTGAAGCAGGCGTTCAGACTGAACCAGAGCTCTAGGCTTTCCTTATTAGAACACTTAATAAATAACAATAAAAAAGGAGAAATATAATTAAAAAGGGAAGAGGAACTTTGATCACTGTGATGTCCATAGTACAAGAAAAGATCATATTTAGAGAATACCCAGAATGATCTGTATTTCTAGAAACTGACATCTATAGTTTGGTCTAATAAGCCAACACTTGAACGGGAAAGCAATGTTTCCTCAAGAAATCAGAAAATTGAAACTACCTCGCAGTTTATGAAAAATGGAAACTGTTTTGACTCTGTTTCACAAGAAAAGAATTCATCGCATGAAGCTGTCAGTCACTAACACTGAGACATTCAATTTTCCTACAAAAAAAAGCACAAATGGCTTTCATTATATTTAGCTGCAGCTTTAAGAAAATTTAATCAACTTAAACTGTTTAGTCTTTTTCCCTGATGAAAATCATAAAGTCAAATTCACATTTAAACCTGTTTAAACTGAAGCTCCTGTCAGCACCTCTGTTTATATTAAATCTATAGGCATGAAATGCACTAAAATAAGAATAATGATATAATGTCTTAAGTGTATAAAGTTAACAAGGGTCCCAAACAGAAAAGTGGGACAGACAGGCTGAACATTGCAAATTAATTTTCAATGTGTTGTATTTATAGTTGTCAACTTTTCTAAATAGTTGCTCTTGTAGCTTTTACACATTCTACTTACACATCTGTCTCTCTTACAACATTCGAGGAGAAAATTGCTGCTTCTGGATCTGCAGAATGGATTGGCACACTGGGTATCAAGTTTCCTGGTACTGGCCCTCGGGACTCACAAGAACAGTTACAGGGAATGGTACACCTGAGATATTGTAGCCCTTAATGCTGGTAGTGTGCTGGCCCTAAGAGGCCAGTATTCATCTCTTCAATAACTGCGGAATCCGTTAAAAAAGTCAGTCATACTAAGGGAACAAAGCTGCCAGAGAAATACTGGGATCTGTGGCTAGCAGGTACATCTTCATATTAAAAGACTTCTGAGGAGCAGCCGAGGGAGCTGGAGTTGGTCAGTCTGAAGAAAAACAGGCTGAAGGGAGACAGCTGCTATCTACAACTACCTGAAGGGGGCTGGAAAGATGGGGATGTTGGTCTCTTCTCACAAGGAACAAGTGACAGCACAAGAGGAAACGGCCTCAAGATGCATCGGGGCAGTTTAAGTCGGACATTAAGAAAAACTTCTTCCCGGAAAGGGTCATCAGGCCTTGGAACAGGCTGTCCGGGGAGAGTCAAATCATTAACCCTGAACATGTGTAAAAGTTTTGTAGATTTGGAGCTTAGGGACTGAGTTGCGTAGATTTGGAGCAGGGCTTCAGACTACACTTAATTCTTTCAAAACGGATTCAATGGGTAGGTGGGAAATCGACTTGATCTAGGAGATCCTGATGTGGCGGGGGGATCGGACTAGAAGGGACTTTCGAGGACCCTTCCAATCCCTAATGTTCTGTAATTCTGTGATTCTATGATATGACTATACTGATATTTCAAAAATTCTTCCCATGTGGAATTGGAATAGAAATGTAACTGGTTTGATGCAAATAGTAAATAATCAACTGAATCATTAGCTACGACAGCAATTTCAAAATAAGAAAACGCTATTTTATTTAGAAAACACCAAAACAAGGTACTGCCATTTTTATTTTTTAATTGAAAAGTAATCCTGCTTGTAATGGGACATGTATTCTGTATCGATGGGTTTTATTATTTAAAAAAAAAAGGCAGGTAATTTGAAAAAGCTTCGCATATCGTGGTGACTTTAACAAAATCTCTGAAGCTGGAAGGTTTCCAATTTATCATTTTAAAGTGAAGTGTAGGCAGACATGTCCGTTTTGGTCCAAACATAGAAATGTACCCATATTTCAAACACACGAACCTCTCCATGAATTAAAAGCACAATTAACTCTTTTTTTTCTGGATATACAACATCCATTGTCAATGTCTGGGAAATTACATATTTTGTAATGAAGATTATAGTACTTTTCATACAAGATACAATGTGCTGACAGTGAAACTCCCCTGGCTTTACTTGTTTCTGACTGAAAATCAAAACTTAGCTCTTTGAGGCTCCATAAACTAACAGTGGCCAAAGACTAAGTCCCAAAGAACTTACCATTCATCAGTGGTAAGATGTTAAATCTTTGTGTTTATTTCTTGAGGCTTTTATGCTTGTTTACAAATGAGTCATTATGATCTCAGCTAATAAAAATCAAAAAACTTCTGCTCAGGCTTGTTAATATCTTGAATGAAGTAGAAATAAAGCAGAAGTCAATTACTCATCTGACTAACACATTGAAATACAGCAAACCTAAATACATCACTATCTGCTAAAGGCTTAAGTACCGCTATATTATGTCACTAGCTTAGCAGCTATTGAATCAGTCATCATCACACACTCATTTGATGGATAGTTTTATTATTCTGATGGTTTTCTCTCTGTTACATATACTGCATTTCTGTAACACTCGTTGTCTTTTTCTAAAAGGATTTTTTTCCTAATGTGGCCTTTCTATTAGGGACTAGATTTGTCTCCTAGCCCATGCTACATTCTCCTCTCTTTTGACAGCATATTCTCTGGAAAATTCCCATTCTCTTACACAGCCTGTCAATCTGACCACTAATGTGGTTAAACCTTTTCACTGCTCTTCCAGCAGCAATTTTTGTACTTATTAAATTCCCTTCGCAATGGTACCAGATGTTATTCTTCAGCCAACTACTCTTGAAACGCATGTTCATTCTCATTTTTCTCTTTCCTTAGCCCCTGTGATTCCTAGGTTATCCTTCTGCATCCTTCAGCATCTACCACCCTAGTGGACCAGGCCTTCGACCAACATACAGCCCAGTGTATTTCCATGGAATCACAGGAGTGATTTATGTAAACATACCCATCTTTATAGGCAGAACCTATAAGGCTGATTGTTGAGACATAGCCACAGTAAACAGGAATCAGACACAGTTTCTGAGACAATGTCACAATCTCGTAAGATGTCAGCAAATTTAGGGTTTAAAAGTGTTTAAAAGATGGTAGAAACGCATAATATTGAGGTGACGGTTTTCTTCTTTTGAACCCACCAACTATTTTCAAAGGAACCAAGTCGGTCACACACATAGTAATAACTCACAGAACATCCTCTACAATCCACCTCGCCATCTGCGAACCAATTCTCATGTCTGATTTATTCTTCCTTGACTTCAATAAATAGGGAGAAAAGATAGCAAAGCAGTTAAGCTTTCTGGAAGAGACAAGGAGGGGAGCCCATGCCACACCAGTGGGATCAAAATTCCAAAGAGGAAGGTTGTGTCCTTTTTTTTCTGCATTATCAGTCGCTAGCTCATCCCTCTTAGATTCACACGGGACTTTGGCCCAGGTTTTATGCTGTGAATCCGACCTACCCCAGCTGCAAATCAGTTATCTGCATTCAGGTTTTGTCTTTCTTTTTTCTTTTTTTTTCTTTCTGTTTGAAAGAGCCTAATTTTCACCACTTGCATTTTAATTGCTTGGAAATGCCAAGTTGTTTTGATTCAGTCAAACCACAAAAGCGACATTTATCACAATTGTTATACTGTGAACCAGTTCAGTTCTCACCAAAGAGAACTGTTATTCCCACCGGTGACATTTTGTTCTGAAAACAAGGCTACTGAGTTGGCTAAAGGAAAGAAAACAGCTTTTCCCGCTGGCTGTGAGATAGCTACAAGACTCTCATCCCACCCGTGAAACAGAGAGAAGATGCCACAGAACCAAGGATGTTGTAGTTTCTGGAGGCCTGTTTACTGATACAGAGGCTAAATCACACTGAAAGAAAGATGCATCATTTTTCCTGCACTGCTTGTGGATCAAAAATTCAAATAATTCTTCTGTTAAAAAGAAGAACTCTTACAAAATGCTGGTTCGGGTTTATATGGCCACTCTTCAAAATACGTGTTACTAGTGTGGTAAGAAGATACCATCTCATCTGTTAGCCACACTAAGGAAGGATGAGAGAGATACTGGTATTTTTGAGTAGGCAAAATAAATCAGTTCTCTGATCACAACGTATGATCTGGCTCAGTGTTGCTGGGAGCCATCAGCAGTTTGTCTTGCTTCCTGGACAGCCCATTGAGGCAAAAAGCAGGCTCACAGGTCTTCAGCTTAGAAAAAGTCACAAAGGTCCAGTGAATAAAATATCTGGATTGCTTCCATATATGTTGAAGGGTTCACTCCAGTTTCTTCTCATTTTAAAAAGGAAAAAAAATACGCTCCTATAAATGAAGAGCTAGAGTAGGATTGTGGTCAGCCTGAGGGAATGTAGCCCAAACCTGAGCAATTTTGAAACTCCAGGACTCCTCGATTAACATAATGGTATACAAAGACTGTGTTAGACGGTGACCAACCATCTCTGAAAGGCAGAGTGACTTCTGATGAGTAGCAGTGAACAACAGTTTAAAGACAACAGTTAAGGAACATCACAAGGAACAACATTGAAGGGGAGTAAAGAGAGGTAGCATGTAATTATCCCACTTCTAGCAGCCTAGAGTACCATGTTAAACTGGTTTTCCTTTTTCAAGAGTAAGTACTATGAAAACACTCATCTAAGACTGTCAAAACAGGTGACAATATTCCATTCAAAACACATCAAAGCCTTTCTATTTTAAAGGGAATCTGTAACCTTGAACATCCGAAGTTACAGAGTTTTTGCATATCTGTTAGCAGTTTGTCAACTGGAAGCCATAAAGGTAACACTCTAGATCTCCAGAAAGAACAGACTAAAGTCAGGTGGGGATTCAACAGGCATTCTAAAAGTCAGAATAATGTATGTTTATTCCTGAACACAGTTCTTTGGCTGTGCCCTTTATGACAACTGAGGGACCAGCGAAGTGCTAAGCGTCTTTCAGCCCGTGAGTCAGTGAGTATATTACAAACAGGAGGATTCTCCAAGAAGCTTCTAAGAGTTTAATACGAACACTACAAAAGGTTTCTCGTGTTTCTTTCAAGTAAGAGCTGTTCTGATAGTATCTACTGCTATTGAACTTTTTATTCATTCCAAACTTCCTTTTGTTCCACAGGGTTGGTTTTTTCACTTGGCAAACACAGGGAATTTATTTGGGTCCAGCAGTACATCTTGACCAAATGTTTTCAAGTTAAAATATTTCTCTTTTGTTTAATGGAATAATAAAAAAAAAAAAAAAAGTGGCATTTCATTTATCCTGGAACTTTTTATAGTTCTGTGCCAGGACAGTAAATAAATCACAAAGAGTTTAGGGCATAGAAGGGGAGATGTAGTTTATTTGTTTGGAGAAAGAAATGAGGCAAACATCAGTCAGTCACAGCAAGTAGGAAGCAAAGTTTATTATAAACATTACCAGGGCTTATGTGTCTTAAAAACTTAGTGCATTTAATAGATATAAGTAACCATATGAAAAGACCATTTTTGGTGTGTTTATCCTCAGTGAAGCTGCTAGTGGTCAGTCTCACACTAAGTTATTTCTAAAGGGACGGTTCAAAAGTTAGGTCAGATCTGCACCAGTGTAAATTTCTTGCACTCAGCGGATCTTACCCAGTATAGATTTGGCTTAAGAATTCTGAGTCTTTCCAGAATCAGAACTGAATGCATAGATCAGTCAACCCCTTGAAAGCTGTCTTGGTTTTATAAGCTGAGAAAGCAAAACACTCTCTACAGATCATGTAGAACTGATCCAAGAGCAGTTCATTTTAACTTTGGATGAATGAGGACTGAACCTGCTGGGCTTTAAAAGCCTGCATTTTCCCATACTGCCTACTTTCCTCTGTGTAACTGACACTGTGCAATTAGTCTCGTGCTAAAGCTTGGATGGATATTATTGCACGTCAGAGGAAGTTATACAGTTTGCTATCTGCAAGAGAAAAGAGAACACATCTTCTCTGGAGTGCACTGAATCAAATACAGCTGTCTTCAACTGCTGGACTCTGAATTCAGTAACTCAGGAAGGCTCTAC
This sequence comes from Phoeniculus purpureus, assembly GCA_028565055.1. NCBI lineage: Eukaryota > Metazoa > Chordata > Aves > Bucerotiformes > Phoeniculidae > Phoeniculus > Phoeniculus purpureus. The sequence continues at coordinate 5,242,923 of JAOXOE010000702.1, forward strand.
CCCATTTTAGTTCTTTTACACTCTTGCCCACGATGAATGTACTTTTAAAACTAAAATTTCCCCATCTTGTCATTAGAAAGTTCATTCAAAGCTGCCAAGTGATCCAGATATGAATTGTTGGTATCTTCATTCAAAACTGTTGTATTTTCCACTCAGCCAGAACAGGATTTAACTGACATTGAAGTGAAAAATTGCACATGGAAGAATATTAGATGCCGGGTTAACTACTCAACTCACTGCTACTGTTTTTATATTGTAGTTTATCAGTTCTGAAAAACTATGTCTGCTTGTTCTTACTTCTTATTCATGTAATTCTCAGTTTTGGCCATTACCACTTGCAAAAAAATACCAGAACTTCTGCACCTGAGCACCAAATGATACAGACCTAATTCTGAAAAGCTTTTTAACTCTAGTGTGGCTTGATATACTTACATTGGGCTTGATGTGATCTGATATAGTCTGAGGAATTGGTCTCAAATAATCCTTAAGAGGAGAAGGCCCCTCTGGCTCTCATAAATAAACAAGATGTAAAGAATCCTAAAGTTGGCCACTCTTTTACCTTGCATTGAAAAAAAGAAAAAAAAGGTAGTATGACTGCAGTATAAAAGCCTAGGACAGGAAATAAAAATCCATCATAACCAGCTGAAACCACACAGGAAGTTACTATTGGCAAGTTAAACGTAACCAAGGCGGGTTCTGGTCAAGACACTAGGCTTAACATTCTCATGCTTTTTGAAAGGTGCCAGGAGCTATAAAACGAAGACTTGTGGTCAGACCTTTAGGTACCCCCTCACAGAAAACTAATGCTTTATGTGTTTCTCTGCTCTTCCCTCTCACTTTGACACTAACTCCTCCAACTTTCTCTAGTATCAAGCTTGCTTTCAATGAAGCCTGCTGCAGACTTCATTTAAAAAATCCACTTGGGACATAGGACAGAGTACTTAAGTTGTGTCCAGCCTGAAACTGTGGAAGTCAGTTATTCAACTTATTCACAGAGTAAGTTCTTCTTTCTTTAATCTAACTTAGCAATTGCTAAACTAGGTACAACTAAATACAGTGAAAATAGAAAGTTTGATCAAGTAATACAGTTACTAAATATTGGAATTCAGGGAAATCTTACAGGGAGTTAATGTTAGGCATTAATTCAGTCTTCTCAGTTATCTGCAAAGGCCAGTTCTCAGCACATTTGGTTCTTCAGTCGGCTCGTCTGCAGCCACAGAGATAGCAGTTAATTGCTTCACTGGATTAGAATTCACAGCTGCATCTGCAGCAAGAAGTATACTTCTGAAATTAACTGAGCTATCAATCAACAAAATAATTTGCTGGAGTAGAAAACAACCAGTCAGCTGCACGCTTATCAACAAAACCAACACAGTTTCTCTGGGAGACCTCCTAACATTCAATAAAACAATCATATGCTTTGCTCAAGCCTTAACATCAATATAAATCACAGCCTGCAGGGTTGTACCTATGCTCACTGCTGCTCCAGCCTTCTTTTCTGCATGCTACCATGTTTACTGAAGAAACCTTTTGGGTCTCTCTACCTAATTCTGCCATGCAGCAGTGACCACAAACAAGGCATACAGGTGCATGGGTCACCCACAGTAAACTTTATGGTCCCATTTGCTGAAAGACTCTGCTCAGTATAATACTCTCCATGGAGCTGTTATAGTTAGTAAATAGACAAATCCAACATTACTAAGGACTTTGCTTAATGTCTGCTAGAAAACAGTATTACAGTTCAGATTTCTGAGAAAGATTTTTTGGCAGAAATATTTGTGTGAAACAACTTACTACACTAATTATTTAACCACTGCAATGCATTGAGTGAGATTTCAGTATGTCATGCCAGACAGCATACTTAATCATTATACACTTAAGGGGAAACTCAAGCATTGTGCTATTTATATCACACTTCGAATCTAACTACAAAGACTATGGGAATTCCTTCAATCTGATTCACAGCCTTCAACTATATTTTGATCAATTTTGCCCAATATCCCACCGGGATTTTGTCTTTCCTAATTCTAAAATAGGCTTAACGCATATAATAGGCTTTACTTCCACTATGATCACTGATAGACTCTTTTCCACTCTCAACTTGTAGACACCAAAAATCGGTAGACTTCTCCCTCTGTAACTATGCACTTTTTGCCTCTTAGGTAGTTCTCCAACCTAAGTGTTATAAGAACAATAGCAATAACAATTGTTACGTCTGTGTTTCTGCACATCCTCCAAAAACCAAAATTCTCGTGGATATTGAGCTCTAGACTATGCCCAGCAAGTAAACATATATTTTTTGTAGAGCTATTTGTACCACTCTTTCTGTGGTGCTTGGTGTAGTTTTAATATAATTACCCTCAAAAATAAGAACAGTGGGAAGTAGAGAAATACAGTGTAGTTCAGTAACATCTGGAGAATTTCTCCATGTATAACTGCATACATATTTTGCTTAATTTCACGTTTTGTAGAATTTATCCCCAGTGAAGAAAGAGGACTCACATATTCCATAGAAAATATTTACCAGACTATCTCAAAGACTCATTAGAGTGTTGACTTCTTTGACTGCATAGGGGTCAATGGTTTTTGATGACAGGTTAGTAAATATCAACACCAGTCTCTCTGACAGTAAGATCAGCAGTGAGTTATCTCCTGATGCTGAGTACACAGCCTCACAGTTATGTACTTTTGCAAGGCTGGGAATCTCAAAATTCTCATGCAGGAGTTTGTGTAACATGTTGTAGTGACACTCTAGGGTCTAGTGTCTAGTACAGCTAGCAAGTGGACAGACATGGCAGACAAAACTCCTACAACACAGAAAAAACACCAACTTCACCGCAGGGCAGCATATCGTTACCTAACTCCCAGGAGCTGGAGGTTCAGCTGCAGCTTACTGAGCAAGAACCTTATTACCCTTCGAAATCTGGGAAGGGCAGGGATTTTACTAACTGCAATTAGAAGAGAATTAAGCCAGAAATGAGCACATTATAAACCTCCCAAGTGTCTTTATGTAAATAACTTACACATTTTATGTCTCAGTCCTATCTTACAGATTATTTCTTAAAGTTGTACAGCGCTTCCCACGCACAAATGAATGCACAGTGTCATGATGTGTATTCTCATTACAAGTTCCCATTTTCAATTAAGAATGGAAGACCAGTTACCAGATTAATTTGTTTTAGTAATGACAACCATTGGTGTGTTAGAAGTTGTTTTCTACAGCAATGACCTTTCTTCAAGGGCTTAATGATATAATTCCAAGTTCACCAAAAGTGCTGAAGTGCCTGTGCTTTGAGGAAATGGGAGAATGGAAGTGGAATTTCCTTTTTAATAAAAAATTGACACCATCCTTCCAACAGCTGGGTAGCAGGGCAACTTACAGCCCAATGGCAATATTATCCGCTAATAGTAACTTACAGCAATAGAACTAGAAAACATTAAATGGGTTTAAGTGGGAGAAGTGTAGAGCCTACAAGTGGAGCCTTGTAGTTAAGGTTATCAAGAAACAGAACCAAGGGAAAGACCTCAGTCTATTTTACATTAATACTTGGGTGCTTCAAAACAAACCCATTAATTCAAGGTCATCATGTGATGATGTTAGAAAATGCAAATTTTAAATTTTAGCTTTCTAGTTGCCTTTTAACCTGTCTTTTCTGCCACAGGACAAAAGGTTTTGGTTACTACTACCCTTCTAGAAATATTTATATTTTTCAATTTAAACAGACTTAGAATACCTTGACTGAAGGTAGATATTATAATCAGCTCCATCTACATAGGCCTGAAGACTGAAAATAGGCACCTTAATACTCTCAAAAATTTTTTTCACAAGTGAGAGACCAAGACAAACAGAAGAAAAGGAAATATGTTCTTTCCAGGGCAGTGTGTGTGCCCTGTGCTTCAGAATTCATTCTAAAGTTAGAAGCATTTCCAAGAAGGTGCCTAACAGAGGGGAAACATTGACTATTGTGGGTTGACATGACAGAAATTATATCAGAAACCATGTTGTGCTATGCACTCCATATGATCAGAGAGCCCTCAGAGGGCTGATCTGTATGATCAGAGATCAGGCTCATCGTGTGCACTATTGATACAAGTTTTATTCATCAGTATTTCTTAGAATCAGGGTTTTTAACTAAAATAAATTTTAAAAAAACCCAGCACTGAATGAAAACCCTGCTGTCACCTACCGCTCCATCTGGATGTTAATCAGGTTGAAAGCAGTTGTATGGGTTTTTAGCTCCCATGGATCCCATATACGTTCATTTTATTTTCCTGTCCCTCCACTAATTAAAGTTTTCAAACAGCTTTTTTTGTGAGCTATGATCCAGCATTTCTGAGTGCAGTACAGTGATGCTTCCTGTATGGGTACTGACCCATAAATGTGAACAGATGTGCTGCTTCGACACAGACGGAGGTTACAGATGTTGCTCTGCCAGAAAACAGTTATTTCAGAGAAACAAGAGGAACTCAGAGCACCTTGACCCATCTAAGGAACACCTTACCCTTTGCTTTACTGTGTTGCCAGGTTTTTCCTCTTTTCATATAATGTTGTCGATGAAGCTTTAATGTGTGGGAGACAAGGCTATTGCTGTTTATCAAGCCCTTTGAAATGTCTAAATGCTTTGCCAGGACTGGGAAGCACAAGTTTTATTGAACAGACTCTGCAGTGAACTCTCTACACCAGGGCATTTTTACTTTTGGTTTTTTACCCTCCTAATAGTTAGTTTTATAATGAAGCAGCAGCTGAGTCAGCAGTTACATTCTGCTCTTTTCAGTATCATTTTAGGAAGCCTAAAGAAAGGGGATAAAACTACCTTGTCTTTAGTTAAGGACCGTGGTGGCTCAGAATGGAAGAATGTCTTCAAAAACAACTTCTGAGTAGCTTTGTGTGGCCTTTCTTCTGAACAAGTTTCTCTTTCACACTTGGGATATAAGTAAAGACAGCACAGAATAGGCAAAAGGAGGAATAATAGCTGACCCCTTCAGTTAAGGGACAGTCTTTCAGAAATTGCTCATGCTGCTGTCATGGCTATTCCTTGTCAATATTGATTTCTAAGTTGCCCAAATTCTGAATTCAGTTTGGATCAAGACAGTTTGGGAAGATTTTTAAGAGGAGGTTAATCTGCTAGAAGCAACAAACCTTGTCAAAAGGAAGCATCCACTGGAATTAACTAAAAATGCTTTTGTGATCTCAAAGCATCTATTTAAGCAACACAGCCACAATTTGGAAGGAAAAAAAAAAGATATTTTCTTTTCTTACCCATGTAAAAATACATAACAGATACTGCTTCTACATCTCTGCAGATTGAAATGAACTTAGGACAAAAATTTCTGTAAGCAAAGTTTGTCTAAATTTTTGGGGTACAGCTGATAATCCAAGCAGTTCTTGATTACTTACTGTAACTTTGTACGTTTACTTTTCCCACCTTCTGGGAAAAAAATGTAATGAAACTATTTTCACACAGGGCATGATAACTTAGGGCTATTAGCCTACTTTAATTTACTACATACATGTGGTTTAATGATAAATCCCTGTATAAACATTTCAGTGCTAGGAATAAAAGTGATTTTAAAGAAAAACAATCAGTATTTAAAGGGTTTTACTATATGTTAGTATTTGACTAAAATACTTATTTACATTTATTTGAAAAAATAAATCCTGTCTGATAGGTTTGGATGATTGATTTAAAGAAAGCGCAGAACTGCATGTGTTATTTGAGGGAAAAATATTACTGCGTGTCCATACATTTCAAGCCATTAAGGACTTGAGGAATCTTAAACTGCATGTGCTGACATATGAACAAATTCACAAAACTAGTACATTCAAGCAATGGGTAGACTATTAAGCTTTTCGATAAAACCCTGCAGCTGCATTGCTTCAAATTCTGCCTCCCTTCTTGCACCAGGGACACCGTATCCTTTGGCTCAGAGACAGCATCCACCTGTAGCAGACACAATCCTTACCCAGAGAACCACTGCTCTGCCTTAATTGTGAGGAAGAGGAGAGAGGTTTGCTCTCTCTAGAGGTGACTCATCAGCTACCTGCTTTACTTGCAAAGCCTGTGTAAATCAGCTTGGGATTGAATTCCCATTTACTGCAGGAACAGATTATCAACCCAGCTCCACCTTGCCTGGCAGAACTGGCTGCAGAGGTGGTGCAGTACTTCTGGTTACAACTCTGACGCTACTCATATAAGGTAGATGTCATTCACTGCACATGTAAAACTGAACTCCTGTGCCCGCATTAAACATTGCTGATTAAATTTTACTGATTTAATTTATATTACCTTATACTTACAACATACTTTATGCCCCCATATCCCTATAGAAAGCAAATAACATTCGAGTTTTCCTTTCCTTTGCAAAGTGCACGTGGCTACACAGTGGTTATGTGTCTACCTTTAATCCCGAAAAGCATCTGTTAAGTTTCATTTGGGAAATTCAATTGTAATTTTAAAAGTTATTTGCATCTCAGATCAACTTGGAAAGGAAATATAAAGATAAAATCCAATGACTGTAATAAGATGATGAAAGAGTGTGGCTGTGTAACTTTCCAGATGCACCCAGCTGTTATTAGGGGTATTTCTAACTCTGCCACCAGCAGAGAGCCTCAGAGAACTAACAGCTTTTTGACTACAGATCCATGAGGTCTTTGAACTCAGACAGTCCAAGCACGTAACAGCTGTTCTTCACAAAGAAATCAGACTTACTGAAACCAATGGCATAAAAAGGCCTCCTGATCTATGGTAACACCACTATGGTGTAGTTTCATTAACCAGAGGGAGCCATTATAAATAACTACATTAAACAAGGAAAACATTATGTGAGAGATGTAAGATTGTAACTGGTTTATATTCTCTTGAAATTGTCTTAATTGCAATCAAAGTAATCAAATAAATTGCTAATTGTATCACTTTGAATCACAGTCATAAGAACAATCCTGCAGCTACAGGGATATGCTAAGAATTTTTAAACAACAAAGATAAAAAGGAGGCTAGAGACAAGTACAAAATGAGCACAGAGCAGCTCAGCTCTAAGTCAATTCAGCTTCAGCCAATTTCAAGGCCTGTTATTGGCAGGACTGTCTTACAGCCCAAGTACAGATCTGTCCCACACACCGGGGGACATAATCTGGGATCTGCTCTAGATGAACTCCTGCACATGCAGACATTGCTTTCAGCACTATCCTATCCTTTTCTGGGGTACTATATCCAATTTCATATATATTAAACATGGTCAGAAATCAAGGATGAGAGATGAAGCAAAGTAAATAGAAGCACTAAAGGAAACATCTTTTCCATCAGCAGAAAGTGCTTAATGAATAACTAGACAGCATACTATCATCTGTCTCCCCCAAATGTAGCCGCCTTGAAGATGTTGGTTGCAATGTCTTCAGTGTGCAGAACTATCTGCTCAGCAACTCTAAACCATTTCTCCATTGAGGACTGAATTCCTAGGTACCCTAACAAGAGGGACTGGTTATTTCCACGCACATTAGAATTCAGACTGAGTGCCAGTTCACACATGCCTTACTTGGACTCTGCTGTGAATTGTTGGTCTCCTCTGTATACCATGAACAGTAAATACTAAGGTCAGTAAAAAGCACCAGTCAGGAGATGACAGGCTGGAGGATATGGACTGATTTATCTTTCATAAAATGAAAAAAATTAGCTAAGAACCACAGTGCATCCTTTCTCAAAAAGCATATTCAGGGTAATATTACATCTTTTTTTTGGTGTTAACTCTCTTACTCATTTGATAACCACCAAGCTTAGGAGCCTTCCACTGTACTCTGATTTAAGCTGCAGTTCAATATCTGTTTCAGTGCCAGTTCACTTTCACGTTCATCAAAGCTCTATGTGTGGGAAAAATTAACACCATCACGCTTCAAATCTTCATTATCCCTCTGTTATGGGCTTAAATAGGGACTGTCATTCCAGCATTTGACATCTTCTCGTTCGTTTTGCAAGGCAGTGTATTTGGAACCAGCACACGTGTTGCCACCAGCGGTGGCACTTACCCCAAAGAGTAACTCTTCTCGCCACAAAGAGTAAGAAGCTGTAGAATCCAGTGACTGGGTGATGCTGTTCTCTCCTCTGCATTCTAATATTTATATGCTAATATCATATCACTATACTTCAAGGTACAAAGAGGCCTAAAATCCTATGAGTAAGGGAAAAAGTATTTTGTTAAAAACAAGCTGGTTTTAGAAGCTACATCTTCTAACCTCAATAGCATCCATTTTTTTCCCCCCAGAAGTTTTTAAAGCCTGTCTTGTTTTAAGTACCTGTTACTGTGCAACTTCTATCTTGGGTACAGTGCCATTACACTAATAGACTACACAGATGCTCTAAGTCTGCTGCATACCTAGGGACCTCTCTAAGATGAAGCTTCCAGGAGTTGTCTTCCTCTCATCAAATTCAGTAACAAAACTGACCTTGTCATCACTGGGCAGAAAAACAGATTTAAATACTTTGCTTCTTAAGACAGATGCAGCTTGTGACAATGGCTGACATGGGATTATTTTATTTGTCTTCTCTTGAGAAAGAAAAATATAATACATTTTAAAACATCCTGGAAGTTGCTTTGCACTTTTAAACCTCTGTAAAGCAAGAACCTTCATCTTACTGTTTGTGGAATTTCCCACTGAAGTCTACAGAGGTTTTGCATTCAAACAATTACACACTTAATAAGTGCTCTCAATGGCATTCTTTAGGAAAAGAGTATTTAGCAAAGCTCATTTGTTCTCATGTTCCTGTTCCGTTATTTAGGTATAATCTAGAAAACAAGAAGACAGAATGAAATTCCATGGCTGCACTGCATTAGAAATGCTGTCAAGACCGGCTGAAGATTACCAATCCCAATTCAGTTGGAATTTGTACAAGTAATGTTATCTAAAGGAAAACCATATGAGGGCAAATTGAGCAGCACAGAATGAAAGCTATTAAAGTTTAACCTAGAGGCAAAGTATCTAAAATAAGATTAGACATTCAGCAAGACATCTAAATACATGAACATCTGAGATACCTAATAGGCACTCAAATTCCTTTATTTCTATTTACCAAGCCATAGTAAAAGTCATCAGACATTCAGAGTGTCTTACTCAGTTTTAGATCCACAGTGAAGTACCCTCCCTTGATATTGCTACATCTATTAAATTAGAATTCATTAAAGAGGACAGATGTTTAAGAACGACAGAATGTGCCAGTTCTGCCAAGAATGAAGTGGCATATGCAAAATTGAAAATTACTTCTTTCAAATAATTCTAGAAAAATGTATTATTGTAGCGCTGTCAGCTACTATTTAGATGAGGAAAAGCATTAGCACTTTATTTTGAAGAGGGAATGAGACAAAAAAATAACCTGTACTTGCAGATACTCCATGGTTAACTCAAAATACTTTGCTTTACTGAGTTCTATTTGCTCAAATGCTGAGAGGTATTGGCACTCAGCATTAACACTGCTCACTGTACAACACACGTGCATATCCCACAGGATACAACAAAGAAAGAGTCACAGGGACAAACTGGCATGGCTTAACATATTGCAGCAACTCTTGTAGGACACCAAAGCAATACTATACCAGAAAAAGACAGTATTGGACAACACTTTGCTCAGCTAAGAAATTGTGGGCCTTGTAGTTACAGCACAAGCAAAGGAGACAGGAAATCTGGGATTTATTCTGGGATCTGTCACAGATTTCCTGTGTGGCTTTGAGAAAGTCCTGTGGGGTTAACTTCAGCCATGAGGCTTCCTTTCCTCTGATTGCAAGCATCTTGTAGCCAACACTCAAGAGCCCCTTTATAGCACAAGCTAATTGATACAAAAGGCAAGAGACTCCTACATGAGCTACAGCAAAGTCAGGATCTAATACAGGTGAAACATTACGATCAAAAGCAGGCCTGGCAATGAAACACGGAGGCAAGCAACACACCTCTGCCCATAGCTAGTGGGGAGAGAATAAATAGAACATGCACTGCAGCCACTGACTGGTGCCATTGTTACAAAGGTGGAATCCAGAAAGCCAACTGTAAGCCAAGAGTCCATTGCCCTGCTTCCCTCCAAGAAGAAAACCTAAGGAGAAAATGCAGGTTAAGCTACACATCCTTTTCAGCTCTCACACACAGCACACAGAGTCTCCACATGAAATCCAGCTTCTCGTGGTGGGAATCCAAGAGTCTCATTCTTCTAGAAGGTATCTTCACATGCTTCACAAAACTAGCAGTCACACAAAGATCTACAGCCATTTCAATGGGTCAGTTGAGCAAAATTTGATTTGAGCAAAACAGAAATCACTGCACATGTTCCTATTGTGAGCTCATACCCTACTGGGTTCATCTGGCTGCAGAGAGGGTTCCACCCATTCACTGAGGACTAACCCAATATTAAAATAATTAACCCACAATTATAAACCATCTTGTTTTAGGTCACTTGCTCAGTGCTTTCAGACTATCCATTTTTATCTCCTGCATTCTGAGCTATTTTGTTTCTACTCAAAGTTGCTACCTACAAGGGACACAAAACCTCAAGAATATGTCTCTCTTCTCAACTTCAGTGACAAGGTGTTACTCAATGTAATTTCCTACCTGGCAGCCAGTGTAGTTATCAAGTCACAGTAGGTATTTGTACTCATTTCAGTGATGGATGCTAAAGATGCTCAGTTGCTAACAGAGCACTTAGTGCATTTCTACATGTTTGTATTTATAGTTGATAAACAAATAAAAAACAGTATTTGGAGCAATATAAAGTACAGTCTAGAAAATGTTGTATCTGTGTGAATAACGATTTATTCAACTTCTGAAGTAATGTGATTAATCGTAATATGTGCATCAAATCTTAAACTGAAGAATTACCTGTTTAAATGTTTATTTTCAGGGAAAGAGACGATTGGAAGCAGACTCTAAAAGCATATTACATTCCAATCTCCTAAATCACCTTAAAAATTAAATGCAACATATTTATGCATCCATATAACCCTGAAACACAACTTTTGTTAGCAAACTGGTTTTACAGACTGTGATTAAATTTCTAGGAGACCTGAAACCACATTTAACCACTGAAAATGAGTAACTTGGTTTCTCAGACATGTCCAGTTGCTATTCTTGCAGTATTGCTTTCAACTGGATCTGCTAAGCAATTGTTACAAATCAGAAATATCACTGAAAATCCTAACTGGAAACAAGTGAATGATGGTTCTATCCTGGCCAGCACAAGTCTAGAAAAAAAGAAGGATGCAAGACAAGAGCACGTGTCCTGATCTTCAGGCTCAGGACTGAAACCAGATTTGAATATAGGTGTAAATGCAAACCTCAAAATCAAAGCTTAATAGTACACCAGGAAGCTGAGGACACAGGGCCACACAGCCCTTTTGTCTACTCTAATTCTCCTCCCTCTGGTGTGGAAGCAAAACACATCCCTACAAATTCTTTTGCTGCATTGGTTGCATGTGTCTGCTCACTACCCTCTTCCTCCTCAGCCACATGCAGCCTGACCCCACAAGATCTCAACCAGCTGCCAGGTGTCAGAGTCACCATGCAGGTTCCAACATCATGCCAAAACAAAGAACCTTATGATCTGGGCCTGACACTGAGCTCTTTTCCTCCTTTCTCCTACATATACCTCCAGGGACATGCCCAGTGACAAGGCAGGACTGATTACCCATCAGAAGGCATTAAGCATTCCACCGACCCTAAAGAAATGCAGCATTAAATCACAACCAAATAATTGGCAATGTGCTTTTTTTTCAACCTAAAAGCTCTGAGGATACTAGAACACAAATATCTTGGACATAATTCTTCTATTTAAGTCTATAATAAGTCTAAAGAGGTCAACAATAAACATTTCAGACTCAAGGTGTAAGACAAACATTTTCCTGATGTCTCCGGTTTAAGTTCTCATGCTTTTGGACACAGCATGTATCATTCAAAAATCTGTCCCAGTAAAATGCATCTGATTGACATTTATTGTTCCAATTAATTTTTTCATCTAACAGTGTATCAGAGTCTTCACAAGTCTTCTCAGACAGTTAGAAAACTATGCTTATGGCAAAAGCTCTTATTTGGCAAAGTGTAGGATGCAAGTTGGTCAAATCTCTACAAAGATTAACTTGTAAGTAAAAGATTATGAAAGATTTCTTTGGTACAACATGCATTATGTTTACGTTTTTATCTTCTGTTTTTAAGAATTCAAATCTGTCTTCACACAACTCTTATTTATATATACCCATATTTTCTAGCTGGCTTCAATACTTCTCCCTATTGCTTTGTAGTACTGGGTGTTAAAGGCCATTCTAACCCATCTGGGGCTGGTCTTAAGTGGAGTTACAGCTCTATACCTTCAGGGCTTAAGGATTCCTAATGATGTGGCACACCTGGCACATCAGGGTCTGGTCTGCAAATACAAGTTAGAAAGACTTTTCATATCTTTGTTTAAGAGAAGAAAACCAGAAAGTCTTTACCTTACTGTAGTTTCCATAAAGACAGAAAATTTCTAAAGCAAACATTCCTTTCAGTGTTGTTCTTTTTTTAGCCTTGGTCATCCTGTCTAACACATCTTGGAAAAGCTTCTATAAGCTGTCATAACAGGAACAATAGGGGAGTCTCTCTGTTACAGTAGTATCAAATTTGGGCATGTCTTTTTTTTACTGCATGTTTGCGTAACATACAGCACAAAGCCTCTAATTCTGACACAGATTTCTGGGAATACACTACAACAAAAACTAAAACAGAAAAGGGGGAGATGGTGCCCCTGCGGTTACGATTAGGGTATTCTAGGCATGGACATGAACTAAACTCATCCAGAAGGGATTAGAAGACCAGATTGTTTACCATATAAGACAAAAATGCCAAGAGTTTTTAATAAATATTTTTTCATGCTCTTACTGGATTTTGACAACAATATCATTTTGTTAAAGTATTGTAAGAGTAGTTTATTATCTCATAGCATTCCTTGAAAATCTAAACTCCTGAGTTCCACAGAACCATATCAGATAACTGACATCAGAACAGTGCCTATGTGTTGTTCTTCCTAGAAAATTGGCACCTCAGAAATAAACTAAAGTTAACACTCACAAACATCAATTAAAACATGTTCTCCAAAACATGTTGTGTCTTTATATGCAAATATGATTCCCAGAATCCCAAGGGCAGCTATTTAGAGTCTCATTGGTATGTTCAAAGTCTTGGCTTTCATGTTGACTCAGGGTGGGTATGGGTAAAGAATGATCCTAAATAATGCAAGGAAATAAGGTGTAATCATAAAAGCATAAATAATTATGCTTATTCTACATGGACGAAGATATTGTCATAAATCAGCCTACAAGTTATTAACAAAAATGCAAAATGTAAAAAAACCCCACCCCACTGTACACTGAACTCTTCAATATAATTGGGGTTTCATTACGTGGCCACTGAAAAGATGACAGGCCTGAGTAGGATACTATCAGTGTAATTGTGTTCCAATAACTATTGACCTATAACAAGTATGTGTGAGTTGATGCCCCAATATTTGAACATCCATTCTATGTTAAAAAAAGATTTCATCTCTTTAGTGTTCACCTCTACTAGCTCTGAGAACCTTTATCCAGAGATGAAACACCATGAGATTACTTGCAACTAAAGCTTGTGCAAAAGACCATGCACAGGGCTACGGCTGCCCACCATTGTGTCTGCTTTGGGATCAGGTCAGTCACTCACCATAGCAGTTTCTGCCAGAGATACATAATTTGAACTGTGACCCAGGTACAGAATGTAAATGAAAACTTTCGAAAAACTATATTCACGTACATTCACGTATCATCTTTCACCCCTGCATGCTGCAACACATGGCTTTTGTGTGAAAAGATATGAGGTAAAGACAACTTCATCAGTAGTTGGATAACATGTTATACCACTACTCCTGTTTAAATTACAATAGTGACTGGTTTGCTTTTTGTGGTGTTTCCAGATCCTTTCATATATGATAGCAGATAAAACTTCTTAAAGATTTTTTTTTCTTTTATTTTGTCTTTATTTCAATGAAACATGCCTTCAGCCAGAGTAGATCCTTGTACATCATAAACTTCAGCAGAGGTTTGTCATCTTTCACAGGCATTTTACACTTCTTATTTTGGCTATGTATTTAGGAAAAATATTACCCATCTCTTTTAGGAAAGAGAGAAAATACAATTACAGCTTTCTAACTATTGCACTTTGTTTTACTCAGAAATTTTAATTCTGCATTTGAGTTTATATCCACTGATACACTGGTGAAGTTGACCATTCATTTGATTCTTTTGTTCCAAGGATATTTTATTGTAAACTAACTATAAGACCTTCAACTATGGCCATCCACATCCTGAAATTTTTACTCTACCTAGTCCTGCCTTACGCCATTACAGAATAAATGCATTCTTTCTTCACAAAAAATGCTTCCCCACCATGTTGTGGGGTACAATCCCATAATGTTTTCTGTGCTATTTTAACAAACCTGCGTAGCCTTGCAGTGTGTGTGTAGATGAATGTGTACATGTGCAACCTCCCAAGCACACACCAAGCTATTGTTGAAAACTGTCGTTAGAATTTTAACAGAAGCCCATCTGCCACAACTCAGGATGTCCTGTTTCTGTAAGGGGCTTTGGCTATTGCTTGGTTGTTTTCTCATTGAAGACACAAGCAGGAGATTTGAAAGCATTTAGTCTTGCTACTAGTTAAAATATCTGGTTTGGAAAGGGTGTTTAGAAGTGCTTTTCCGCAGGAGCTAGAATTCCTGAGGCATGGACATCTCCTCAGATGCAGCACAGTTAGTTTAGTGTCCTCTGTTCTGATGTTGCCAATGGGAAGGATAGGGGGAAACTATTCACTCTGTAAAGATGGAACACACTCTGGTCATTGAGATAATCTCAAAATACAGCTGCTCTTCCCAAGCAATCTCTGTGTTCCTGGGTGTCTTTCAAACCAAACCAGAACTCAGCCTAGCCAGGTCCTCATGGGCTCCTAGCAGTGGTGCTCCACCAGAGCAGGTGGGCTGGAGCTCCTTCTGTGTCCTAGAAAGCAGCAGTATTGAGTGCCCTGCTTTGTCAGAGCAGGTGGGCTCTAGCCCAACATACACTAGCCCAGCAAGGAGAATGCATGATTTTCCTCTGTCAGAGGCAATAAACAGAGATCCTTGGCTTCTAAGCACTGGGGACATGATTTGAGATTAGCATCTGCTCATGATGCATATTTGCTTCTTTTAAGCTACTGTTTGCTTGGTAAGAGGATGGAGGCAGCTTTGTGGTGAGTTTGAATTCCAAGTTTATTTTGAAGTATTGAAAAACAGTAAGTTCAAATCTCAGAAAAAATTATCCATGATTGATTGGTGATACTTTAGTACTGCTCTCAAAACCATTCAGTTTTCATTTCACAGTTGATCAGTCTGCAAACTGCAGAAAGTCACAAGTTTTATTTCCACTGAGCGAGGACTTTCTTAATTTGTGTTCTTCATTTGGAAACACAGGATTGCAGCTTCCAGAACCAACAGTTCAGACATACTTACAGTGATTATGAGTATCCAAAGTAACTGTTCTCAGAGAGAGCAACAGGTATCAGATGCAGCCAACCCAAACAAAATGCAACAGAGGTAAGCCCTTCTACCTGGAAAAGAAGGTGAGTGGAAAAGAACATGCAGAAAAAAGAAAGTGCACGAGTGGTCAAAAATGTCAAAATGAGGCACCAGTGTGGATCGCAGAGCTCAGAGTGCAATGATTCTAAAGGAACTAGGGATGGAGAATGATCATCAGTAATGGCACTAAATACCGTCTAAATTCTACTAGAAATTAAACTATTACTTGGTCAAAAGCCCTCATACTTATGTGACAGCTATGCTATGGATGAAACAGTTTTAAACATTTCATTAAGCCTAATAAAAATGAAAGTAGGAACACATAAAATAAGACCTCATTTTTACTATCCATCAAAAATCCTGCAGGTTAACGATAAGGGAATTGTGAAGCACAAAACGGGAAAGTGACAGACCCAAAGTTACCAAGAAGAGGTAGGATATGAGATAGAAAAGTAACTACACGCAGGGTGGGATTGACAAAAAGCACTAGATCTTTTCTCTAAAGACCCTGTGCAGGACTGGGCCTTTTGAATGCCATCTTAGCTGTCTAAGGTGAGTGGGGTTGAAACCACTTTTTCTAAAGTCATCCAAAGCCAAGCAAACACTGTCAAAGTAATCTCTGTTGCACTGGTTGTCTTTGAGAGGACTCTCTTGCTCAGAATAAGGATGTAAGGCTGCTGTTTCTCCCTGACACCTTTTGCTAAGTAAAACGTTATTTGAGGAGATATAAGAGTGCAACATGCTAGCTTTCATTTCAGCCTTCCTGTTCTAGGGTAAGGAGCACATGGATCATATCAGGAAGCAAAAATTATCCCTTTTGGTGGATTAATCGATCGGAGAGCTTTAGAGTAGACTCCCAAAATGATCAAATGTTGTACTTACCAGTCTGAACTCATTGAGAAACATTCCTCAAGTAATCATAATGCAGGAAAAAGATGGTTTGCAATGCTTTTAGAGTGTAAAAATAAAGCATTTACACGTTTTAACTGTTTTCATAATAAAAAGGCAATATTACAAATATTTTTGAAAGATGAGGATTCTTTTCACGATTTGGGTAACTTTGCTGTGGCCACCCTTGTGAGGGTCACACAGACACACAGTGACATCTAGTGTTCTGCGGCCATACAGGGAACAGGGCCAAGCACTTCCAAAGGCTATTCCCAATAATTTCACAATAATAAACATGGATTAGTTTTGGTTTGTCAGAAATACAGTAATACGTGACAAAATAATCACATCTAAGAGTTGACAAGGCAGATACTACTTTGATACTACTAGTTTCATCTTTGAGTAGCGCTGGGGAAATCATTTGGAGAAAGAAAAGGAATGTCTGACTATAAAGTAAACATCATTTAACTGTCATCAGTAGGAGATATTCACAGAATCGCGTGTCGTACCAGCATTTAGAAGACATTTGATCAGGTATGCCAGAAAAATAAAGAGATGAAAGTAGAGGGAGAAACAGTGAACAACTAACTAAAACAATGCTTTGCTTCAAGGGCAAACATTCAGTCACTAGGGCTGCAATATGCACAGCAAATGCACGGTTAATTTTGGGGACAGCTACCCAAAACCACAGAACACCACCGACCTCATAGTGCTCTGTAGCTCACAGGATCAGACCTAATTTTCTGCTGCTTCAGCCATCAAACTGCCCTTTTAGTTTTTGGATCCAAACTGAAACTATCCAAGCAATATCCTACTTAATCTGCCAGTACCAATCAAAAATTCCACTGCCTGCTTACAAAGTAAATTATAATTTGGTTGGGAATAATTCTGCTGCACTGAGGCACACAGGAAAATGAAGTGATCTCAGTGCTGCAGCACTGTAAAATATTATGTGGCTTGTCTGTATCTCAGTCATACCTTGACTGAGAAATCTTGCACTTTAGGAAATCTTGCAGAGATTAAAGGAGATAGACTAAAATTTGCTTTTGTATGTAGCAAAGAAGCTTATTTTAAGTCAGATCATGGATTTGGTATGTGGGCCAATATCTCGTGTTTTTAATCAAAATTCAGAAGAAAATAATTGACTATGTTTAGTGACTGTTGTGAAGACCAGAACATCTTCAGCAAGGAAAACAATCCAAGGGTCTTGGGTCCGTTTTGGACAGTTATAGCTACGTGTCTAGAGGCTACAGTTGCCTGCTCTGCTGTGATACAGTCTGGAGAGTTTCTGCTAGTGAAATGAGAAGTGACTTGATTCAGCTCAATAACTTGAAATGAAAATTACTCATTGTTTCCACATGGATAAGCTGAGACTGCTTATGAAAAGATATGGTGTGTGTTTGTGGCATGTGTGTAAGGCAAGGAATCAGAGTGAATAAAAGGAAGAATCAAGTCATTCCCCATTAGCTGTGCATTTATGGAAAAAAAATTACTAAAAATCTAACCAGATACAAATATTTGCACTTCTAGCACTTTTATCTTTACATCTTCATTTTCAGTCTAATTATTTGCTGTAAGGTTGTTCTTCATCCCCTTCCCCAACAAAGGAAGAATGCCATACTTTGACTTGGCGTCTTGTATGCTCATTCTTCTGAATGAGGGCTAAGATCTCTCCAGCTGCCTGGCTGCATTATTTATCTAGATGTGTTACATGGGCCTTTGCACATGATCCAGGCACTTATTCTAGTCCACATGCAGAAGCACCGACATACGTTAATGATCATCTCATGTGTTACAGAATGGCATCGCTAGATGTACCAGGAATACAGGCACTCCAGAGACAGGGCTATGGTATCACAGTGTACAGGTTGGTACCCATACACCCTTTCTCACAAACAAAAGAAGCTGAAATGCGATTACACAGCAAGATGTACAACAGTTTGTAAAGAATGTACATCTAAGTTTTGCCCTCGTATAGCACCAGCTGATTTTTTTGGTTTCAGTTCATCTAGTGACATGTCATACCCTATTCAAGAGTTCATCCAAAAATGGATGAGAGTCTTCCTATTCACTCCAGTGGGCAGCCTCATAAATGTCACGAGATTTCCTTGGAAATAAATGGTGAAAAACATCTGATAACTATTTGACCAAATTGGTTCTCTGTCTATTTTTAATTCTAGGACTTTCTTGATTTGCTTGAATAGAAAGAACAGCAATAAAACACAACTGGAAACTGCTCTCTACTAAACAGCTCAATAACTATTTAACCTTGGACCCAAGGACAACCTTCATATCAAACAGGTAAATGCAGGTGTTTGGCTAGAAACCTAGAAATACTGCTCAAAGCAAAAGAAAAAATGTTAGATTTTAACAGCCTAACAAAAATGCCTGAGATTTCAACTGTCACTAAATTCTTTTAGCTCTGCTTTTGTGAGACAAAAATATCTTACTTTGTGAGTCTTTTCTTTCACTTATTTGATCACAAAGAGAAGATACCGTAGATTTATGTATTGTTTGTACTGGAGAGCACAGCTGGTTTAGCTTTTCTGTCAGACCCCCAGGATCCTGTCTTTGAAACGACTTTTTTAAATGCACAGTGGGTTTGCCTAAGCAAATTTGATTTGTGTTACATTCTAGGTCCAAAGGAAACGAAAAAAAATGAAATGGAACAGTATCCTTTGGAAAAAACACCACCTTTAGAAGACAGAGATTTTATTTTAAATAGTTTAAAAAAGTCCTTTGGTCTGGCATGAGTAAGAAATCAGTTTTAAAAAGCTGGCTGGCCTTGCCATGCTAATGTAATTAAATATATAGCAGGAAGCCAAAAGTGTGCATTGCCCTTATCAACAACAAAGTAGTAATAAAAACTGTTAAACAGTAAACTACAGGACTTTTTCCCATGAAAAAATAATTTGGGGAAAGGAAAGAAAACAAAGTGACAAAATAAATCCTAAGAAGTCCAGATACATTCAAAGTAATACATGATGAAAACAGGAAAGTGCAGGGACAATATAAAGAACAAATAGCAGATTTAAAGATAAATAATTATGTAAAACAGAAGAAGGGAACTCGTGAAAGAATCCCAGAGACAGATCAGACAGATCAGAGATGGTATCAGAGGCAAACAATGTGAGAAGGGAATGGCATGTGATTAAGAGTTGTTCCCTGACATCACTAAACAACAAGATTTTGAGGTAACTGCTAATTAACCCGAACAAATAAAATTATGTCAGACATGGAACCAGTTTTCAGGGGAAAAAATTGACATAACAGTCCTGATGAAACTTGCTTTTGAAAAGTGGGAAAATCGTATCTCTGGGCTTCTCAGGGAGAGTGACAAAATATGACAAGCTGTAATGAGTGGACACATATGATTTGGATTTTTTTTGAAGCTCTGACATCAGAGCAAGCAATGCATGGAATCCATATGTAGGATTTAGATGGACGAGACTTTAATGATGGAATAAGAGGGAGGTTGTAAACTTGTTAAGAAAGGAGAAAACAACAAGTATTTGAACCCTATTGGTTTTTTCCTGACAGCTAATTTTTTTAAAGAAAAGTATTGCAAAACCAGAAAGGAACAATAAAACTTATTTGGAAAAATACAGTCTGGATTCAGAGCTTGCGAAGTCAGGGAACAGCTTCCAATGGCTTTAATGGGCTTTGGCTCAAGCTCTTGTAGTGCAGCAAAAAACCAGAATAAACTGAAGTGGGATTTATATCCCTACTATAAATAATGTATGTAATCTCAATTACTGGGGGCAGCGTTTGTACATATCTCATTTATCATTATTAAAGTGAGATTATGGCAGCTTTATGTGAGACAGAGGCAAATCCGGGTCACTACTGAAAACAGCTCATTTACATTATCCACTGTAACTCCCCTGGCACTTCCATTCCCCACATTTCAAATCCCAACCTTGCCCCCCGGTGGCCCGCAGGAATATAACACCTGGGAAAATTCAAAATGAAAAGGACGTACAATCCTCTGTGCATTGTCCTTTCCCCCCAGATTCAAAATACTCAAGTAATCAAGGCACAAATAAAACCTGGCGGGACATTTGCTTTTAGATCTATGCTCGCTAACACTAAGCACATCAAAACGAAACTTGGAATTCCAACTTTTGCATAACATTTCACTCATTCCCTCTCACTAAGGTTACTCCCACAGGCAACACAAGGCAGCACCTCACACAGAGTGATAACGGCTCCAGTAGAGCTCAAGTACTTTAGTTTCACTGGTCAACTCACTACCTGTAAAAGTGGGATTTGTCCAGCAACTCTGCCCATATGACAGAGTTCTCCTGACATTGTTCTTTTCCTGCTGTCAACTATCAAAATTAAAATGGAAAATAAATCGGCTTCAGATATTTATATGATCCTTAAGATAGAAAATAACACTCGGATGCATTAGCAAAGGCTTGTGCATCATCACCACCACCATCATCACAATAGCCACCCAGGGCTGTGAATGGCAATAAAAAACTGGGGCTACAGAGCTTAAAAGATACTTCCAGAGAAAACAATAATCTCTCCCATGAGCAAAGGAAATGGGCAAATATGTTTGCAGGTATCATCTGAAAATAGACAACCACACAACACATGAAGATTTTAGCAAAAAAATTCTTCACTCCATCTCTGTACTTGAGAAACGGAATCAACCACTTGTAATGTACTACTCCTTTAAAGGAAGGTTTTGTGCCATCTTTCTCACCTTGGCATTCTGCTTTCTCTGTGAAAAATAAATCCTCTTCAGACCAATCTATGCAGGTTTAATAAATAGAACTTCCAACCTGGTCCGTTGTGTCCCTCAGAAAAAAATGTTCCACAGGATTGCCAGATTTGTTCTTATTAGGAACAAGAGAACCAATCATTAATTTTAAAAAGGTCATGTCATCAGCTGTGGACCTGAACACAGCCAGACTGCATTCGTTCTACTCTCTCTTAGAGCAGCTGGATACAGTTGCCAAACCTTACACTTTGTATTTTTCACTGTATTTTTTCCAGGAAAGAATTCTTCCTTCCTGACCAATTCCTATTGATTTGACATATGTATTATTCAAGAAGATTGGTAAACTATAGCCCCTTATTCTATCAGTTATTCAGGCAAAGCAACAACACAAGCTCAGAGCTCCCCATTTACCTTCTCTTTCCCTGAGATATGAACCAAAGTGGTTTACTATCTGCAGCCTCTGATCCTTTTGCTCTCCTCAAACTATCAGCAAAAAGGAAATTAATACCAAATGCGGAGGTGATTTTGTATTGACACTTTTCCAATAGAATCCAGACTTAGATCACCGAATGTTTCACAGGGGATGTCCACCCATCATCAGACTGCTGCAATTTTCCAACAACAACTGTCCTGGGATGTGTTCGGAATAGCAATAAAAACTCAGAAAAAGTCTTTATTTCATTATCAATTTTTACAGCAGAGCCTCTTCAAGCTGGTCCTCTGTTTTTTTAAGCAATATAAAACATCCTACTTCAAATTGTTATTTCAGTACAAATAGGAACCATAAGGAAAATATAATCAAGCTATCTAATACGAATGGGTATTCTTTTATAAATCATGTTAACCTGCTATACTTCCATCTCCAGTATAGTTAGTTAATATTTCCTTTCATCCCACCAGCCAAGAGGCTAATCCTCACAGCAGCTGTTACTACTCCAGTACAGAATGAATGTGAATTTAACCTCTCCTGGATATAGCCCAATACATTCTGTTGTTTTTCTAAGCACTTCTGTGAATTAAAATGGACGTTAGCTTGCCATCCAAATTCACGAACAGGTCTGAAGTGGCTTTTAGGCAAGATGCCAAATAACTTCACAATTCCCTTATAGGGTATAGCTCTCAACTCTAGAGATCTTCCAAGCAAGAACTGAAAACCAATATCTTCTCCATTTCCTTGAAATTATTTTTCACTTTCTTACTATTATTTAAATAGATTATGCATAAAATTACATTAAAATAATATTACGGGTTCATTTGCGCTCTTTAGTTCTCAATTCTTCTAATCAGTTGTACCAATATAAGTATAGGAAGACTATATCCTCCTGCAACCTTTGTGACAATGCAAAGGCCAGGTTATTGAAAAGCCTGAATGTAAAATTCCACTCAGCACATGTGTTTGGATGTTGAGTAAGACTGCGGAAAACAGGAATACCCCCCAGTACAATGGAGATCTACTGTTACAAACATATTTTTCAGTAGATGCTTAACTTCATTCTAATGAAAAGCAGCATCTTCCTTTTCTCCAAGACTTTAGTCTCCATTTTCAACAGTAAAATAATGTAGACTTTAATTTGGCAAAGCAATGGACAATGCACTAAACCTTAAAACAACTGCAAGTCTACAGATTTGGAGCATTTTATGTTTCTACATCTCCCCTCCTGGAGATGAAACATTTCCTGTCTCGATGGGAACTGTTTGTATCAACATATGGCTTAAAATGTTATAAAATATGAGTTTGTAGGGCTCTGATACAGAGACTTGCCTACTGATAACAGGTTTTCTTTCTGTTTCACATCGCCCTAACCACAGCTTGTTAGACTAAAATTCACAATAAAAGATACAAACATGACAGAGAAAACAAACTTTAATAATAAACTTTCAACCCCTTGAAAACTGACTCAGTTGTAAGAAGCCAGTTATTGTTTCACTGAAACAACACTCTCCCCTTTCAACCGCACACCTCCTCTTCACAGCCATCAGATACAGAGACTTGCCTATTGGTAACCGGTTTTCTTCCTGTTTCACATCCCCCTAACCACCGCTCTGTGCTCTGCTTGATCTGTTCGATATAAAAGCTGATTCTGGCTTTATGCTTTAATACAGTTATCTGTTTAATCTCTTTCAAAAAATGTTAAAGCACCTGGAACACTCACCACCAGTGACTGCCTTTAGCAGGTAGAGCTGTTGGGCAGGAATGCTTACTGTGTGCTTCGGAGCTCCCCCAGATCATGGGCCAGACAGAAATCTGCCCCTAACAACCAGAAGGTCTGTCCCAGGGCCATCTAAGCAGACAGAGCTGCACGAGGTTTCTCATTTGGTATAAATTACCACAGTATTCCTCCTGAGGAGTATCAGAGCAGCACCCAACAATGAAGCACATCCAGCTGCTGCCTTGCACCTCTCGCAGTCATGGACTGGTAGGGCTGGAAGGGACCTCCAGCGACCTCAGGGACACCTTGGTTAGGTTGCACGGGATCATGTCACACACATCCAGATGGGGTTGTGTATCTCCAGAGCAGCAGACTCCATAGCCTCTCTGGGCAGCCACTTCAGTGCTCTGTCACCCTCCAAGGAGATAATGTTTCCTTGTGGAACTTCAAACCTTCTAGGATGGAACTTCCCGTGTTCCAAGTGGTACCCATTGCCCCTTGATCTGTCATCAGGCACCACTGATAAGAATCCAGTCCCATCCTCTTAACCCCGGCCCTCTAGACATCGATCAGCAGCTTTGGGTTCCTCAGCCTCTCCTCACCACAGAGCTGCTCCAGCCCCCTCAGCATTTGTATAACCCTGACTCTCTTCCTAATCTCTGAGCAGCTGCACTTCGCCAGTGGTTTAATCGCGGCAATATGGACTCGGTTCCTCTTTTCCCACTCCAGAGTCTCGCCTAGCTCAGACAGCAAGCCGCCAGCCCGTGCCCTGCTCTGCCCCCTTGCCCCTTCACAGAGGGGACGAGACTCCATTTCCCGACAGGCTCTGGGGCGGCACGGGGCGGCACCGAGATGGCGGCGCTGAGCGCGGGCCGAGACGGGGCGTGACTAAAATGGCGGCGCTCGGCGCGTGCGGGACCGTGCCGCTTGTCGTCCGTCTCTGCCGTGTGGGACGAACGGCGTGGGGCTGGCGGGGACTCGGGCAGGATGTGGGAGCTGCCGACGGTACGTGACGGGGGTGCGGAGGGGATCAGCTCCTCACAGTTTCATCTTACGGGCTGTAAGAGCCTGTAGTAGTGGTGACGGCGGGGGGAGGAGTGAGGCGGCGTGAGGGGCTGCGAGGCGTTTAAGACCGCAACGGCCTCCTCTTCCCGCCAGCCGAGTAACGGCATGTGAACCCTCCACAGCACCGAAAGCCCACAGACCCTCCTTTGCGGATGAGGCGGTTCAGAATCTGCTCTACAAGATGACGGGGATCAACCTGCAGAAGGTCTTCAGGCCGGTGAAGACGCAGCTGAAGCCGCCCAAATACAAGCTGATGACGAAGGCTCAGCTGGAAGAGGTGGGCTGTGCTGCTCTGCCCTGGAACCGCTCCTTAGGGGAGCGAGAGGCCTCCCTCCTCTGCTGCCTTTAATGCTGCTCTTACAAACATCTTGGTTTTTATCTCAAATCGTTTCCGGAGTTAGTGTAAATCAGTGGCTTTTTGCTTTAGTCAGTATTGTTTATACATTTTTTCTCTGCTTTTATGGAATATGGAAAGACATTGGATGCAGTTCTCTCCTTGTAAGACAGTTTCTCTAGTATCCCCTTGTGCTTCCTGATTATGTTAAATACCTTTATCTCACAGAACCACAGACTAGTTGGGTGGGAAAGGACCAGTGAAGATCACCTAGGCCAACCCCCCCCACTAGAGCAGGTTCTCCTATAGCAGATCCCACAGAAACATATCCAGGTGGGTTTGGAATGTCTCTGAAGCAGGAGACTCCACAACCTCTCTGGGCAGCCTGGACCAGGGCTTTATTACCGTGTCCATGAAGAAGTTTTTCCTTAAAAAAAAAAAAATGTTTAAGTTACAGCAGTAGTATATTATCCACATGCGATTAATCTGCCTGGACATGGAATTAGTGTGTCACTTCTACTCAACTGCAAAAGAAAAGAAAGGATTTTAAAAATTTCTCAGTGAAAATACTTGTCCATAAATGGTGTGGTAGCTTCTCAATAGGATTATTTTTTTTTTAAATTGTAAAATTAATTAACTTTTTTTTTTTCCCTGAAGGCCACAAGAAAAGCCATTGAGGAAGCTAAAGTAAAACTGACCATGCCCCCTGTTTTGGAAGAACGAGAACCAATTAATGATGTCTTAGCAGAAGACAGATTCCTTGAAGGAACTGAGGCTACAAAATACGTGTTTACAGATTTAACTTACTCTGTACCACATCGTGTAAGTAACACTGTTGTAATTTGAGACCTTTTCATCCTGAATTTCAGAAGAAGTTTTAGGTTTTAATAAAATGTGGTTGTAGAAGTTTTCAGAAAGACTGAAGAGTTGCACCATTCAGTCTGGTACAAGGCAACATTCATTTCTAAATGTTTGTTTTTAACTGGTAGTGATAAATTACATTCCAGTGCTCACAAGCAGGCTTGAGGGGAGCTGTAGAATAGCTAATTATTTTTAAAGGGGATGCTGAGTTCTCTCGTTCTTCCTAGAAGCTGTCTGTGGAACTGGATTACTTAGTACTGTGCACAGACTGAAACATGGAGCTACTTCACAGTTGCAAAGATGTGGTGTTCAGCTGAATAATGCATGAATTCACTGAAAAGCTGTGAAGAAAGTTGTCAGATAGAGCCAGGGATAAATAACTTGTTTTTGTACCCTTGATTGATTCTAGACCTAACTCTGATACAAAGTTATAGACACTTGCACTGTGGGTTACTAAATATGCAAAATCAGACCAGCATAAATACTGACTTCTTTCTCTGGGTATTGCTAACTTGCCTGAGCTTCACAGAGAAATGATGGCTCTAGCACCTAACCATTGATCAGAAATCAGTATTTTTAGTTTTAAGTATAGAAGGACTTTGCCAAATAGGAATCTTTTGCAGTGTTTCTGACTGTTAACAGAGGAGGCTTTGGGAGATAATGCTCTTCTTTTAACCTTCTTTTCAGGAACGTTTCATTGTAGTTAGAGAACCCAATGGTGTTTTACGCAAAGCAACCTGGGAAGAACGAGACAGAATGATACAGATATTCTTCCCAAAAGAAGGGCGCAGAATTATTCCACCAGTGTTATTCAAGGATGAACACCTTGGGGTAAGATCCTCCTGATTTTGAAAACTGGTAATTTTTGTTTGCGCTCTGAAACTGTGATTTGGAGAGAGTAGCTCCAAGTAAGCCAGTCTGTGTTTTAAGCTGCTTGAATTCTGTTTTAACAAGGGTTTATCATTGTAACTTAGCTAAAATACTTGTAATAAAGTTCAAGTCTGGGCCAGATAAATACAGCTGTGTAGATCTAAATATTCTGTCACACTAGAGAGCCACATTTAATCATTCCACATTGTATGTTTGATCTGGAAATGTTGTGTTTCAGAAGCAAACCCAGAAACATTGGTATTAATGTCATCAAGGCAGGTACTGAATTCGTATCTGTTTGGTCCAGTGGTTAAGGGGACACTCACTGTAAGTGTCACCCAGGGTAAAAATGTTGTGGATTTTGAAGAGCTGGAATGGTGCAGAATCTGTTACTGAGATCTGAATTGTTGTGTCAGACTGTGTTTCAGCAAGACCGTCACGAGGACATCCTGGACAGATGCATTGCTCAGTTTGAGCCAGATTCACCTGACTATATTAGAGTGAGTTGACTTCTAATTGCTCTAGACAAATAGTAAAGAACTTTCAGGTTTGTACTGTAACCATAAGTATTATCTGAGGATCAGAGTGGGTGTTCATGTGTGGGTTTTTTCAAATATCTTTTATGGTAAAATTTCACCTGGCATCTCTCTCCTTAAATACTAGTTTATAGCTTAACCTCTGAGCCTTCATTTCACTGCTGTCATGTCCCTTCATGCCACATTTTCAGCAGGTAGCATTTAGCTTTCTCTTAACATAAAGATGTTTTTGCCTGAGCCCTAAGAACAAGATTATTCCAGTGTTATCCTGAATTTTATATAAAGCTTAAAGATAGTGTAGTTTAGCCTGTGGCTTACTCGTGCACTGTAAGGTCTGAAAATATAAACGAGGTAGAGGGGAGAAACGGTCACTGTTACGCTAATGAAACCAAAATATTTTGTGTGTCTAGGTTCACCATCGGACCTACGATGACATTGAGAAACACGGCAAATATGACCTGCTCCGTTCAACGAGACACTTTGGAGGAATGGTGTGGTATCTAGTGAATAGAAAGAAAACAGATGGTTTACTAATAGATATGATCAACAGAGACTTGTAAGTGCTGTTTGTGTTAATTCTGCTACCTAAACCAAGAGAAAACAACTGCTCTTGGTTTGAAGACAAGGTTGCTATTTCTGTATTGTTTGCATGAAATTCTAGGCTGTAACTGCTCTGTCACTGCTGAGTGGAAACAACAACTACTGTCCATGGAGTTGTAGGATGTTAAACTAGGTTCTCAGCAGAAATAAGCCTTTTGTAGCAGTTGGACTTTCATTTCCCATGTGCTTGTCAGTGTATTTGCAGCTCCAGGCATGCCTTATCTTAAAGCCTAACGCTTCTATACTGCTGAGCTCATTTCAGCTTAAGATTGACAGATTCTGGGTTTTAGAGCAATTCCCGAGGAATTTGGGAGCAGACAGATTCACTTTCATTTTAAATGGGGGAAGTTCCAGTTATGGAGACAAACTGTAAAAGGAAAATATCTAGCCAATTTTAAGTTAACATGAGTTTTGAGCATCTTTATGTTCCACCCAACTACTTCTGGCTGGAAACCAGTGTGAAATTCAGGGGCTGCCTCTGTAAACCGTGCTGGTTACCACAGCTGGTTTTAAAAGGTGTCTCTTTGTTACAGTTCATCTGCTAAGAATGTTATTGAGTAATTAATTGTATTTTATAGAGAAGTTTTTGCTCTGTTAATCCTTGACAGGGTTAGGCTGCAGAATGGATAAATCATACCTCACTTTGTGCACCTGCTTGTTGTCTTTATCACAGATTGCCAATGCACTAGGTGAGGGGATGCCCACGGAGCCTCATATTGTAATGACTGTATACTCAGGAAAAGCAAAAGTTGATGAGAGCCTATAGTGTGTAAAGAGTTTTTACAGACAATGCATTTAAGAGAAACTAATTTTTGCAAATGGGCCTTTGTTTTGTTTAGGCTGGATGATGCTACAAGTCTAATTACACTGTACCATATGCTTCATTTGGAATGTCAGTCAGCAAAAGCAGCTAAAGAAGGGAACCTTCAAGGAGTTGATCTGATCAAGGTACATGTTTCTACTTTGAGGAAACTTTCACACAGCAGAAGTCAGCTGAGCAGTCTAGATTTCTCCATAGCTTAAGAAGCAGGTGTTCAAGTAGAACTGTTTGATGTGCATGGTGGGTTTGTTTGGGGTGGTTTACCTGCACCATGGTTTTGGTTGTAGCTTGGAATATACCAGAGGAATGAATGATGAAATCTCATGCAGCTATGCTCCTAACTGTACACAGATCTCTCTCCTCCCGTGATTACAGGTATTTGCAAAAACTGAATCACAGAGAGAAGGCTACATACAGCTGGCCCTCCAGGCTTATGAAGAAGCAGTGGCTACTTCTACAGCTTCATAAAATAAACCTTAGTTCATCATAAATACTGTCTGTACAAGATTCCACAATAAATACCTGAAACAACTGACTCTTGCAAAAAATATCCAAAACACAGACAAATCACTATAGCACTTCTGTAAGTGAACCTACAGCAGTCATGACTTTTCAAGTGACAGTATACCTGGAGTTTACTTTCTTATTGCCTCTTGAATCTGAAGAATTGCTCACAATTTGTTTAAGTGTGGGGTCCAGACACCTTCATTTAGAATATTTAACACTACCTGAGTCTCTCAAGGTGTACCGTTATACCTTTTAGCCAGAAGTGTTGGCTGGAAGAGGAGCTGAGCTACTGCTAGTTACAGCTACAAGCTAAACAGCACAGATAGACTGTAAATGTGAAGGCACGGTGAAAAACTAATGCTTGGCTATTACACCCAGTTTAAGGATCTGCAATATACACCACTGAAACTGGGTTAAGAGTAGTAGAACTACGAGTAAATGGAGAACTGAGTAATAGAATGGTTGAAAGTTTATTGAATTAAAATGCACTGAAGCAGGCCAACATCTCCAATTTTACTGTACTAGAAGCCAATTCTTTGTGTACAGCTGCTGGGTCTACTCTTCTTTCTACATGTAAGTGGTCCACTTGTGGTAGAAAAATCAAATTGACTTGTAGCATATAGTCCACAGAGCCTCATTCCTTTGTTTGCAGTTGATTTGGTCATCTACAGTGTACGTTCACTCATCTAAGATCTCTTCATCCAGATTGATGTCTGTAGTATCAATATCCTCCAGATCCAAGTTATCCAAGTCATCTTCCAAGTCCAGCAGTGTCTAGGAAGAGAAAACAAAACAAATGGATGTGCTAGAGTGTCAGCCAGCCTGTATTAGATATGATTATGAATGCTGTACTTGCACAGTCTACAGAACACCACAGTGAGGCAATCACAGGAACATAAACCTTACAATAAGCCATAGACAAGCTGCTTTGCAGTGAGAAAGCATTTCTGAATTGTAACCTCTTGCCAGGTTCTGACTAGCTGTGTTTCGACTTCACCCTTTGCAGTCTGTGTTAACTGTCTGTGGATTCTGCAAGTAGCCGTACCCTGCACTGGTCCTAAGCTTTTAGTATAGAAAACTAAGTTTTCCACAACCTTGGATTAGTCACACTAATTGACTCCTTTATCATACAATGGATTTAACACTTGTATTTCCCCTTTATAAAAATGAGTACCTTTTGATCTTTTGTGGGAAGGGGATCAGAATTCTGCACAACTGTCTTCATCATGTCTTGTTTAGGAGATGGAGTAGGCTCTTCTGCCTTCTAATGAAAAAAAGATTGAAGCTTCTTTATAGTTCAGATTCTATCAAAACATGCAAACAGCAGCAGACCTAGAATCTCACTCTTTCTAAGCTTCCCTCAGTAATTTTTGAGCCACAGCTTTGCAGCCAGTTAGTGATGTCCTTGCTTACTGAAGACTACCCTTTCCCTGCTCAGTTCATTTAAAGCAGTTGATGATGGAACTGATAAATGACAATCTTTGCAAAGTACCAATTGATTTCAAAAGCTATAGTGCTGGTAGAAAGTGATTGTCTAGGTCCTCAGCAGCAAACAGTTCAGGTTACTTCACACTGTTGGAAGTTTTAGTGAGTGTGGTGAATCTTCACACTGTTTCTGGGCTGTGTGTTTCACACCCTATGCTGGTTTTACACATCCTTCTTTCTTCACTGCTTCTTGAGTTTTAAGGTAATTAATCAGTTAATACCATTACTCAAGCAGTAGTATTGCTCAAATAACTGTATTTATATTAATTATGTAATTCTCTCCTACAAAACATCCTGTATGAGTGTCCTACAAATTAAAAATAGAATGGAGGTCATGACATAGTTTCTGCACTTCTTTTAGAAATTCAGAATGCTCTGCCAAGGTAATTGTCTAAGAAACTCACACTCCAATTTGCAAATTCCAATGCAAAGTGGAACTGACAATTAGAATTTGTCTCCTTCTGTTTAAGCTCTGAGAAGGCTTTTAAGTGGCGATTTTAATCTGCATGCAGATACCTTATATATAAAGTCCTGTGCTTTCTGCATAACAGTTGGACAAATGATTGGAACACATTTGGGTGACTACGCAGGATTTCCTGTCAGTTACAAAACAGGTGTATTCCATAACCACACACTAGCCAAGATTATCTAGTGATTTTATTAATTTATTTTATGAGCAATTGAAATTGTTTTTTTGCAGGATGAACTCAATGGTAAGACTCTGTAAGTACTTACAAAAATGTTTTCACAGTCATGCAGTAGTAGTACAAAAGTAGATTAAGAAGAGTGTGAGGCAAAAGAAAGTGGAACTCTGCTGCAGTGCTTACAGTCCAGCCAAAAGGAGCAGTAACTTGTCTGTTACTGGTGAAATATTCTGCAAGGTAGCTGTCACCATACAGTAGCAGAGTTGCCCCCTTCTTAGAGTTCATAGGTTTGTAGTAACACTGACCTGAGGTACCATTACTCCAGAAGGCTCAAAGCCTTTGGCTTCTTCAAGTAAGTTTCTTTCTTCATTTGGCTAAAAGTAAAAAACAAGCAAACCAACCCATCAAAAGAAACATTCATGAGATGTTTAAGTGCTTCCTCTGACTTCCTTAAAGCTGATGTTACACACAGCATGAAATTTTTTCCTTCTCTAGACCATGAGGAGAACTTACAGCTCTTACTTACAGTGACAAGGGGGTATTCCCTGGCTGGCCGCAAGTCAGCAAGGCTTTGTTTAACATACTCTTCAGCAACGAAGGCTTCCTTTAACCCAGGGAAAAGATTTTCATACTCTGTAGGGTCAGCAAGGGACTCAGCAGCTTTTTGATTGACTTTGGAGAGGTTCTCCCGCCACAGTTTAACAACCCTGGACATGAAAACCTTGTGTCAGAGCTAGTTTTCAGAACGCTATTGAGGATCTATATGCTTTGAGATTACCTTGAGACTTGGCTTGGCAGGTATGTCCGTGCAAGAAAAGCAGCTTCTGGGAGACGCCCAGTTTTAATCAGGAGCTCTAAGCATGAATCAAGCCTGAAAGATTTTAAAACGTCATTTTAGCCAGTAAATTTATTGTTGTATTAGATTAAAATAACATAATGGAGTCAACAGCTCTAGTACTTTCATTTTGGATTTTAGAAGTAGCAAGCACCACGAAACAGATTGAGCTTTTCTGAGAAGGCACAGGTCATACACTTTTTCTCCAGGAAACTTGAACTAGCTGAAGAACCTAAGGTTTTCTTACACTTGGGGAAGCAAACCAGAACAACCAGAATCTCTTGCTCGCTACTTACTTTCCCTGCAGGAAGTAGCTCATAAATGCAACGTTGTTCTTGCCGTCTTTTTCTGCTCCTTCAGCTAATTTATTCACCATGTTGGCATTTCCTGAGGTGGTAGCCAGGAGCAGGAGTCCTCCGTAGTCTTGTGCATGGTGGAGACACTCCTGGGCTAAGCCAAACTGGCACTTATTAATGGCAAGCTCGGCAAGTTGCTTCCATTTCTGTTCTGACTAATGGTGCAAGAAGGGGAGAGGGAGGGAAAAAAAACTTTAAAAACACCCAAGCAACATTCTCACCTTCTTGAGCAGCATTTCAACCTTTTTCCGAGCATTCAGTATGCAAATGTGAAGGCAATGTAACCCATCACTACACTTGTCTTCCTTATGAGGTCCTGTGCTTGCTGCAGGTATACAGCATCACACAGCAATACAAACCAACTTTTTCATTAAACATGGATCAACGACATGGAAATAAATTTTGGAAACTTAAACAGTAACCATCTCTTAAAGCTCCCAAAGTAACCAGATTGTAGGAAAAGCATTTGTGTCTATAGTGAGCATTCCTTGTCACTAACTTCATTATTTTGTAACATGAACTGTGAGATCAATTCTCTGAGCAATGGCTGTGGGGCAAATTGCTGCCTGTCAGCCTTCCTAGAGCATCTGCAAAAGTCTGACAAGGCAGAAACAGAGGCCAAAAGCTGCACTTCTGTCCCTCCTCCTCTCACTGTTAAGTGCTTTGGTTCTTTATTCAAGCTTTCTATTCTGCAGGAATTCCTCTGACTGATTCCTGTGACTGATTCTTGTGTCTCCACACTACAGCTTGAATTCCTTTACATTCCAGACAGAAGAGCTTCACTGAAGAAGCTGGAGGCATTCATATAGTGTTCAAGGAGCTGTATCACATCCCTACATACCATTGTCTTTCCTTACAGGGCCTCTTAGATTCATGCTAATACTCAGAAATTCACCCCAAATCATATATTTACCTCTGCTTCCACTGCAAGCTGATAGGCTGTTTTTAATTCTCCAAGTTGAAGAGCAAGTTCAAAACGATGCTCTGGATCTGTAGATACTGCAAGCGCTTGTTGTTTGAAGCCCTAAAATGAAAAGTCTGAAACTAAGGCTGTGATCTGTTAGGTCAAACAGCATTCTAGATGTTCTAATGTCTAAACAGAAGGCTGCTGTATTATCAAATAACCACAGCTGAAATCTTGTTAGTCAACAAGGAATTGACAGGTTTTGGTTAGCGAACTCAATTACAAATGCAAAAAACCTAATTGTTTTATAATTAAAAAGGATTATTCTTGCCTGTTTTTCAAGAAAATGTGCAACTCTGGTTCTCTGTTCTTTTGGAATGGTGGGAAGCACTCTGTCAGCCATACCGAAATCTCTTCTCATCACAGCAGTCTGATACTCAAGCACGGAGACCAGCAAAGAGTAGCTAACAATGTTAAGCTCTTTATCACCCAAGTACAGTCGGTTGTCCTTAGGGATGTACCCCAGGAGATACATTGTTCTGAAACAAAACATTCATCTTCAATACATCCACTATCAAACAGTCTGTAAAAAGGAAAATAGTTCTTACAGTAGCAAAACCACTCACATTCAGAACTACTTTTACTAGATGCACACTGTCACATAACACTTTTCTCCAAGAGCCTTTAACACCTGCTTGCAACCTGACAAGTTGTAACACAACCTACCTGTCTAAGTGGGCAATAGTGACAATTTCTCCGCCAACATAGTAGTTGAGTCTGTTCACAGAACTTGTGTAAATAAAGCAGTCGCCCACCCACAAGCCTGTTTTCACAATCTCCTGAATCTCACCAAGAACCTGCAAATTAAGGTTGATTTTTAATTATAAGTAACTTTACATCTCTAGAGAGCAGTAAGCCTACTGCATGTTCAAATCAATGCAGTATTCCACACTGAGGTAAACAGTCGGGCAAGTTGCAATAAGTTTGGATACAGACTCGAAGTACTTAAATAATGCTTTTAGTTTTACAAAAATGCTGCAGTATAGGAAATCTGTAACTTAATGAGTTCCAAATTCAGGAAACTCAAGCAGTTAACTCAGCATTAAGCAAGATGACAAGAAAAATGTCACAATTCTGTTGTTTCTGATGTTTCACAGTATGAGTCTTTATAACTCAGAGTAGTAAACTGATACTTGAAGGGAAACATAGATATTGGGGTCTGTAATGCTGGAATTCCAACAGAGAAACGAAGTAAGATGTTTAGCAGGGTTGTCTCTTCACTGAGAGAGTCATTGGCCACTGGAATGGCCTGCCCAGGGAGGTGGTGGAGTCGCCGTCCCTGGAGCTGTTCAAGGCAGGATTGGACGTGGCACTTGGTGCCAAGGGCTAGCCTTGAGCTCTGTGGTAACGGGTTGGACTTGATGATCTATGAGGTCTCTTCCAACCTTGATAATTCTGTGATACTGTGATATCACCAGGATTTTGATTTCACAGATGAGGATGTAAATAAACAGAAGAGAATTAATTTCCAAAGTCATTAGAAAAAATAGACAACGGACAAAAGATCCAGCTGTGGGAAAACGAGGTGATTATTTATCAAAGTACACTTTAACAGCTTTTCCTAGCTTTTATTTTGCTGGTAATGATCATGAAGTTACATGAATTGCTTACAAATGTCTTTCTGAGAGCGTTTCACCTCAGTAATGCACCGATCACCAAATATTTTCCTCACCTTAAGGCAGTGCGTGGGGTTAATTTGCAGTTACTCATCATAATGGGGATCACCCTCGCTTACCATTAAAAATGTATTGTGAGTCACTTCAGCTCACTGAAACACGAGCAACACAGAAGATGTTCTGGACTAATGTAAATATTGTATTAACCGTAACAACAACGTGCAAGAAATTGTCGTCGTGTTCCTGCAACTAAAGTGACCTTGACATTGTGATGTGGGAGGGATTGATGCAATTCTGCAATCCAGCCAGGACATGACAGTGCTACATAGATACGCACCTAGGAAGGAATGGAGTGGGGTTTAGGAGCCTAAATACTACAGCAGGATTTTGCCCTTCAATCAGCTAGATGGAATGCACTTTATCCTGAGCCTTTCTTTCACTTCTCCAGTTAAGTTTATTTCTTTTTCACGTGTAATTGATGGCTGGAATGAAACAGACGTGTCTCCTTCCAGTGTATTTTGCTTATTTTCTGCAAGGTGAGTCTATCAATGTTTGAACAGTCTTTTCAGTGCTATATTTATTTTTTAATGACTTATCTATAGCCCTAGTCTGAATTAGTATGGATCAAGTGGAAAGACTTAACATAAGGAGTTTAAAGTTCTAATTACTGCTATTTTGGAGAAAGAGGAGGTCTTGTGCAACCAAGCAGTGTGCACTTGCAGCCCAGAGGGCAAACAGGATCCTGGGTTGCATCAGGAAAAGTGTGGCCAGCAGGTCGAGGGAGGTGATTCTCCCCCTCTACTCAGCTCTGGTGAGACCCCACCTGGAGTACTGTG
>JAOXOE010000702.1:5278699-5306940 GCA_028565055.1 Phoeniculus purpureus
GTGCGGATCCCGTGGGAAAGCTGGCATGTAGAAGGAAAACAACAGGTTGTGGAATGAAAACTATCATACGAACAGTGTGTGGACAAAAGGTACTTAACCAACAGCAGTAGCTTTTGAGACAGATGGACAGATGTGTTGTACCAATCAGCAATGTACTTGTGTCGCATGGACCTCCCGGCTGTGTATGAAAGGGTTAAGCTGATGCTTAATAAACGGCATTCGCTTGATCATATTGATCATCATGCAACTGTTCATTTTGTACTCCCGGAGAATTGGTGGCCCCTACGGGGAGAATCGGTGGCCCGTATGGGGAGATATTAGCATTGATCGTTACCTTTTGCCTCTCAGTCTGAGTACTAATTTACTCAAAAACCCTCTATTTAGTTATAGGCATCCTTGCCTTTGGATTTGTCGGCAGGAATGGTGGCTTGTAAAGCTCCTTTCCAGTGTGTAGCTGCTGAAAAACTGGAGGTCTGTGTGCTGATAAGGACCTTACCGGAGTTACTTATGTCTTTGACACTTCCATGCTGTTTTACTACACTGGCCTGCATTTGAAGTTAGCCTTAAGACCACCCAGAAGGACCAGCTGGTGCAGAACTCCGCTACTCATATTCTGAGTAGAAAGGAGCTGCTATCACCGTAAAACAAACTGTGCTCAGTGTTTTGCTCTGCCTATCTTTTGCTTGGTGCTACAACAGCGTGCAAGTTGTACTCAAGAAGGCTGGATAGGCTGGCAACGGATTACTTGAAGCTGCCTCCTCGTACTACTCCATCATGGCTTTCTTCTCTCAAATTCTTTGATAAAGCCTGGAGGACCAGAGGCAAGCCACACCGAGGGAAAGATCAAACTCTTCCCCTCTGGCAGTTTGTCAGCACAAGAAGTTGGTGGGGCATAGTGCACATTTGTTATGGCAGGTTTTTAATGACATCTTTGATACGGCAGTGGGATTCCATATGTGAGAGTAACGTAGCGCTCGCACTGGTGAATCAGAGTTGAAACAAATTTAGGTCAGATCCTCACCTGGTGTAAATTAACTGTCTCACTGACTCGAAGGGGTCTTTGTAAGAATTGGATCCCATGTGAGATTTTACCAAAATGCCTGGGCTCTAAGAATGGCAACAAGAATTGGTACTTTACATGTGTGCTTTTCTCTCTCTCTCTCCCCTAACCTTGGAGCTCGTGATGTTACTAAACTGTTGGTGAAATTTTAGGAGACGCAGACTGTGCGTTGACCTGCGTAAAACACATGAAACCTTGAAAATATTAGAAGGTTGTGGACTTTGGAACTATGAACCTCAGCTGGAACTTCCTGCCAACTGCTTTCCCAGTTAGAAGGCATCAGGTTGAGTTTTGAGCTTCGTAGCACACAACACGTCTGATCATAACTGACAGACAGCTTTGAAGGCAGGCAGCAAAGGACCAGTGCTTCATCTACTGCATAATATGGCTGTGAAAAGGTTTCTAACTGAGGAACTTAATAAAAGAGAGTCCATAGAGGTAAGATGGTTTGTTTCTAATATGATGTGCATAACTTAATAGCCACAGACAACAGCAAATTTGAGCACGTCTGTAAACATTGGGAGAGTGCTCAGTTCAGTCTGACTGCAGTGTGAGCCTCAGTGGCACTACAGGAGGTTTCCAAGGGGTGTTCTGTACCAATAGTACGTAAACTATCTGCTGTTCCTCTCATGCCCTTGGTTACATTCAATAAGGACCAAGATAGCTTCACGTAGAGAAAATGTCTGTAATAAAGCCATGCTCCTGCAGGCTGCTTATCACAAAGCTTGGCATCCCACCACAGTGACACAACTGGGCCATGCCAGTCAGCCCACCTGTGCATGGAGTTTCCATTGGTTTCTAAAGGACAGTTTAGGATCTTGCTGCTATTTTTATCCTACAGAATGATTTCGGAGAAGGAGATTTTAACTGTGAATCCAATAATAGATGTCCTTTGTACTTGTCTGTCTTTCTTCAGCCCACTTTCTTCCAGTTATCTAAGGGTCAGATACTGAGGCTCTTCTCTAGTCATGCTGAACAAGATGTGATTTCACTAATTGTCTCCAGAAGACAATAGGACTGTTGGAGTGGGAGCTACTGATCAGTGCAGATGGAAGTGGTAAAATCCAAAGTAAGAGCT
This sequence comes from Phoeniculus purpureus, assembly GCA_028565055.1. Lineage (NCBI taxonomy): Eukaryota > Metazoa > Chordata > Aves > Bucerotiformes > Phoeniculidae > Phoeniculus > Phoeniculus purpureus. The sequence goes on from JAOXOE010000702.1 coordinate 5,280,838, forward strand.
CAAAGTATTGTTCCCAATGACTGGTAGGTCCCAGGCTGGATTGTCTGGGCAGTCTGTTGGCTGTGATGAGTACATCAAAACATCCCCAAACAGTGGATTCTATGAAAAAGTGTAAATTAGTATCTCATGAGAGGAATAGAATAAAATGTATGAGCCTCATCTACAGCACTAAGTCCTGTTCTGAAACAAATTGCTGCTACGGGTCTGGGCCTTTCTTAAGCTCCCTGTCCTGTAGGAGTAGGGGTCTTAACCTTCTCACAGAGCAAATCAGAAGCCCACAATACTGTGCCACATGAAACGCAGAGGGTGAGAGGCACAACACTATCTTGCTCCAGCCTATCATTTGTATTTGAAGCCCCAGCTCCTTTTCACAGGGTGTCCTGCACCCAAAGCTCCCCAGGGGATGAAAAGTCCTCTCCAAGTTCTCTGGGTTCTCAAATCTGGATATAGCATTGCCAAAAGTTTTGAACAAGTATGAAGAGGAGGGAGTGTAGAGGGATGGAAGTAGGAATGAGGACAGTCTGTGTTTGACTGGTTTTGCTTCCACAACATTATAAAACATGGGAATTAGAGTTGGATCACAGAATCACAGAATGTTACAGGTTGGAAGGGACCTCAAAAGATCATCTAAGTCCAACCCCCTCTGCCAAAGCCTACAGCACCTGGTGTACCCAGACTGTCTCCCACCTAAGTACAAGGCAAGCTGAACCTCAACAGTTTTTGAGGGACTAACCTCAGACTCCTGTAGAAGAAAGGAAGGGAGCAAAACACCTGATCACAGAATCACAGAATCATTGTGGCTGGAAAGGACCTCCAGGGTCATCGAGTCCATCCTAATGTGTGTTGGCCTTTGCTGGAAGGACCAGCATACAAAAGCAGAGGACAAACCTTCCTTACATGACAGGTGGACAGAGGAAACAGAATGACCCTGTCAGACTCATCCTCCTGTTCCTAATAGGAGAGTTCAGACATGACTCAAATGCCTGAGAACACACTGAGATTTTAGCCCAAGGGAAGCAAACAACAAGGCATTGACCCAAAAAGGAAATGTTCACATCTTATGAATGCGTTAGTCCTGTTTATCAAAGAGAATCCTCAGCTCTTCCAAACAGAGTATTTTCATGTCTCGCTTCCATTTTCCATATCACATGCACAGAGAAAACAACTTAAAATACTCTAGAAGGATTGTGTGTGACACTGAGGAACAATTTACTTTTCTTGCTTCTGTTTGTCCCGGTGTCCCCCAGATCTGCATCAATAGCCACTGAGTGAGGCCTCTTGATGCTGTTGCCATGAACTTAAGAACTCAGTGATAAGAGTCTGGTGTCTTTCTGGGGTCATTTTCTTTATTAAAGAAAGAATAATGTTCTTGCCTCTCTATCTAATGATTTTTAAGTCTACAATTTCTGTCCAGTCTTCTACATTCTGTTCTAGACTATGCAATATGAATTGCGTAACAACAACCAAGGCTTTGTGAGTCTTACAGAATTTAATGAGGAAACATCCATTTTGAGGCATTCTGTAGTGTGATAAATTTATACCAGGTCTGCACTAGTTAAACCCAGAGACACTCGGAGAAAACAAGCCTTGGAAAAGTACCAGTTCTATTAGATTTTATAAATATTTGTCATCGCTTCTGTAGACATCTATCAATTTTTATAACTTAACCTAGTAGACACTCTACAGCATCTTTCTTCTGTCCGTGATTAACACTGGACTTTCCTCCACGTGTGGGATTTTGCAGGGAAGCTGATTTTAATTCTATTCCTCTTCGACAGACCATGGCTTTGCATGTGCCACTGTTTTTCAGGGATACATCCCACACTGCAAGTTTCAAAGAGCTCTCAAACACGCATAGAAAGACAGACACCAGTTTGCCCAAAATGTCATTACAATTTGTCTTAACAACGGATCTCTCACGTTGGATGGGTCCTTCACAAAACAAACGAACCCCACCTTTCCAAGTAAGGATTTAACTTTACAACATGCATTTCACAAGGAAAACATTAAATGTAAATAAGATTACGGAAGGAAAATGTCAGGATGCTTTCTCCACCCCATGAAGAACGTTGCTTCTTAGCTGTGCTGCATTATTTTTCCACTGGAGTTTCTTGGGTAACTTTGCCCTGCCTGACTAAAGCCACATCCCTCTCCCTCCCTAATTTGACCCAGCTAATCTCTAGAAAGTGGAAGAAAATAGCTGGGAAGAAAGTAACCAAAACCAGGCAAGAGAAAGCGTGAGCACCAGGAGCCTGAATGTTTCTGGAAAGCAATGGAACCGTCTTCTATCAAGCAGGTGAACGTGAACAGAAGTAGCAGCTCAAACAACAGACTCACTGAGGTTCCCGTCTGCAAATTGGTGTGCAGGGGGCGGAGAGGAACGCATGGTTCGCAGAACAAGCGCAGAGAAGCAGAAGTTCCGCTTTTAGCACTCACGAACCTGGCAAAGGTCCATGGGACCTGAACTCTATGACCAAAGTCTCATCAACAGTGATCCAGAGAAACATACGTTTGCATTAATAAAGACAGTCAGTGTAACCCACAGCCATTTGTAAAAACAAAATATTTAGGAATACAAAGAAATAATCCCAGCCTGGAGCCATCTGACAGATACACCTGTAATGATGCACATGCTGATTGCACTTGTTTGTTCTTAGGTGTCAAAGACAGCTTCAACTCCTTGGTCTCCACCTTACTGACCTGTTCTCAACATCCCTTTGTAAGGCATTTGTCATCCGTGTCTTCTCAATGAAAAGCCTCATCCAATTGCCACTGATCAACGGCAAACATCCCACTGCCTGGGAGCAGGGTAAAGTCCTTAATATGTGTAAGCAGTTCCACAAGAGACAGCAAAACACGCTTAGCCAAAACATCTCTGTTGTACTAAGTTCACAGGTGAAAGAATGGCCCAATGAACAAGCTGTTCTGTTCACCAGCGTGCAGGACAGGAAGGGATATCAGTCTACAATAAATTAGTGCTTTCTTAATGACAGGCTATCAACCTAATATCTGGGCATTAAACAGGACAATAATGATCATTCATCAGACTCTTTTATGGGTGTCATGCAGTTAGAGAACATGCGTAGCTGCGTAATGCAAAGAAAATGACCAATAAAGACTTAGCCCAGCATCTTCTGAAGTCTTCTTTGCAATAGCCACCTAATTTGCTTTTTAGTGGAAGAATTCTCTAGAGACTACACTTTGAAGTTCACCATGGATGAATGATAATAATAATATTATTATATGTTATAGTAGTATTATAAATAATATGATAATAGAGTAATGAAAACATATTTGTGAGAAATTGGATCCTGTGTTTCTAAAGACTGGCAATGAAATGCCCTTCACTTAACACTGAACCTGCTGCGGGACTGCTGCCGCAGCGAAGAATAAAGCCATTGCTGATGGAATGGCTGAACTTATTTAAACACGTTTCATGATGTACAACGCCATGATGGTACCCAAGCAGAAGCCCAGCATAAAAAGGGTCACGTTCATTTGTGACTTCACACAAGTGAAGGTAGTGGCATATAAAGGAATCCCTGGGGCAGTTGCTGCAGGAGAGATACTGCAGAAAGTGGCCGTGTACACGCCTCCAGATTAAAGGCTGTGCTCTTTGACAGGGTCTCCTTTTGGTCTGTAGGGAGGAAACAGTGGAAGGAGTCAGCCTTCATCTCAAATATTACCTCAGACAGGAAACTCAGGCTTGACAGAAGACTTGAGGAATCTCTCATCAAAGCTTAGCTGAAGACACAAAACAAATAAAAAGCTGTTTCTTTGTGAGGACCTCTGTGAATGAGCATCGAGCTCTTGCAGCAAGGCCTCTGCTTTATTCTTAAATGGGCTAAACTTCATTCTTAAATGGGCCAGTCCCCTGGGACAGGGCTGTGTTGAATGCTGTCTCATGCAGTTTGAACCTGTTAAAATGGCATTTTGTCCCTGCAGGCAGATCCTGGATGGCCAAACAAGCAATCCTGATGTCCTTCCGTCTTCTCACTCCAAGAACTGTGCTGCCTGAAAGGGGCTCATGCTCATCCTCCTCAAGTTTTGACACACAATTCCTTGTCCTCAAAGTCAGAGGACAAAGAAGAGGGTGCAGCCAGCATCTTGCCTCGCCCTCAGCGATGCTGGACCACATGGAACATCTGGAGCTCAAAACCAAAGTATATTTGCAACCTTAAGGGTGATGCACTTAAGCCATCATAAAACCCCATCGCTGACAGAACTTTTCTAGTGCTGTGAGCAGAATAAACGACTCCAACAAATGGATGTTTCTGTTCTTGTCAGCACTGCTATGTTGAGCACCAACAGGAAGTTTTGGGAGGGTTCGGCACTCAAGTGACAGCTTTGCCTTATAACAGAGACCTGGCACTCTCTAATCAAGTGTGTTTTCTTCTGATGGATTAACCACCAAATATATACCAGGGTACAATGAAATGCCACCTTAAAGCACCTGCCCTCCAGCCAGATTCAGGCTTTGTATTGCCATAACAGAGCAGCTGTCTGGGAAAGCATCAACTTCCAGCAGCAAAGGTAGCTCCCAGCAATTACCTCGGAATTAGTTGAACTCCCAGCAAGTAACTGGTGCTTGTACTCTGAAGACTGGTAATCATGATCACAAAATAACCTTAGTGGCTTATACTTTGTGCAGATTAACAGATAAACTACTCAAAAGAGAAATTTTGGGTGGTATCCCTCCAAAACGGGTTTCTCAGATAGTTGTTTAACTAGACACGATCCCTGGGTTTTCACCCTTTTCTTCTCAGTAGCATCTTCATCTAAAACTTTCCTAGTACATAAAACATCCTTAGAGCTCAAAGAATTTTTATTCCAGTCCATATTTTCTTTTTAGTGAATATATATATAGTGATTATACAGAAAATACTAGAGATGATAATCATCTGGATTAAGTGCTTTAAAATAAGCAACCAAGACATTTTCAGGAATCGTCGGTGACAGAAGAACAAGAAGAGAGACAATGCAAATGTTTGTAGTAATCCAAAAGAGAAGTAGAATGGAAATGCTGAGCAAAATAGCTTGAAATCACAGCTCCCAGGAGATCATGACCTTCACCTCCTGTGATTTGTCCAAATAGTAAGTCTTTAATGGAATTATCCCAGAAGAAATTAATTTGGTTCATTGAAACATGGCATGAAGTACAACAATTAGACTGGTAAGGCCCCAGTCCCTCTGCTCTGCTCTTCCAAGTGGCAGCACGTCAGAATATGCTTAAGAAACCTGACCACAGATTCTTGGGACCAAGCTGGTCTTTGTATTCCTAATATCTGAAAGTCTTCTTTTACTGATTCCCTTTAGTGCTGTAGCATGCTCCTGGCCTTTCCTTGGGAAGTTCTTGATTCCTCTTCTGTCCTAGGACAGTATCTTGAAAGATCAGGTATTTTCCTTACTCACGGATCCTAATTTAAGCATCACTAGCCTGGACAACCAGCCAGGCACATCTTATGATGTGATCTTTACACTGCTGCACTTTGTTTTCTCCTTCCCAGTGTCTTTCTTAGTTTAATTTAGCTGCAGAGGATAACATCACCCAGGTAAAGAGAAGTGTATGAGACTAAAAAAACAGGCGCCCAAACCTTCAGCTGTTTTAATTTTAGAGGTCATCGGCTGAAAACAGAACATTGAAAGACTCCAGACAAAATGACAGGATCCTGCCAGGTAAAACGACAGGACCCCACACCATCTCTTTGTCTTAATTTGTATTTAACTACGACAGGAACCAAGCAGGTTCAGAAACACAACCCTCCCTTGAAGAAGACGCTGGAAAAGAGGCACGTTTTTAGGAATAAGCAGAAACACTGATTTCCCAGATACAGACAAATTGATGTTATCTCTTCCACTCTTTAAAGAACAGACAGAGAAAAAGAAGCTTTCGGTGTTCTTGGGAGGTCTGGCACATTTACATTTCTGACTTTAACTTCCCAGAAACACTCTAGTATTGGACAGACTATAAGCACGCAGAACTATTTTGCCTCCTTCAATATTAAGCGGCATGTGAGAATGGAAAGTAACCCTAATGGCAGAAGTTAGTTGCCTAAAACATTCACACCACATTTAAATGTACTGCAGCCTGTTGCTTTTCATCTTCAGAAGGAATGTGCATTGCACAAGAGAGGAACACACTGTAATTAAATACAAATAGATTTTAGCTCCTAGAAATAGATATTCCCTCTAAACACATGGCTTGGTGGCTACAGACATTGCGATGTTTTGTGCGTATTTCTGCAGTAATAACAAACCCAGCCTTCGGAGATAGGACCTGCTCAACGTGGTCTGTATGGAAAGAGCAAGGAGACACAGCAGGAGTAAATTTAGACGTGTGTATCTCACAACACTTGGAGATGTGATTCTGATTGAGTCGCTTCTCCAGGGAAGTGATCCTGCTGTGGCAGGGGGATTGGACTAGATGATCTTTCGGGATCCCTTCCAATCCCTCATGGTTCTACGATTCTATGTTCAGAAAAGAGGTAGATGATTTGCTCAAAGAGCAAATATGTGAAAGCAAATATATGATTCAATTGATTCTGATGTCCAGCAGTGTATTACCCACTGTGGGATGTGTGAAGAGAGCAGCTTATGCTCACACCTGTAGATCAAGCTCATGTCTATGTTTTGCTTCACAAACATAAAGTGATGCCACAAAAGTTTATGTCCTCATTTGCATCCGCTTGTAAGTTACAGTAATATATTGGAAACCAGCCAGGGTTGAGGGATCCTGCCTTGTTTCCAGCATTTCGAATGCTTCTTCTTTTTCTTTCCAGTCACACTGCACAAGAATATTCTACTGCAACAAAAATAACGTGTTTAAATGCAATGAGTTGCAAAGTTAAAGCTCATTTAATTGTGACTATGCTAGAATTCTTTTCAAGATCTTGCAGAACACACATGATCTGGTTTATTGTTATTTCTATTCTGAATCCCCATTATTTCAACATATGCCTGAGCTAGTATGATGTGCAACCAAAAGAAAATGTACCACTACGTGAGTGGGCTTTGTGGGCTGGTTTTTCCTAGGTCACTGCTTGATATTATTAATAGGGAAGGAGAATGCATTTTCTTCATATCCTTTGCCAAACCCTTAACTGGAAGGAATAAGCAGATATACATATTAAAAAAAAATGTTTATCTTCTCTTTAAGAACTCATGCCCATACTGAGTCACCTACAGACATGGCAGACTTCAACAAGCTCCCAATGACCATTTGTAAGCTCTGAGTACCTTCAAATTTGATTTGGCAGCATCTCAGCAAACAAGAGAATCAGTGCAACCACAAAAGTTGTTTCCACTTATTTTCTCCTTTTTTTCCAAAACAGCTTCAGTAGCCCTTTTCTCTACTCAGTCTTTGCATCTGTATTAAGAATTATGGAACCAGATAAGAGCACTGACTTCATTTGAGTGTATCATAAGGCTTCTGTGTTTAATTTATTTTGAAAATTTTGACAAGACACAAGCTCCCACATGAGTGGATTCATGGAAACGTAACGTAACTGCGGAGATTATCACTGTAAACAACATACATGACCTTTAAATGCTGTCCCATACTACTGCTAATGTACTGAAGATGAGGAATGGACTGTGTAATCCTTTATACCAGCTCTCACTATTTTATGCACAGGTGTTTAATTTCATTGGTGAAGCAGGGACATAAACACCAGTCCAATCTAATTCTGCACAGATCAGGCAGAAAAGGTTGAATCAGCTGTGTTGCCCTTGACATTCTATGCCTTTACCTCAAAGGGGATCTTGGCAGAAGGTAAATTAAGATACAAATATAGGCCTGGAGTGTTCCTCTCCTTCAGGATTTCTGTAGCATTTAAGACAGTCAGTGTAACTGCTCATGAGTTTCTGAGCCCCTAGGCAACTCCATTTCTCCACAGCCTTTGCAGCAGCACATACAGAAGGCTTTTCCTTTATCAACGCTGTTCTTGTTAGACCCTCTGTAGAAGGGTGTACCATCTCAGTAGTCTGATGTGTCAGGTTCTCTGACTGTTGTCACCTTCGTTGTGTGAGTATGAATGTTATAATTACAGTATTGGGTTAGTGTCCTCTAATAATACTTTACTAACTGTTGACGCAGGGGACAAGACATCACTAAATACTTCAGCAAACAACCTGCGTAAGGAAACAACGTGGTTTCTGATGCACAGTGATGTTCCTAATATGTTTTAGGAATTTTGAAATGACAGTAGTAATTCATAAAGATGTGTATTTCCTCGTGTGGGGTATCAGCCAGTGGTGGCTTCACATCCTGGTCTGACATTGATTTACAGGGTGAACTTGTGAGACACATTTAGACCCTCTGATGCTTTTTTGTTCAATGGGGTTGACGTTCCTTTCTTCAGGACTCCAAGGAACCGTAAAACAAAGTTTCAGATGAATTATAACACAGGCCACATCCATACACGAGATGAAAGAGAGGGTCTTATCCTAAGCCTATTAGGATATCCAGTACACAGTCTCCCGTGAAACACCTCCAGAGGCACTCCTCAGGCTGAAAACACCTATGCTTCATTTGGAGCCAAAAAGGCTCCTTTTGTGCCCGTACGTGAGTGCAGCTGTATCTGCTTTCTCGTTGCTGAGGCTTGGAACGATTTTTAGGCTTCCATAGTTTGAAAACAGTTCTGCTGCTGTCCATTCAATCACAGCAATGACCTAGGGTAAGCTTTATCTCTGAATACTGATCTCCATCAATGAGCAATTTTTGGCTCAGCTGAATTTATTTTATAGCCTGCTGCTGACTTTTGTGGGTGTTAATATGATGAAATACAGTAACAGCTCTAGATCAGCTGTCATCTGATTTCTTTTACCTCTACACTACACATCCTCCATTCAATTCAACAAAGACAGCCTAGAGACAACACAGGTTCTGATTCATCCGTCTGAGTCATCCCACACAGTTCCAGACTTTTCCCTCAACAGTGTAAGGACCCAATGGGAAAACCAGTATAAAACCAGGTAAATTAAAACACTGCAAGGATGTGTACACAGAGAGGGATGATTGGAAGTCACAGAGGCAAGCTAAATCCTGGCATTTTCAACCTCTAACTCTTGAATGCTGGAATGACCAAACCCCATTCACCTAACTCTGCTTTTTTGGGTTTATAAGAGCGTTCAATCCCTTGATAGCAGGTGGTGGAGAATGCAGGTGAAGACAGCTCATGGGCAGCTGAAAAACTGAATGTCAGCTCCTCATCAGCTTTGTCCATCCGTTTGGGAGTGGACTGAATTCAGACAACCTGAAATTATCTTGTTTAACTCCCCCAAGACATTACTATCATCGTCTTTACCTGATGTGCAGCATCCCTCCATTCTCTGTGGAACCAGTTTCAGAGTTTCTTTGCTATTGACTGGAGAACACTTGGAACTCTGTGTGTAGCCCTATGTAAGGACAATTGGCTAAGGCCTCCATGTAAGGGCACACTGGGTATGAGTCTTGTTTGCCTTTTATGCTTTGTCAGTGACTTCCACCCTTTCTGTCATTCCTCAGCGGTGAGGTTTTCTCCGCTGAAGGCAAAGCCATAATACACCAGAGTATCCAGAGACACTCAATAACCGTGCAGTGTGTAAGGAAAAAAGGGAACTCTTTTCATAATAGAACTAAATGAAATACCCACTCTGTCTGGCAGGATAAGGAAAACAAGGAAAGCAAAGAAATCACATGCCTGATATGTGTAGGATAAAGAGGGGAATTCCAGAGATACTTGAATTTTGGGCTTCAATTCATACTAATACGATGAAGACTCATAGTAATACAATAGGGATTATAGTAATGCCTTATTAGTTCTATTATAGTAAAGCTCTACGCTGGTTTGAGAGAGAAATTCCTATATCCATTACTCAGCCCTTACTTGCCCTGTTGGAATATTTGCAGATTCAGCACAGTGAGAAAAAAACCTCCTGTCTATGTGAATGTCAAAGGGATCTGTCTGCAACTAGCAGCTCATAGGTCTAAGAAGCTGAACAAATCCCCAAATCCTTTGAAGCAGCTCCTAAGCTGAGGAGATGTCTACGTGCTAAGCAAGGAAGTCATCTGCTCCAGGAAAAAGAAAACCCCAACTATTCTTGGTAAGGTGGCAGCAGTATCCTAAAGCTCACTGCTTAAGGGTAAACTGTGATTCATGCACAGTATATGCATAGAGTGAAATTAAAAGAAGATTGAATAAATATTTCTGCTAGTTAATTGTGTTTATGTTAAAAGTTGCCGTGTTTGTTTAATGTCTTTGCAGAACCCGTAAACTTGGCTTCTGGATAAAGGCAGGCACAACGCTGTTTTGGGTTACAGGCACATGCTCCCGTCACTCGCTGCAGCACCCTTGCAGGACGCCCAGAGCTCTTTTATTCTCAGGTAACCAGCAAAGTCCTACTAGCTCTGCCTCAAATACCCACTGAGGCATTTCACACGTCGATACTGAGAATACCAGCACCGGCGGCGATTTCTTTCCCTGTGACAGAGGGCAAGATGCTGGGTTTTGAACCTGAGGGTCTTTCACTGTGCCTTTGTTTCTGTAGGTCCCCACAGAGCTTTTCCTGTCTAAAAGAAAGAGAGACCTTAAACACAAATGTTGTTTTCCTTTGATTCATGGGCTTTTTGCCTGGGCTGAGATATGGCAAAGGAACAGCAGGTCTAACACCTTTGCAGAAGCAAGGTTTAAATTGGAGCTAGAGAGGCTTGACTGTTAGATCACAGAATCATAGAGCTTAGGTTGTAAAAGATCTTTAAGGTCATTGAGGCTAACCACCAACCCAACTGTCCCAAGGCCACTGTTAGACCCTGTCTCTGAGCTCCAGATCTCCATGACTTTGAACCATATCCAGGGATGGCAATTCTGGGCAGCCTGTTGCAAGGCCTGATGACTCTTTCAGCAATGAAGGTTCTCCTAACACCCAACCTAGACTTCCCCACTTGAGGGCCATTTCCTCTTGTCCTGTCACTTTTCATTTGTGACAAGAGTAAAGCTTTACCAGCCTGTACCATCAGAGACCCTGGACTTTGGTGTGTGGCACAGAAACTATTCCAACACCATGGTTCAGTGTTAGTTTCTGAAGAAAACCTGGATTTAAGGACGTCTGGCTTAGACACATTCCCCGCAACTGGTAACACAAGCAGCAGGCACAGCTTCTCTTTAGGCTGCTGGAAACTGCTTGCATCTGAAGACCAATAGCTCCTTTTTAGCTTAGAACTGAACTGTGTGCAGTTCTCAGGAGACTCACAACCCTATGAGTAAAAATATGTCACAAAATCAGCTGTTATTATCGGAAAGCCTCATCTTCCACTGCAGCTTCTGCACAATATCCACCATCCAAACCCTACAAACCTCTGCTTCAGATCAGCTGAAGGTATTTCAGCGTTCTCAGCAATTCTCAGCAGAGCATCTAAGCAAGCACCCAGCGTTAAGCAGCCACTTCAGTGCTAAGTGAAGTACTCTCTTAAGAGTTCTGAAGGACCACAACCTTCTTCCATGGGAATAAATCTTACTGACATCAAGTAAATTGTGTATGAACAACTGCCACCAAGCGTTTGAGCCAGTATCGAGAAGAAAGTGATCTGAACATGCAGCTAAAACACCGTCTGTGTTAGGAATTCCTGTTATTTTCTATCTGCTTTTTCACAGAGGTTTAGATGTGAGAACAGGCTGACATTGTTGAGGCTTGTCCTTAACGTGGGAGATAAATTTCAAATTAATTCTATCAGTTGTTGTTCATAAGAAATGTAAACAAGCAGGATCGTTTTGCAATGTCCTCGAACAGGATCTTCTGTTCAAGCGATAGTGGGGCCAGCGATTTACTTTGTTGGTAAATCACGAGTATTTTCTCACGAAGCTTTGCTGTTTTCAGCAAAATCTGTTATTGATTATGAAGGCTGATTGCAGTCGGACTTCAGTGTCGCCGACGTCTTTTTTTTAGCCGTCTTTTTTTAGACTGTGTTAGGTTTAGAGCTACAGAGTTGCTACTACCAGAACCGGTGCAAAGACACAAGGAGAGCCTGCCTTTCAGTTCAACGCTAAAGCACCGAGAGCTGAATTTCCCACGTACTGGAGTGATACAGGAAGTCAGTAAAAATAATAGGTGCAACAGCGCTTCAGTGCTTGGAAATGCTTCTGAGTTCCAGGTTCCCAGCTACAGACCCCAGGACATTTTTGGAAGTGCTTTTGGTTTCTCCTTCATTCATTTCCAAACACTACTGGCAATCCCTTTTCATACACACTAAGGTTTTGATCGCCATTGATTTGGTGAGTAAATGCTACTCTCTTTTTTGGGAGCAAAGACTCGAGCTGCGACACTGAGAGATTCTGCAAGAAGTGAAATGTGTTTTCATCACCTTTTGTGAGCAGATGCAAAGCCCTTCCTGACTGTGCTCTGCACCATCTAGAAACCGGCAGTTTGCTGGGCCTCGGATTCTCCAGAGGCAGGAATTACTGATTCCAACCAAATGCCACGCAATTGCAGGTACAGGGCTCAAGGACAGCCCATAGTACAGAGCTTGTTTGCTCTCTGCACTGGCATTTAAAGATGGGGTAAGCAAGCCAAGAAGCAGGTTAAAAACCAAACATGAGTCACAGCACATGCATGACACACAAAATATCTACTAACTCTCCTCAAAATATCACAGTATCACAGTATTACCAAGGTTGGAAGAGACCTCATAGATCATCAAGTCCAACCCTTTACCACAGAGCTCGAGAGAAGGTGGTGATCTCTGACTTCAGGCTTGTTCTTTTTCACCATCCAGGTTTGTTTTCTCCTCACTCGATTCTCATGGAGAGGTGCTTCATTACAGAAAGCTTCCTAGAAAGTCTTAGGTGCTTTTGAGCCCACAGCTTGCACTTGGTTCTAGCACATTCTGCACGTTACTCATGGAAGGTCCAGTGTACACAATCATGGTTGGAGTGTCTTCTCAAAGATCTACTTAGTTCCAAGAGGCATGCTGCCAGCAGCTGTGTAAAAATGTGGCTGTCCAGAGCACTCTGATGTTTTCATGGTAGGCCATGAAGTCATATGTGCCATCAACAGCTAATGTCACCCTCAGCCTTTAAGGCTAACCATGCCCATCAGCATCACACCAAGGAATGGTTTCTTGGGAAGGTTGAGGTTGTGCTTACCTTGGCTGATACCTAAAATTCAAGATTTCAAAAGACAGATCTCGGATGGTAGTCTGTGAAGGATGCTTAAAAAGGCAGATGTTTCTCATCCCCTGCTGGGTTCACAGCAATACACATTCACATGTTCCCTGTAGCCGTAATCATTTACATGCAGTCCCAAAAAGGGGTGCTGCAGCCTAAGTGAGTCAAATTCCAGCTTGTTGACACAATTCACTTCAGCTGTTACTAAGGCAAAAAAGTTACTGTGCTATAATTAATCTGGCGTGAGGCTTAAGAATGTCATTAAAGTAGTTGCTGTCTCTTTTAAGGTCTGCATTAATCCGTAGTAGAGTGCAAAATTAAAATCAAATGCAGCAATAGCTTTCAAACATGAAGAACTCTTTCACAAACATCAGAGCTGTAATATTGGTATACCATAAAGCCTAAACAAATGAGTGGAGAGAAGAGCCTGGCTTTCTGCACTCTGTACAAAATAAATGGTGGCACTAGGAGGAAAATCCTATTGGTGAAGTTAACTGAGGACCATCAGGATGAAAAGATAAAGTACTTCAGAATTGAAAGATGAAGGCTAAATGCCTGCACAGAACCGAACACATATGCAATACTTTTGCTAAAACTCTCTATATAAAGTGCTAAGAGACTTTTCAAACGGCTCTTTGTCAATCTGATGTGAAAACAGGATGCAGGAAGAACTTGCAAAACTCGTGGGTTTTGGAGTGACTTGCAGTCCAGGACTGAACTCACCATCTGCCCATCAGAAAAGCATTGCAAGTACCTGAGAACAAAATCCATGTCTGAGTGCACTGGAGAGGATGAGCAGTAAACCAACAGGAGTGGAAATTCTCGCTTATGACGGATCGATTCCATTGTTAGAGGTGGAAAAACCCAACGGAAGTCTCTGTGTCCACCGCTCTAGTTACCATCTTGCATGTATGACCTTAAAGAAATATTTATGTAAGATAAATCTTTTCTTCTTATTGCCAGAGGCCTGAAGAAGTCCAAGCATTAGCTTTCCTTTGTGTTATCTCCTGTCCGTCAGCCTGTGCGTGCGCTCAGGATAAATTGCTCTGCCATAAAGGCAGGGAAATCCTCAGCAAAATAACTTGAGGAAAATTTGTGTTGGGGGAAGCCTCTGGTTGTTTTTATCAAGTGGAATTAAAGGGACCTCGGTGTCAGTAATGCTCTAAGTTGCCAACTAAGGCCTGGACTTTTGAGAGAATTCAACTCCTTTAGTGTTGGCTGAACATGGAGGCCAGATGTTCAGAACCGCTCAGCAGCACGTGGAGAGCTGAGCTTTCTTCATTTGGCCAGAGGTACCACTATTTGAACATGGGGAAACAGAAGGGTTAGACTCCTCTTCCATGTCAGATGCTTGCTACCATAACCACAGCTCACAGGACCCATCACCATCACTGTTGCTATTGAGCACAACGTCATTATCAACTGAGTAGCTTCCTCAGGGTCTCAGAAAGTGACCTTACCCATCAAAGTTTACACAAAATCTTGAGAAATGGTCAAAGGACACAACTGAGTTAAAAAATCATTCTCATAAAGCAAAAATGATTGAGTTTGGAAGGCCCAGAAGCACAGCTTGAACGTATGGTTCACTTTAAACAGGACTTGCTGCTTGAGGGCTGGTGTTGTGGGTGCTCAAAACCTGCAGACCCTGGGCTCCAGCCATAGGAGGAACAGTCAGAACTGATCTGTGTTTCAGATAGAAAGTGCTCCAAGGTGCTTGTGTTCATCAAGAGGAGCAAAAGAGCTATTCACTCATTGCATTAAAGAAGCAGGAGAAGACTGGAGCTGAAGGATGTAAAGAAAAATAAATAAAACTATGTCAAGCGAAATAGAAAATACTGGCAATAAAGACTTTGCTGATTGTAAGCTAAGAAACCAATCGCAGGGGAAGGATGAGTCTTTGACAAAAGACCTGATAATTACCGAAATTTGAGGCAAAACTCTTGGAAAGAGATATAAGAGACCTCAGAAATTAACATTTGCCAAATAAAGACATTTATGTGGTCTGACTGGAGCTGATGGAAGCAGCCAGTTCTAAGACACTGTCTCTTGAACAGAGTTCAAAATACTGTAAGAAAAAAGGGCAGAACACAGAGAGTTCACCAAAACCAACCCAAGCGTGTCAGCAGCGTTGCAGCAACCATCTCAAATAAAGGCAATGCCTGCCAGGAGGAAAAAAGGTCAGAAGAAATGCAGAGGATGGCATCACTCTGGGAATCTCAGTGGTAGCTGAGGGTGAGCTGCTCAGGTAGAACGGGGAAAAGCAAAACTGCTGTTTTGGAATAATGGATAACATTGTCAGGGACTGACGTAGCAACCCAGAAGCACACTGAATCACAGAGTGGTTGAGGTTGGAAGGGACATCTCTCATCAAACCAGGTTGCCCAGGGTGCCACTCAAGCTGGCCTTGAGTGTTTCCAGGGATGGAGCGACCAAGACTTCTCTGGACAATCTGTTTCAGTGCCTCAGAGTGAGGACTTTCTTAAGACCTAACCTAAGTCTACCACATAAAACACTACACTTGTTAATTGTGGTTATTAATGTTTCTCATGTTTTAAACCAATTGCTAGACAAGTTCACCGTACAGCATGTAAGTGTTATTTTGGAAAAAGCAATGAATAAGCATTTCTAACTTTCCTTCTTCACAGAACTTAATTAATGTTACTACAACTTCTGTATGGATCTCTGTCACGTTTATTGACTATCCATCAGGTACTTCCTTCCAGACAGAATCCTCTGTTTAGCTTCTTTGAGGGAACATGCTTTATGCTTTTGACTACCACCGCTGCACTATTCCATTTCTTTTCTCCATCTACTACGCATTTTTGAGGATGATCAGTCCTCACGCACAATTTAAGAAGGGTCCATGTCACAAAGGTGAAATGTCTCTTTTTTTGTCATCAGTTCCTCACTTAGTACCTCAGTTGACTGCTCTGCTCCAGCTGAACAACAAGTGTTCTGTTGGATTTAAGGATTCAAAGGATTGGCAGAGAGACATTACCTGAATGGAGCAGAACTACAATGTTTACTGACTTGAGAAGGTCAATATATCAAATAAAGTTGCCTCACGTTTATAATGTCACATAAGACTCAGCAAACCCATAGAAGACAGGAGGAGTTTTGCCACTAACCTCAGCCGTTTAAGGAATGCTGTTAAAGCTAAAACCCCCACCTCTTCCATAGCCAGAAAGGTTTGAAAATGCAGGAGGGCTTTGTTAGAGATCACTGCCTCTCCCTTTGATACTCTAAATGTTCAAGGATAGAAATCAGGAAAAGCAGCAAAATAAAACAGAAAGAAAAGGGTATCCTGGGCATTAATCCTGCGACTGCACTCAGTGGAGTACAAGAGGGGGAAACAAGGAATTAAAAGATCTTAAGCTTTAAGAGGTTATTCTTCAATGTTATAAAAGAACATCAAAAACCTCAGATGAGTTTTACCCTTTTAAAGGAAACAGCTTCAACATTGCCACATGCCGCAGTGTAGCACTATTTTTGGATGGGTCTGTGGTTGAGGGTGTTAGGTGGGAGCGGTGGCCGCTCTTACTCCTGGAAATGTAGGTATAACGTAGGGAACGTAACGCAAAGCGGATGAAAAAATAGTCACCTTTCCCCCAAAGAAATTATTCTTAATCCAATCTGACCCATGGAATTCTTCTGTAATTCCAGGTAAATCACTTAAACCGTAGTTGTCCCGGGGGGCCTCTTTGTTTACGGTCTTGCACAAACTCCAAGTGTTTGACTCAAGAGGACAGAGGGGCTGTTGGAATCTCTTCTCTCAAAGGGAGTGTTTTTCTTCCATCTCAATTGCTTTTTTAGTGTTTCAAGGTCTGTAATTCCCTTCTGTTGTTCAGAGGCCTTTTAATCCAACGAGGTGGAGTGGGGCAGGAACAGTTACCGTAGGATTAACGTTTTTACCTGCTTTTGAAGCCAAATTCTTCCCAATCTGATAGAGATACAAGACTTGTCACCGAGTATACACGGTTCAGTGGAGTCGTGTACACACGTTCAGTAGACTAATGCCTTCTTGACCAAAAATAGTTTTAGACTTTTACTTCAAACCAGCAAAAAAAAAAGGTAAGGCTGTCACATTAATTATTCAGTTCCCTGATCGATCCCTCAGGGAAAGGATCAGTATTGCTTTTATTTGAAAAGCTCATAAGATGTGTTTAATTTGGTTCTGTAGTTATTTGTTCAGTATGCAGTGCAAATTTTTCTGGCTACAGACATGGGATATGGCAAACCTTTGCCTGGATCAATGTCCAACCTCTTTTATGTTGTGGAGAAAGTTACTCTCTCATAAAGTTCAGACCTGCCAGACTCAATAACTCTACAAAAATGTTCAGATGAAAATTGCTTCAAGCAATCCTAGTAGAAAGCCAGCACCTCACCCCTAGTTTAAAGTTATGATCCTTATCATAATTAATTCAATAAAGAGGTAACGTATTTCAACCTAGGCATAGAGAATAATTTTCTGTCGTGACTGGTATAAACTTTCAGCTAGGTACATTTAAACTCTGGACCCGATCTTTTAGAGCAAATAATAAATCACAGACCTAGAGCCAGCGGATTATAACTGAAGTTGAACCACTGTAAATACATTGCTGTGTCTAAGATGAAAAAGTACACTGGATCGATGTGATAAAACATATAATGCTATTTATAAATATAAGAGGAGTGTCCCTTTACCAGCCAAGCTAAATGCTTAACAGTGTTTTTTGAGCTGTGAATGCAGTGAAAAGTGGGAATGTGTACGTGGTTCTCACAAGATGACATACCTTGCATCTTAAATTTAAAATCAACAGGTTTTGCTAGTGAAACAGAGCTTGTTCACTGTCAAACAAACCTACAGCTTCGAAGCTGCTTACTTAAAAGATCCTTTCTCAAGTGACTTAAGTACTGCATGCAGAATCCACTTTCCGTTTGTTTAGCGTCAGCGCTGGCTGCCACCCCTTTTCCTTGCAGTGCTGTGGAAGCGTGATCTTAAAGGTCTTTTCCAGCCTGGACAATTCTTTGACTCTGTGATTCTGTGAAGCAGATCCTGCTGCAGGGACACACTGACCTATTCAGAAAGATCCTCCATACACAGAAGAGTTACTCATGTTTTGCCTGTCTGCCCATCGCTAGTCTTTATTCTGGAGAGAAGCACGCAGTGACGACAGCAGGCACGTGAAGAAACGGAGTAGGTGTAGTTAGGTGCAGAGCTACGTGCACAGGCTCCAGGCTCTCTTCGGTGCACTCACAACTATTTCTGCAGTGTGCACTTAGCGGTAAAACAGGCAGCCGTGAAGAAGAAAGGACAGGCCCTCCGAGTGAACGCGGGAAGGCAGAAGAGGTTTGGTTTGGCTACTTACCTAAGTGGTTTTGTCTCATCTGCTGGGCTACGTTAAAGCAAGTAACCTTTTTACGAGCAAAGACACCATCGTAGTGTCGGCTGTGCACGTCTTTAAACTTCGGCTTTGATTGTACCGGCTCGTCTCACTTTCAATCTCATTGCATTCAGTCCTCTTTGTGCTGCAGCGTGACATAACTTTCTGCAACGGTAACAGTCCCAAGACGTGCTAACTGCTCTTCCAAGACATCTTGTCCAAAACAAGTGTCCCCTTCTCCCTAATTAATTTTGAATATTCATAGATAACCTTTACAAGACATACTGGTTTTATCACACATAATAAATACATTTTTAATCCAAATACCCATTTGAGTGCTACTCCTGCTGTACCTACGTGTGCTTTTTCTGTTCTCGTTGTACATAGCTATGACCCTACATTTAAAATAAGATGCAAATTGCAGCGCTCTTAGGAAACATCTATGACCTGACGTTTCAACAGCAGCCAAGCCCCAATTCAGTATAAATTACAGCTGCATATTACCTACAAAAAACCTGCTCATCCAGGTGAAAAATCCCAGTAATAAAGTAGTTCCTTGGTGTAGCTGTTTAGTGGTTTTTTTGAAGTCACTGAAAGAGAGAAAGTCTGGAGGATTTTAACTCCTTTAAAACTTTTCTAATCATACCGCTGTATTAGGTTATTCTAAAGCAGAAAAGCAAATAAAACTCTTCAAAAGAGGTTCTGAATAGAATCGAAGTGAAATGATTCTTCACTTATATTTTCTGACTGAGAAGTGTTGCTGCAGATCTGCCAGGACAAAGCAAAACTACATCACGAAGCTCTAGAAGCCGTACTTCTCACTTCAATTCTCCTTTGCTACCAGCTGTGCTCCTCATTCAGCTGACTAAGGAGACTACTGCTCATGTAGTGAGCAGCTTAGATAGCAGGAATTGCAGCTCTGCAGCTTACTTGTGCACCAGACCAGGCTCAGATAATGTCAGCTGACGTTACTCTTTACAAACAGGTTTGTAAACGTTAACTCTGCTGGAAGTGACGCTGCATGGTAGCTTGGTTCCTTTTACACGAAATCACCTCCACTTTGGAAGTGCCTTAAATAAATCTAAGCTCACACATGTGTAGCGCAATCACAACATCTAGACGCTGGAGCTGTGATTAAGACCTTGCAAGCGGTTCAAACGAGGGATCGGTTATTTACGGCAAATAGGAAGTAAGCCCACGAACGCCAGACTGGTTGCTGTTACAACAAACGCGCTTTTGCCAGAATGTTTGACCAACACTTGCAACCCTGCGCCCCCACCCCTTTCGAGTCCCCCTTGGATTGATTAAATTGGCTCAAGATGACACCAATAATTGGCTCAAGATGCCGCTTCGACAGACCCAATGATCCATATCTTTGCATTCCCTAAAATCAGGCCTTTCAGCTCTGTGTTAGATTTAGGATGGTTTACATTGGCTCTGTCACAAACATTTTAATAAAGTCCCAGAGAAACCTCAAACTGGTGACATCATTGGATGGTGTTAAAAAAAAAGCTCCACTTTACCGGTTAGTTGCTAGCTTTTATAATCCCATCAGAAAGTGTTTTTCCACTTATTTTGTCATTCCTTTAGAACTCTCTGCAATTAGGACTGTAGTACTAAATAGAGGAAAATAATACTAATATTAGCTATAAGGAGAAAACAGCTCTAAGTATTTTGACATCAAGTAGTAAAACGGAAAAAAAACCCCCGACATCAAACATTTACTGTACCCTACTGCAGGCAGGAGGCTTTAAGCTGCTGGGTGTGCTATTTTTGAACTATTGGATGAATTAATTACAACGAAAGTATTGGCTGCTCTCATGAGAATGCTGTATAATTGAAAAGCAAAATAAGATTATTGAACTCACTGAGAAGGCTAATACTTGTTTAATGACTTTTAGAAAACAAATCGCCAGTTCCTCAGCGAGTCCTGAGACGGTTGCATACACCCAAGTCCAGCTAACAAACGCAGAGCCTGATTCTCCTGAAGTTAAGATACAGAAGTTGCAGTGGCATTCGAGGAGCAATGCCACTTTGAGCCTGCTGAGAACCACTCCCAGGCCGTTTGTCTTTTTTCTCCTAAATGCAGAATTTAAAAAAATTAACATTATCAGTTATTAAATCTCATCCACCACCAGCGTGGATTTGCTGAGGAGCTCCACAGCGCAGACACTCCTGTTATCTGATCTCAGGGCTCCTTGAGCTTTCCAGTTTTTTGAGCTTAAACAGATGACAGTCCCTGTGTCATCAGATGTTATTACTTAATTACTTTTAGCAGTGGGCTTCATATGAAAAGGTTACTCTGAGTATTTTTTTCCACAACACATTGGAAAATTTGACGTGCTTTTCCTTTTCAGACTCAAAGGCTGATTTCATGTCCTGAATTTCCATACCGCTGTCCTTTCAAAATATGAAAACCCCAGGTAAGTGAGAACTAAAATCTACGGCCGGTTCACAGCACGGGAACAGCCAGCCTTGCCGGGTGCCAGGGTTTCCTGTGATAACTAAACCTTATTTATAGTACTGCAGCATCCAGACACTCAAACTCAAAAGCCACTCGTGCTACACGCCGCACTGACGTGCAGTAGATACTCAGGCCCTCATGGCTGGAAATCAAAATAGAGAAGGTAAGGAGAAGAGGGAGCAAAGAGATAGGAAATGACTTATTTAAGGTCAGGAGCAGAGCCAGCGTTTGAACCCAGGTCTTCTCCTCTGTAGAAGTGTGCGGCTGCATTATCAGCGTGATTTTCTACCTCACGTGCCAACAGTGAATCAGACTTTAGTGCCTCTTCACACGAAGCAGAGGACGCTCAGCTCTTCACAGCTTTACTCTCAATATTTAGAGGCAGCAGCGTAAGCAAAATACAACCAGGGCACTTCTACACCCAAAACTGCCGTGCAGCTACACGCAGTGTTGGCCCCTTTTGCTCACAAAGTACCTGAGAGCGGGCAGTTGTTCGGTTTTCTTTCTGTCTCTCTGTGAAGGAAGCGGTTCAGCTTGTGCGAATCAGTGGCACCACGGTCCTCAGTTTACGCTTCTTACCAGAGGCAAAAGAGATCAACGATCAGCCTGAGCTCTCCTCAGAAATTAAACACAAATTATAGGACTTTGCTATCAAAACACAGAACTATTTATTTTCAGTGTGTTAGTTAAAAACATGATAGCGTGCTTTAATGAGCTGTAAAAACAAACTGGCTTTCATGGCTAAATCCGCTTTCACAGCAGCTACAGCTCATACAACCACTAATAAAAGCATAATGAGACTGTTGCGGAGATATTAGGTCAATAGAAGTGAAATTATGATTTTTCCTCATGTTGTTCCTTCTCCAACACTCCTTACAGCACCGAGGTAAAATGTAATTGCTGTTAGAAAAAGCCTGTTTTTAGGAAATGCCAAAGACAAAAAAAATACGTAAATGCTAAAAGCCTCGTTCATCTGTCCTATCTTTTTTTTTCTTTTTAAGGAAAAACACACCAGGATAACCGCAAGCACATTTCCAAAATAAAACGAAAAAGGTGATTTTCCAGGTTTCAATATGTAACAGCTTTTTGAATTATCCAATACACCGCCTTGATTCTGTACAAATGTTCCCTTCCTTCAAAGAAAGAAAAAAGCGTGTACTGCCAGATCTGATTGTATGTCGAGAGTGGATCTGATCCCCCTGTCACTAGGGTTACTAATCAAATTTCCATCCAATATGCTCATGCAGGATTTCCTGATCAAACACTTAAATCTGCCCCCTCCGCACCCCCATTAGCTAACATGTTTTATATATAGTGGGGTCATCAAAAGTGTAATTCCCTTAAAGAAACCTAATCCTTCCCCCTTGTCAACCAGCAGATAGCTAATAACACTCTCTAGCCCACGTTTTTGGGACATCAATAGCATACCAGAAATTAAGACCTTATTTTAATCTCGTTACAGATGTTCGAAACAAAGGTATCGCGGGCGTACCTTACGTGTATTTAAAAGCGGTCAGGTGAAGAAATAAGGGGGTTGCAGATGACATTAACTTGGGGCTTCCCCCCCTCCCCAGGAAAAGACAAAGTAGATTTCTGTTTCTGTTTGGGACAGGTCACTTGTCCCGCAGAAGCTAATGAGGAAAGGTGTCAGGGCCACAGTACCAGACCCCTGTTGGAATAACGGAATGGTTGGAGAGGAGCTTAGGCTGGTACCCAAACACATTGTTTAGGAAAGCTGTTGCTGAGGTGATGCAGATCTGTTTCAGCTCCCGACAAGTGTGTTCATCCCCACATATGCTGCCCTCTTCTGCGGGGGTTTCTACAGACCATCCACTCAAAACAGGCACTAGATGCAAACAAGATTGAACGCCGTTACTAGAGGCGGTTTTCATAAAAATAATCAGACCAAATCTTGAAGACTTGCCCCAAGACTTTTTCATTAATGGATGTCTTTACTAACACGTAGAACAGGAATTTTCACTAAAGCAAACCCACGATGGTTCTTTGGAGCTCTGAGGGGAGGTTGGTGATTTTTCTTTCTTCTTTTTTTTTCTTCTGAGCAATGGTCACAATCAGAGTAGCAGAAATAGACCAGGAAATTTAACCTGACTGGGCGAACTCTAGGCTGAATCTATAAAGGTCTGCAAGGCCCAGGTTTGTCAGAACTCAGTGGATTATATGCATGTGAGTGGCAAAACAGATTTAAAATGCTGTCCATTTTAAGTTAACATTTGCCCTGGACATTGCCGAATCTCAACTGACACGAACTCTGCCTGCTCAGTTCTAGCAGTCAGAAACCTTGGTTTGGAAGTGAAACCCTTAATCGCATGTGCTGCAGTTCAAGATTACTTTTTTAATCGCCACATTTAGCAATTCTCTGGTGTTTAACAGTTTTTAATACACGAGGAGAGCAAACGCAACGTAACCTTTGCGTGTTCAGTTCGGGTTAGTGGCTGTTTTCTGCAGTCGATATCTAATGCTGATACATAACAATATTTCATACGGAATTCTGTGGGACGTTTAGAAAGTGTAACTGAATCATTTCAACTACTGTAAATGGTGAGAGGCTCTGTTTCCAGCTTAGAAATGCCATTTTGAAAGATGCTTGTTGAGTTTCAGGTTTTTATTGAGAAGAGAATTAAGGGGAAAGAGCATAAAAGGATGATTTAATTTACTTCACATTTTTCTGTACAATAGCTTTAATGGAAAACAAGTGGATGGTTTATGCTTTAACTAGAATAAAATTTAATATAATAATGTATGGGAGTAAATTCAGCTACAAGGACTGGCTGCAGACAGTCTGGTAGTACGAGGTATACGAGGTTTTTCAAACAAAGCCCTTGCTATACGAAACACTAATTCTCTCCTTGCCAGGGAAGTTTGTTTCGGGTTTTTCCTTGACACTGTAGGACACAGACATTTTTAAATGTTGAAATGGCAATTTAATTCTTTGTAGGTGATCTGCTCCCATCTTCAAAAAACCGACGGAAGGATTCAGGAAAATTGAAGCCTTGGAACAAATGACATAGCAAGAAAATAATGCAGACGCTGTAAGTTCTTCTTTGTTTGTGTACAAAAATAATACGCTTACTTGTACAGCTGGAATTTTAAATCAGTATCCTAGCCTGAAATCTTCATTTTGCTATGAATAATGCTATTATTTATGATTGCAAGCTTCCCTTTAACTTCCAGCATATTTAATAGACTTAAAAGTTTACCAGATTGGCTCAGCCATTGAAAATGAAAGAATGGAGTGAGGTTCCAAACAGTAATATGAGTCTTAACGAGAGATTTCAAATGAAAACAGTGATGAGTTATGCAAACGCAGCTGATATTGCATCATGCTCCCAAATCTTCTCTAAATTAGCCCTATGTCAGGGGGCTGTGCTGAGAGAATACGCCATTGTGAAAGTGTGTCAGATTAAAACAAGTTTGAGGACTATCAGTTTACCGCAAGTTCTAAGAGATCACGACATTTTATTGCAATGAGCAAAGTCTTTACGTCTCTTTTTTCTGGTTGTTTGGGGGGAGGCTGTTCCCTTTTAAAGCTACAGCTCAATTTAGTCTAATAAAGAATTACTTTCCGGTTGCTTTTCGACACAAAACACTTTCTGAGCTGAGTAAGGAGATGTGGTCCAAGTGACAAATACTTGGAGCGCTCACAGCAGTAGGAATTAATTATTATGGGCTGTGTCAGAAGAATGAACTGCACAGGGAGGTAGAGGGCTCCCATGTAAGTGCTGCATGTCACAATATGTGCCTACAACCAAGATAAAACACATCAGAGAAGCACATCACAAACCTTTGTCACAATGGACAGAACACAGGGTGACTCTTGTGGGCCACCCTCTTATGAAACATCAGGAAGGTGAGTTCCACCGCTTCAGGCTTAACACTAATTTTGGAACAAGATCATACAGCAGAAGGCATCAGTGGCTTAGATACACTTTTTCAGTCACCCCCAAACCAGACTATAAAAACCAGCCAAACTCATGAGCACTAGCAAGAGTGCAGCAATAGCTCAGTTACAGAAGACAGCACCAAATAATGGAAAGCAAAACCTCTCACCAAAAGTTCATGTTTGCCAGTTGTGACACTACAAACTACAAACAGCTACAGGGCTGTGGTGACTGAACTCCGTACCAGGAACACAGCCAGGATGTAACTGATCTGTACACAGAGAGTTATCAAATTGGTGTTAGACACTTGGTATGTCAATGTCTATGTCAGGAGGCTTCTGTCTGTGTGTTTATACGGATGAGTTTCACATGAGAATAATGAATTTAAGTTTGCATATATATGGCCACTTAAAAATACGGTGTACCTAGAAAGAAAAATTCATGCAGTATGTAACAGATGTGCAAGTGATTATTACTATTAATGATCCCCGTGCTAGTTAGCTATGTGGTTATCCCCACTAGGCTGGTATCACCAACGTGAGAAAATGCAAGAGTCACATGTGTAGCTAAACCTCATAACCATTTTTCTCGTTAAAGCTCCTTATCTCTTTATTTGTCTCTTAATCTTGTGTAAGTATCACTTCTGCATGAATAGATGAATTTTCAATGCTTCTGTATTTTGCCTTTGTTTTGGGGACATGTGACTCACAATGTTAAGTGATTGCTGCAGTTAGACAAGAAATTGTTAGTGACAGAAACTGAAAGGCAAAGGCTGAAGCTCAGTCTTTCCAATGCCAGACTCCAGTGGAAATTTTCTCAGCTCTAGGTTTGTCTATCTCTCTGTTAAAAGTATAAGCCCCTGTTCTCCTTGGATGGAATTTGTAGTGCTCAGTCCCCCAGCACAAATACCCATTCCCTCTCAGCAGAGGGTTAACCCTGGATAGATGAGCTAGATAGATGTAGTGTACCTGGGGCAGACCTCCAGGCAAGAGGGCAGGGAGGAACACTCATCACTGCAAACTACAGCTGCAGGAAGATACAGAGAGAGGACAGCATTTTCTAAGCCTTTCCTCAGCTATCCACCTTGAGCTATTTAAAAAATAAACCCTCTGAAACCCTAAGTATTTCATGTACCTGTTATTTATTATATGTATTATATAATATATACAATATATTTATTATATATAATATATATTTAATGTATTATAATAGAATATGTATTTATATAGAAATATAAT